>VYZM01003371.1:153642-174043 GCA_013398915.1 Dromas ardeola
ACCCAAAGGCTCAGCATTTCCAGTTTCTCACTGACCACCATGTGCTTTAACAAAATATTAACCGAAAGGATGGCCATGGATTCATGAGGTAGGAACGTGCGCTGTTTCAATGGATTGTTCTTATGAAAGAAATTACGATCATTATCTTGTACCATTGAGCTTGATTCATGGAAAAAGAAAATCATTTATGGTTGCTATTTAGTCAACAACTTTTCTTAATTAAAGCCTCCCTTCTTGCTAGAAGAACATTCATTACTAACATTTACCCAAACCAATCCCATCTTCAGATTTCAACCATCTTGAACAATTTAACATTAAATGATTCTACAGTTCTAGAAGTATACTTTCAAAAGACATTCACTTTGAGAAAGGGAAGTGTCTTCTTGACTCAAAATACATGGAATACACTCGCTTTTGGAATTGGATGTACAAAATACTCTTCTGCATTATTATGAGATATTCTCTCATAGTCAGGCTCAAGAGATTGTAAATAACATTCCATTTAGGAAGTTAGCAGACATCTGAGGATTTTTTCCAAAGAGACTGTTACAGGAGCATCCTATAATAAAGATCTGTTTGCAAACAAACAGTTACTGTAGTATGCTAAAGTACACTAGAATACAATAGCAAGTCAATGAGCGAGATAGCATTAAACAGTACTCAACAATATGCAGCATTATTCATGGTGTTTGTAGGATCAATGAAACAATTTCTTACCATCCACTGCAGAAAGTTTCTCGTATATAACGCTTCCAAAGTTTCTTTTTTTTTTTTTAAAAAAAAACCAACACATTGTGCAATACCTTCTATTCAACATGACACTTCCAAAACCTTCCCAGAGTTTGGTCTCAAACAATTCACAGGGATATGTCCAAGCTTGAATCATTCACAAAGTACTAGCAAAAACATAACATCTAAGGAATAACTTTGCAGCATGACTTCACATGTCAGTTAACACAGGTACTATTCTGTATCCGTGCTCCCACTGCCAGTATCTGTCCTTTTACATATCATCAACGCAAAGCGATTGGAACAGCAGTATTAGACTACTTGCAACATTCTCAGCACTTATCAGATGTTAAACTGAAGAAAGTCTAAATGAGGGCCACTAAGACGGCCAGGATGCGGAAGAACATGACACATAAGGAGAGGCTGAGGGAGACAGGTTTGTTTACCCTGGAGAAGAGAAGGTTAAGGGAGGGATCTAACTGCAGTCTGCCACTACCCAAAGGGAGAAGAGCCAGTCAGACTTCTCAGGTGCATGGCAAAAGAGCAAGAGGCAACAGTCACAGGTTGCAACCTGGAAAATTCCAACTGGGTACAAGGGCGATAAAAAACTTTTCAATGAGAGTGGCTTAGGACTGCAACAGGTTTCCCCAGAGGGGTTTTGGAATCTCCATCACTGGATATTCATTGGATCTAAACTTGATCCAACAAGACCCTGACAACTTGTTCTAACATTGAAGTTAGCCCTGCTTTCAACAGCAGTTGGACCTGATGACACCCACACATTTCTTGCAACATGAATCTATGATTCCATTCTACCTTAAATGGCCATGGCCCTCACTTTAGAAAACAAATTAACACCAAGAAAAGAAAAAAGAAAACCAAAAAATATCAAGAAGTTATGGAAAAAGCAACCAATTCTAAATATGAAAATAAATCTTAAAAACCAACAAAAACCCACACTGTAGACACTTATACAAATACAAACAGTGTCATGTTACAAACCATTCTGGAAAACAGTCTTGAGCAAATCTAGTTGGCAATATGTAAAGAGTGTAGGTTAATGTCCATAATTTTAAATACACAGGAATTTAGTCTGGCACTTAGTATGACAGCCTCCGTACTGAATCTAGTCAAATAAGAATCCTAAATGTTTGAACTGTCTACTGAAACCTCTTGCATAATACATTAACTTCCTTCTGAATGCATTCTGGCATTCCCTTCTCTTGAGCTTGCCTGGAATCAGGAAGTACCAAGGTATGACAAATAACTAGATGAATACTAATAATGGAAAAAAAAAACGATTCCAGCTTTTTCAGCAACTTCCCTGCCTGTTTCCTCCCAAATAAAAGAGAAAAAACCCAGACTTATGCTTCATGACTGTTTTGAGCAGACCTTTTGCAAGTTTTGATGTGGCTCAGAATAGATTTACCCATGTGCACTTATGATATATAGTAGGTCAGCTCATCCAATAAGCTGCTCCCGGTTCTCCTGACTTCAATTTTAGCCTTTCCATACTTGATAAAGGTTAATAAGTTTCTACAACAAGTAAAATGGAAAAAAACAGAGTCAGCTTAGACTGTTAGGGCTTTAACATACTAAGAAAACCCCACAAACAAACCTACTTTCAAACCACTTCTCTGGATTATAAAGACCTCTGATGGCTCCAGCCAAACCTTGTATAGATTCCACTTGGCACTGGACAGCCCTTGGGGCTTGTAAAGACCCACTTGGTGCTGGACAGCCCTTGGGGCTCCAGGGCATCTGCCAGCTCTGCACACAATTGTCATCCAAATGTTCCAGTGCCAGAATTCTCCAGGTCAGTAAGATTCAAAACTGTCTCTCTGTTGAATAAAAGTAGTCTCTTTCAGGCTAAAATGAGTGATTATGTGCAAGTGGATGTTAAAAAAACCCAACCAATTATTACGAGCAGAAAGATTTAAAAGATATTATCATTTATCTATTAAAGACTTGAATGTACACTGTATCCTAGCAAGGCAGTCATTGCCCAGTCCTTCCCTTGGATTATCTCTACCCTAGTTGCGGCTTCAGTAAAATAATGACTCTTAGCAGGATTTCTTTTTTTTTTTTTTGCTCCAGTGATTTATTTCCCCAGAGAAATCATAAGGTGGGCTAAGAATGAGAACACAGAAAGTATTAATTATAAGATGTTAAAAGCCCAAGGAGAAAATTCAAACTTTATACCCTAAATACAACACATTCAGGTTCTGCATTTTGTTGCATTGCAAATACAGCAATCCAGTGAGAAATGCAGGACGCAGTTTTCTTTGTGCAATTCACACAGGACTGATGGTTGCATCCCCACACATAACATTTATCAACAACTATAAATGCATATATAGATATTTTCAAAGTTAAACAGAAAACCTAGTCTTTAGCTCCTGTTAGTCTCAATTCAAACTGTGTGGTTAATTTAAGTGGTCAAAGATTTCTGAAATAACATTCTTCCATTGGAATTTCACACATAAATAGCAACTGAACCGCTTCATGGGGACCCAAAGGCAGCTATGCCGAGGTCAGACATATTCGACAGCATTTGTCATGCCTTCCAGGCCTGCAGAGTTTATAATACAGGAACAAGAACTAAAGTGCTCAAAAAAATTTCTTCTCTTGAAATATTTGTTCTCTGATTAACCTTTTAAAACATTAATTTTAAAATGTTAACACAAACATACCACTGTGCAGCGTTATCTCTCCATTCCAGAGAGCTCCAATGCAAATGTTAAACACTACTTCCACATCTGCTCTGCACAGCTGCCCTGCTGTCTCCCTCCATGGTTTCCACTGTTTTCATCCGAGTTCATCCAGCAAGGACCTCAGCTGCATCATCCAGTGCTTGCCGACTCGCATTAAGCTCTGTGTGTGCTGCCAACAACTTCAGAATGATTTGTATTCTGTCAACAGACACATCTGGTCCCCAGTTTGCACCTGCAACTGCATAGGACACTCTTACTCCATTCCATTACAGACCCACAGAAGATGTAACCCAGCTTTGAAGTCTTCTGTGAGAAAACAGTTTAACCCAGTATAATCTCATCAATGCATCATGCGCTGAAGCCTGGGTTGTGGGATGCATGTGGAAGCAGGACAACTACGCAAGCAGCTGTCTCTGCCAAACATCCAAGTGTCTGGACACCAGTCTGGTGCTGCCACCCCTGGCACAGGGAAGGGGGAAAAGGGGAGAGAGGCAGATGAAAACTGCTGGGAAAGAGGAAGTGGAGTTTCTTGATGCTTTAAAGAGGCAGTTACTTGCCAGGGAATAGGGAGAAGGTTGGTATTGCTGGGACTAGAATGTGGTCCTAGGCATGGCTGAACAGCTCTGTTTTACCAATCTAGACATGACCAAGCTTTCCCTGTTCCCTCTTAGACTTTTCTCAAGGCCACAGTCTCTACCTTCCTCTTTCCCCATCTCCATCTGGTATCATTGTTCACGTACCAGAGTTTTGGGACACAAATGATAGATTTCTAACCATTGTATTATATTGTCAGTCATCTTTCACATGTGCAAGAGGGATCTGTGAGAGTATGACTGGGTGCAAAGGAAGATATGTGGCATGTACTTCTAGGATTTGGATAGGAAGTTGCAGGAAAGGTATCAGATAGACAGCAGTCTAAGTGCTAGCATCTGGCTAACCTTGAACACACTTAGAGGCTGCATCACTAATTGCATATTCCTAAATGTCCTTTGCTAATGCCACGTGCCATCTTATCAGCTGTTTTCCTATATGGATGTATGATTTTGCACGGCAAGGTTTTGGTAAGCGGGGGCACTACAGGGGCGGCTTCTGCCAGAAACTGCTAGAATCTTCCCCTGTGTCCACAGAGCCAGTGCCAACCAGCTCCAAGACGGACCCACTGCTGGCCAAGGCCAAGCCCATCAGCGATGGTGGTAGCACCTCTGGGATAGCATATTTAAGACAGGGACTAAAAAGCCTGCACAACAGCAATTGCAGCCGAAGAGAGGAGTGAGAGTACTTGAGAGCAGCAACTCTGCAGAGAGCAAGGTCAGTGAAGGAGGGGGAGGAGGTGCTCCAGGCACCACAGCAGAAATTCTCCTGCAGCCCTGGAGGTTAATGGTGGGGCAGATATCCACCTGCAGCTTGTGGAGGATTGTCTCCAGGAGAGGGACCCCACACTGCAGCAGGGGAAGCGCAAGAGGAGTCCTCCCCCTGAGGAGGAAGGAGCAGCATAAACGACGTGTTAAGAATTGACCACAACCCCCATTCCCCATCCCCCTGCACTGCTCCGGGGGAGGAGGTAGAGAAATTGGGAGCGAAGTTGAGCCTGGGAAGAAGGGAGGGGTGGGGGGAAGGTGTTTTAAGATTTAGTTTTTATTTCTCATTACCGTACTCTGATTAGATGGGCAGTTAATGAAATTAATTTCCCCAAGTCAAGTCTGTTTTGCACATGAAGTAATTGGCAAGTGATCTCTCCCTTTCCTTATCTCAACCCCTGAGCCTTTTGTCAAATTTTCTCTCCCCTGTGGCTGAGGAGGGGAGTGATAGAGTGGCTTTGGTGGGCACCTGGTGTCCAGCCAGGGTCAGCCCCCCACAATGAACGGGGCAGTGCTGTGGCTGACTGACTGCCTTATACATCCTCAAGCCTCACAAAAGCGGCTAGGATCTTGAGTGTAAACTCAGAAAGAACTCAGACCACCCTTCCAGATGCCTTTTGAAAAATCAAATATCATTTCAGTCATTTGCAAGCCTCATTCCCACACTTCACACACACAGAAGTTATACAAATGAGCAAATACGAAACTAATATAAAGCCCGCTGCTATTGCTGTGTCACAGATACCACCTGAGCGAGCTCTAGGAAGGGGCACTCACACCTATAACATTAGGGATGGGACATTTATTCGGTTTAGTGCTTTCTCCCTCCTTGTGACAAAACAATGTAAATAGAGACCTAAGCAGGAGGTGGCTACAGGCTCTCACAGCCGAAATCTCTTGAAAACACTGGAAAATTTCAAATCCTTTGTTAATGCCAGGTATGATTGCTCAGGCATAGGGAAAAGGCAAAGCCTGACATTGGTGTAATTTCCTAGACCAAAGCACAGCCTTCCACTAAAATAAAATCAATGCCAAACTCACAACAGAAAGGCAGCATGGATAGCACGGCAGGCTTGGGAACCAACTCCCATAAATGACCCATGACTGCAATTCAGTGTGATGAGAAACACATAGAAGTATCCGAAAGAGGCTCCAAGGCTAACCATAGGTTATGGACAAGGGACAGGGAAACACAGAGTTGGGGGAACCCACTGAAAAAATGAAAAGTACCTTATACAGTGAGAAAAACTTGAGGAATCTACACCTGTAATTCCTGCACTTCCACATTTTATTTTAGTTATGCCACTTTCAAAGCTATATGTGAGAAACACTAATACCCCAAAATGGCCATCTTCTGTAAAGAAGGTTAAGTGTAGTAATTTGCCTTTAGTAAATGACGATATATCTAACTTATTAAGGTGCTCCGCTTCTGAAAAAGTGTTTGCTCATTAGGGAAAGAGGGCAACAGCATGCTGACCACTGTGTTACTCGTGGCTACGTTCAGCATGTTGAAAGCTGTTTTCTTCTGGCTAGTACTGTATAAATATCAACTTAATCACAGGAAAGATAAAAGTTGCTAACGAGAACAGTATCATGTTGCCTCTCAAAAAAAAAAAACCAAACAAAAAAAAACAGAAGGAAAAAAGATTGCAGTGTCCTGAGGCATGCAAGTAACACAGAATGGTAGCTCATCAAATACACACAAATGTACACACATATTTTAGCTAAGAGTATTGTTACATAAGTAAATACAGCAATAATATATGGCATCTTTAGGCTACGACTACACCTGCCATATTTACAGCATATGTTACTGAAAAAAAGAAGGTAAGGGCAGAATAACAGACTAGACATTAAGATGGGAGGCTGGAACAATAACTGAAGAGCAAAAGAAGTGTCAAAAGGTTTTCATACCCAGTAGGAATATACTGTGCTGAACGCCAGACTTAACAGTGAGAGATGCACTGCCAGAAAGCACTGCATGGAGGCAGTTATTAGAGATGCAAACAATGGAAAACCAAAAAACCCAAAGGAATCTGGAGTTGTGACAAAGCACACAATGACCATTCTCAGTGGGTAGAGAGCAGAGTAGAAGATCGTACCAGTCACCCTGAAACCCTGCATGGAAAGCGTGGCACCAGGTCCTCATAGCACCACTGTCACTCAAAATCACAGCACCTGTAAGTTACTCTCCCCTCCAGTAATTTGACAGCTCCTTTCCATCACTCTTCTCCTCTCCAAGCCGTTTATTAAGACTTGAGCTACCTAATTGCCATCCTAATTTACATCTACTTTGAAAACTGCTTTATTGTACTTTGTACTGTATTTAATAATTTGTCATTGCAACCTCAATTACCAGTCTTAATATGGAAAATTTCTCACAGATGTTGATAATTTAGGCAGGAAAAATAGTAGCCACATCTGTTAGCACAGTCACGCTGTGCAGCGCATCAGCTGGAGGGTCTGTGAAGACTGGTACATCTCCAGTCAGCTCCTGACATGATGGACTGACAGAAGCATGTGCTGGGTATACTATTTTCTGCTATTAGTCTCAGAGCCAAGTAAATTAACGAGATGATTTGTCAGGCTCTTAACTATTTGGGTTGTTGGCAAGAAACTAGCATTCATCAGTAAATAACAATGCAATCTAGTTACTTCTTGAGAAAGAAAAGATAGAGAAACTGAAAGGCAGAAGAATGATTGGCAGCTTTTTAATATACAAGATCTTTATTTTCAACTCTTTTTGTATTATTCCAAGCAGAGCTCAAAAATTTCCATTTTGGCCCTTGGGTACTTTTTCTAGTAACTACAATTATTTTAGATTTAAGAATATCAGAAAGAAAAAAATACCAATCACGGCCAGCCATATCAAATTTGCGGTTTGGGGTTTTTTTCCATTAACACTACTCTTTGTTATTGAGGGTAGGAGTTCATTTAGATTGCACTTGGGACAAAGGAGTAATTATCATTACATTGCAGTAATTTAAATTAGTATACAATAAAGCACTTCACACTATCTATGAGTCATCACATTTTCTCGCAAGTGATACACAATGGGCATCTCCCATTATGCATGAAAGGAGTGTGCCACTCCAAAATATAGTGCAGTCAGCAGGAAAATGAGCATGAGCTATACTGAACACATTAAGTGTACAAATAAAAGGGAAAAAAATTAGAAAATGAGAGCGTGGCAGCATATGCTGTAATTGATTCTTGCAAGTCCTGCAGTTTTCTTAGATGCTCACTAAAACAATACTGCAGAGCACTTACTGCATTAACTGAAAACAAATGAAAATTTTTTCAAGCTTAGCTCATCTCTGAACTTAGGAAACCTTTTAACTAAGCTCTAAAATTCAGGCTCAAGACTAGAATAGTAATTTAATTTTTTTTTTTTTTAAGATCTTTTTCTTTTTACTGAGACAGAAGGTAACTTGTAATTATCATTACGTACCAGCTTTTCTTTCAAGCAGCAGGCCAAAAGGAGCAAAAGCCTTTGCAAAACTGCTATTTGAGGCATGTCATTTCTGCCTGGAGTTTCAAAACCAGGACAGTTTGATTGGAAATACAAATCTCCTCTGATATTTGCATATCTTGATTTTAATTGAGAAGAAGCCTTCTTACAAAATAAATAAATCCTATCAGCAAACCATAATAAAACAGCAAAAGGAGGAGTCCATTACGCTTCACCATTTTTGCAAAGAACAACAACTACAAGATCAATCTTGCAAGAAAATGCACGATTTCCATGAATAAAATTTTTGTATAAGATTTTCAGAGCTTCCCAGGGGACTTGGATACCCAATTTCACTGCTGAATATAGCTTATTCATTTTACCATTGGGAAAAATATTATTCCAGTAGAAAAGCAGAAGGGAACCAATGTCACTGATAAAAGTAACAGACATGGAAAAATAGAGTATTCTTTTAGTGCTTTTTTTGACCACGGCTGGGACAATACCCATTCTAATTAGCTCAAGGAGTCACTCAGGTTAAGTGGCTTTAACCAGGGAAATTTATGTGGGTATTTATTCTCGCCCTACATGACTTTAAGAACAGACTTCCATTGAACAACCTGGCAATTAGATGGATGAATGACCAGCCTGAAAATACAGGACCACATAACAATACTGCTCTTGCTAACAATAATCCCTCATGCTGCCAGCCATCAGTAATTCCTGATCTGAGTTTTCTCTACTGCTTCTGTAAAAGCTATTCTACTTGGCACGAGAAGTAAGTGGTCCCACACTAGAAGGAGATGAGAAAACAATTCCACAGCCAAATGACTAAAGCACTGAGACAAGTGAGTCCACTATAAAGGGTGAGCAGCCATTGCTACTACATTTAATAAAGTTTAGTTCTTTATATTAAATAATTACTGGATCAGGGGCTTACCTTTTGTCTGGCTTAATAAGTATTTCATTACCCCACAGTGTTTAATTTTCCACTCTTCTGAGTAGAGCTGCAGCTGGAAACTGGTCAGACTGAGGTCCCTTTGTTACTGTTCCATGACACATGACGTGCCAGCCGTGGCCCAGCAGCCTCACCCATTCTTCCCTTCCCCACTCCAGCAGCACACCCCACAGCACACAGCTTAGGTACCAAAATGATTGTGTAGGTATACAACTCTCCTTCAGTAGGATACAAGCTCACACCTGGTCTCCACCTGATTTATGTCAGATCACTAAGCAAGGTCTCTGGAAGTGAGGCATTATGCACAATAGGTAGAGGTAGGGAGCACTGAAGTCAATTATCCATACAAGTCTATGGTATCGGATGGAATGAACCTGAGAGTATTTGCAAGAGTAGGCCAAAATGATTCCAAGGTTGCTCTATCATTTCTGAAAGTTTGTGGCTACCAGGGGAGGACCCTGATTACTGGAAGAACGGCAGATGAGCCACATGTCCTCAAAAAGGACAAGTGTAGAGACCTTCAGATGTTGTTCCTAAACAAGCTTACTCTCCGATTTCAACTGCCGGCCTCACCTCTTAGGTTTATTTTCTAACCATGAAATAAATGGGGTCCACCTAAGCAGTGTCAAAGACTCCTTCCTCCCACTTGCAATTCTGTAATGAACGAGTACCTGAAATGGATGTTTTATTTTCGTAAATTTCAGTCAATAAGACCGAATATTGGAGTTCAGTTTTTGACCTGAGCTGTTTCTCCCTGTGCAAGTCTTCCTATTCCCATATTATTCCTTTCTGTTGCTGGTCTGTTCAACTGCTGGTGGGCGCAGCCCTAAATTTAAGAGGTGATACTTGTTCCATTCCTCAAAAACAGCCCTAACGTTATCTTTTGGAGGCTACAAGTAAGAGAAGTGGCAGAAGAACAAGCCAGCAGAGGACTGTTTCCTAAGTAGGAACCGCTCCTATATAAGAACTTAAAGTGGGCTGTAGGGCTAACGTAGAAATCACTGTCATGGCCACTTCATCTAGACAAAGGGGTTAATCCAAATCTGCGTTTGAACTGAAAAGAGCATGCTGTAGGAATAGAGTACTGCAAACTGACAACACAGCCAGTCATATCTGCCTTTTAAGTTCAAAACAGACTCACTCATCTCCCAGTTTATGCAATTTTCCTGCTAAACAGATCTTCTAGAGCTTGGTACTCAGGCCATGTACTAAGTAGTAACTCGATGGAAAAGAACCTGTCAGGTAAAAGTATTAAGAAGAAATCCCATGCTTTCTCCTGCCTCTACATATTTCACTGCTTAAGTGGTCTCCATCGAGTTCACGGGTTGCCCAGGCACTCCAATAGCATGCTTTCAATCCCATTATCCAAGTAATTCATATACATAATAAAATGCTTCAGTCTTGACACTAATTCTTGCAAAATTTTACATTGGTATTAATTTTACTTCCTAGATTTTAATTGAAGAGAGTATATTTTGTCCCAAGGGAAATAAAACCTTAATTCTTCTATCCAACAGCCATGTGGCTTCATTAGAAGTTACATTAGTTCCTCATTAAACAACAATAATCATGTAGAGTTGAGATCAATAAAAAATACATTGCCCTAAGGTGTTGAATGGTTTTTTTCAATTATACTCTCATGGGTCAAATACTTCAAGATTCAGTACTAAAAACCTCAAAGATTTGTGCAATGCTTAAGAAATGTCTCTTTATTTTCAAGTACTGTAGATTCTGCTTCTAATGAAATAAAGGCACGTGCTCTGGCACAGCTCTGCATCCTCCAAGCAAAAGTTTAAGAATGAAGAACTTGCACCAGTAAAAGAACTGCCCCACAAACTACAATACAGGTAGCTTCTGTATTGTAAGAACTGACAGAATTAACTGAGATTCACACCTGTAGAATGAAAGCACTAAACACGGTACACAGCACCCTTGCTGTACCATTTTACAATACACTAACACTTATCCAAAGGTCAGCTGGTAAACACAATAAATCCATAACACCAAGTTTCAGGGAAAAAGGCAGAAAGAATGAGTCAAGTTCATCCCTGGGAAGAGTTGAAGTCTATGCACCATTACACGCCAGGACAGGACAACAGCCCACTGATGCTTTTTGAAGGCATAAGATGTTTAAAGCATGGAAATGACAAACACAACAAGAGAAAAACTAAATTGCAGAGATGAAATTCATAATTGAAGAGATGAACTAAGGATCATGCTTTTATTCGTACTCAACGTTACTTCTCAGACATATAACCAACTCAAATCAGAAGGGTTCTGCAAGGAATGGGATGAAGTGTCTCAGGCAACTCTCCTCTGTTTTCCAATGACGATTTTTTTTTCCATCTGTATTGCTAGACTGAATACCACAGGGAAATATTGATCTTGGTTCTGTCTATGCTTTCTCTAACCTAGTAGGCCATGCTGTCTTCAACCCTCTCCCTTACACTTCATGGTTCTTCCCTGTATGTGGTATTTTCAGGCAGAGTAGCTGGATTCTGATATTGGGCTTGAACTTGAAACAAGGAAAGCTGTTTAGTGAATAATGCTATTAATACAGCTAAGCCTATTGTTATGGTTAAAATTCCTAATTTGAATGATAATAAACAGAGATGCAGATACACAAAATTATATTAGTTTTGACATACAGGAGGTTGCTGTCTTTGTGACTGTGTTTGATATTAAATACAGGAAGTAGCTCTATTTTATTTTGCACAAGGCTCAAAAGATTACATTTCTTCATTGGATCTGAGAAAACAGGAGAGGGAAAAATAACAATGCAAGGAAGTAGAAAAACCATCAACTAAAAAGCCAGGAAGAAACACAGAGCAACAAAGGGATCCCTTCCCATAGGGTCTCACCGTACCCAGTATCATTAAATGCAGTCCTACATGGATTTTCTTGCTTACAGTAATAGAGAAAATCTACATGATTCTTATTTCTAAGTCATAGGACTTAAAAAGAGCTTTAATTGTTCAAATATTACTACACTCATGATCTTAAATTGTGTCGTAATTCATGAGCTTTTTATCTCCTCCCCTTCCCCCACCCCAAACCAAAGTAACTGGAAAACGTAAAAGAAAAATGTTTTTCCAAATGATCGTTCAATCTCTGAACTCTAATTTCCAGACTTTGACTAAAAAGGACAAAACAAATCATGTCCTGGGATTCTTCAGGACCTGTATTAGTTAATACGGTAGTCCTTACTGGAAGGACTGCTAGGACTACGTATCTAGAAGTTCTAGATATGTTGAGACCTTTTCCAAAAAACAAACAAAACAAAACAACCCACAGTGGAATTAAGGTTTTCATGTGTCTTAACAGCTAACTGAGCAGACCTACACAGCCCAAGCATCTATTTCTCTCTCACTTAACTAACCATTCGGGTATTAAAAGATCAAATACTGTTACCAAAATGCCATTGATCTGGTTGCTTTCAGTGAAGCTAATCCTTAAGTATTTTTAGAAATGCAGGGTATATGAAGCATACTAAAATGTCACACTTCCAACAAGCTAGCTACCTAGCTCTTTCCCCACCATCACTCAGCATCGTTATGTTACAGCATGGCAGCTTCAATACATTAGTTCAAAAAGTGTAAACACGCATTATGGAGATTCTTCTTGTGCTCAGAAACCCTGACTGAGAACACCGTGTCATCACTGTTGTAGCTACTGTTCAAACACATGGCAAGAGACAGTCTATGGTCTGATGAGTTTGTAATCGAACCAGACATGACAAACCAAGCGTGAGGAAGCAACTTGCTCAAGGACATAGAGCAGATCACCAGCAGAAGAGCAAAGAGAATCCAGGTCTGTCAGCTCAGTACCCTACTCAGTAAGTCATATTGTCTCTGGAAATAAAAAAGTATTATGAATCTGCAATTGTAATAATTCCTTCCATTTTAATCAGTTTCTACTGAGAAATTGCCTGTACAATTTTCACAACACACCCAGAAGTTCATTTACTTAAAACAACAAGACTTATCCCAAAGGGAAATACTCCAGAGAGGTCTGATTCTCAAGAACAAACTGTTAAGCAGGTCTCAATACAAGAGCAAACGAAAATGGGTTGCAATTTGGAGTGCTGAGCAAAAAAACCCCATGCTTATAGTAAAACACAACTGAAAAGCAGGAAAATAGTATTTCTTCCATATCGGAATAGGCATACCCTTCCTCTTAAATCTATGCTCTGTATGTACAAGCTGAACCATGCCAATGTATATTATTATTAATGATACTTGGGACCAGTACGTGTTGTTTCCAATTTTTTTTTAGTGGATCTCAGGTATTTAAGTTTCCTTACAAAGCAAACAACTTATGCTTATTACTAAAGCACTTAATCTGCATTTAATACTTGACTGCTCTCGGTTTGGCCAGGTGTCAAAATATCCCTCTTGAAATGTGTGAGGCATCAGAAATCCATCTGTGCCAGCAGAAAGCTCTTTCTGCCCTTTTATTTTTGTTCAGATAATTTTGAGATTTGTTTTGTCATAGGTTTGTAATAATTTTGTTCCTTCTGTCTCTTAAATGCTGTAAACTGACTCAGAGTGGATTGCTCAACAGCTTCCCTTGTTAAGAGGTCAAAACTAGCTTCTACCTGTGGCCTGGATATGGACCCCTTTCTACTCCAAACCACGCAAGCCTTGGACATCTCAAATGATGCAGCACTATTGTTATATGTAATCACAGGTTGTAAGACTATCTGCTGACTTCAATTACAGTAGCTTGAAACCTGCCCTTCCTGTTCATGAGCACTAGGAGTCTATGCTAGGGCCTGGAGACTTACACTGGAAAGAAAAAACCTCCAAAAGAGTCCAAGCCAAGCATTCTGCTCCGACGCTGCTTTTCAGCTCTCCCCATCAGGACAGGACTCATGGGCTGAGGAGGTCAGAGCAGGAGCATTCACAAATACAGCCCTGGCTGTTTAGTCTGTTAAGAGCTATGCATGATGTTGGCTTGACCAGGCTTCTAAGTCTTGACCAAAAGTTTCCTTTCAGCAACCAGTTTACTGAAGCGAAGCTTGAACTTCACAAGACAAAGAGATCTGCAGACAGATTCACTTTGAACTGGAAAACCCCTAGGAATCAAGCTGGATTTCTTCATTGTTTGTCTTTGTGCTACAGCAACAAAGATTAGTATTATGCAAAGGTATAACAAAGACATAGACCTTGCCCCATGCAAACACCACTGACTTCAAGAGAGAAAAATGCAGTTCTTATTACTCACGCTACACTACAGACTAAAATCTATGCTTACAGACTATCTTCAATGCTGAGGAACAGTTAAAGGTACAGTTGTTTGCACAGCACTGCTCATAATGGACCGCTTCTAAGATGAAAAGATAATGCAGCCTGTCAATTTAGTCTTTTTCTTATTGTCAGTAACAACAGCAAGGAGAGTAGTCAGTCTGCTGGCTTTTCTGAGGAAGACAGCAGACAAAACATTCTTCAAAATACTGTTTTCACACCATTACACAAGATTCTGGAGAAGAGAAGGCTCCGAGGAGACCTTATGGCAGCCTTACAGTACTTAAAGGGGGCCTAGAGGAAGGATGGGGAGGGACTCTTTGTCAGGGAGTGTAATGACAGGACATGGGGTAACGGCTTCAAACTGAAAGAGGGGAGATTTAGATTGGCTATCAGGAAGAAATTCTTTCCTGTGAGGGTGGTGAGGCACTGGAACAGGTTGCTCAGGGAAGTTGTCAATGCCCCATCCCTGGAGGGGTTCAAGGCCAGGCTGGACGGGGCTTGGAGCAGCCTGGGCTGGTGGGAGGTGTCCCTGCCCAGGGCAGGGGGGTTGGAACTAGATGATCTTTAAGGTCCCTTCCAACCCGAACATTCCGTGATTCTGTGATTCAAATACTGTCTGTTTTCTGCACATTTGACATGAGTTCTTCTTAAGTTAGCTGAATTCAAAATTTTAAGTACAAAAATTAATGACTGTAGTCACATGCGGTTTTCCTCCACTTCAAATTTAATGAGGTTACACACAGGAGCCTTATTTTGTTGCAAAATGAGCAAGTCCTTTAGATGCAGACAAATGACTACCAGACAGTATTTTGAAAATTAAACAGTATTAGGGCTCTACGATGTCAAATAAATGGAATCTAGTACACCAAATTAGTTCCAATATTTGACTAGAAAAATTTAGACAACTGGTCTCTCAATCAGACAAAGTATTAAGCTCCATTGAAGTCAATGGAATTTAAAAACATGACCAGAATTCAGGTTTAAGTGGTCTCTTGTATTGGATTTCCAAGTAAAGGACTTCATTAAATAAACACATCCATTAAACTTCTTTTCAATACCGTCAAGTGCTGTGCTAAGAGGTTCCAATAACCAATCTGTATTTCTCTCCTTGTATGATTTTACAGATATATACATTGTCTTGTGTCAAAAATGCTGCTGCTTTTATTTTCCATTTTTTTAATTTCTGCTAACAGTTCAGACCATCCATTAATACACTTTCTTAACAACCTTACATCATGCCTGTTATGATTTAACTGTCACAAAACCTGCACTAATTTTACTGATGGAGCATTATTATTAAAAATGCCTTCTCTTTATTATACAATAAAGAATCCTCAAATTAAATGCCCATTTTACAACTGACCCATCAACCTCCTAATTGTTGTAAAAGACTTTAGTGAAAAAAGAGTGTTCTTAGAGTGTTTAAAAGCAATTTAGCATACTGGCAAGAAGACGCCGCATTACATACAAGGTCGGAAATACCAAGTGGAAACATGCTGTAAATTGACCAAATTAAGTGAGGCCTACCTTTACTATTATAACTATACCTCTTAAACATAATAAAGTGAAACTGCTATAGAAACACTGATTACATGCAGCTCAAGAGGCAAACAGAGAAAATGAACAATTAATATTCTACAATTACCATCAGCCTCTTATTCTGCTGTTCCAAATACTGTCCACGAAGTCAGTGATTTTATTGACTACAGTAAAATAAATTGGGATTAATATCATGCCTGCGAGGCACCAACTGCCTAGCACACTGAAATACTGGTAAAAAAAAATTCTTTGAGAGAGATATATTTGGATATGGTTTTATTAAAAATCTGGATTACAGTTAAGAGGCTTAAATCATCAGGAGGGAGTCTGTAGACAAGTTTACAATTTTGCTTAGAAACTTTGATTAAAAAGAAGAACTGTAGCTAAGAAGTGTCCAACTTCCAAAAATTGCTACAAATTTTAGGACTTATCAGTATCTGGCAGTCAAAACATAAATGGGGAAAAGAGACTGGCCTAAACTACATCACTCCATTTGCATAGTTAGGCAAAAATTAATACAGCAGGGATTTCTAACTATTTCTAATGACTTCTAAAGATAAAAATCATTCAGGTCAGAGGGGATCTCTCAATCTCAAAGCAGGGTCATACCAGGTAGATCTTTGAAACCCCACCAAGCATGGAGATTCCAAAGCCTCTCTGGGCAACTTGTTCCAATGCTTAATTATTCTTACAGTGCTATTTTTTATTTTTTTCTTTCCTTAAACTCAATTGGAACATCCTCCTCTTCAATTTTTGGCTTGTCTCTCATTCTCCCACCATACACTTCAGAAAAAAGCCCAGACCATCTTCTTGGTAACTCCTTACATACAGCTGAACAGCTATTAGGCTATGAGGTCTTTGCTCGGCCTTCTGTAGAAAAAAACCAAACCAAATTCTCTCAGTCTCTTCTCATAGTTCAACATGCTTCGACCCCAACCACCTTGGTAGCCCTCTTCTGGACTCACTCAAGTTTACCTACACTTGTCCCATATGGAGACAACTGAAAATTGGACACAGTATTCTAACGAGTGACAGGTAAAGGGGAATACCAGTTTCCCTAACTCCATTGGCTGTGCTTGAGTCAATGGAGCACAAGATGCTGCTTAGCTTTCATCACTGCCGGTACACACCGCTGGCTTATGTCTAGCCTTCCGCCCACCAGAATCCCCAGTCTTCTTCAGCAGAGCTGCTACCCAGTTCATTAACTGCACCCCAATTTAGTGTCATGCGAACTTGAGGAGGGTGCACTCCATCACCTCCTCCAGATCATTGACAAAGATAATAAACCTAACAGTTCCAAGACAGACCTCTAAGGGCTACTTTTGTAACTGGCTTCCAGGTAGAGTATGAAGTACCACTAATGGAAAGTCAGAGCAGTTTTATTCTCCCCTCTTCGCCCCCTCCTTCAATTTTGCTTAACAGCTAACATTAACATGCATTTTTTTGTTTCCTTAATGTTAAATAAAGCCTGTTTAATTCCATCAAATCAATAAATACACAGCCTAGGGTCAGTCCAATGTAAGTAGGCACGAAATTAATTTTAGCAGTCACAGGCAGAACATACTCTGTTCAACCGTACAAAATGCAAATGCAGACAGTGATACATGCAGGTTCTACAATCATTTCGAGACAGATTACAGGGCTGGGGAACACACCGTCCTCTGTAAATAATGGCTGCCACTATCACAACCCTTACTCAAATGCGCTAATTACATCCTGTTATCAAATAATGCTGCAATTAACCAGGATCACCATTTCTGTTATGCTGCATGCTCTTTTGGTGACCTAAAAGAATAAATTCAGATTCCTGCTTCTTAAATTTCTGATGTCATGAAATACAAAGGCTCCTCCATGCACTGTCATGACTTAGGGCTTCTTCTTGCCTATCTGAGGGACTACACATCACCCAGGCCTGTAAGTGACAGGACTTAAGGTTAAGTAAATGTAGCAATTTATCAGAGACCTCATACACATCTTGAAATCTTTTTCTCAAATGCAGAAGGTGACATAATTTGGAGGATGCAATCTTCTTTCAGAGATCAGGTCATAATGGTACATATTCCTAGGGTCTCAACTGCTATAAACCATAGCAGCTTCCTTAATTTCAAAAGACTTTACGTGACAATTTTGCCTTGCACATTAAGAATGGTTTATTTGTGGACTTGTCAAAGGTAACTGCTACTGTTTCTGACTTCTTTTCCCGCCCCCCCCGGAAGTCTGCCTGGCTTTCATACTCATTAACACCACAGTCTCCCAGACCTTTGTGATACTCAGGATAATTAATTCCCCAAAGAGTTTCCTTTATGCATTAAGATGTAAACTTTGAGCTCATAAGACAAAGACATCTGCAGCCCTCAGACCCCCACCTCTTGAAACAAGTCAACAACAACAACAAAAAATCTAACACATCACCCTTCAGCCTTCCTTTCCATTAGCACTACTTAGGGCAATGACTAGTAAACAGTTCCCCAACATGCAACAGCTAGACCAAAACAGTGGCTTAACACACACAAATATTTGTGGTAGAAACATGTGGGACCAAATATCTACAGGCACTTCAGTAGATATTGAACATACTGCGAACACATGGAGTGACAAAAGCACCCATGTCATTACGGAGCATTTTCAGACTTTTGAATATGCTCCCACCTTAAAAGATTCAAGTAAAGCTGAAAGAATGCAAATTCACTCAGCATCGGAAACTCCAGCTGACTGAGCAGAATGGAACTTTAACAGCTCTGCAGAGCCTAGGATCTGATCCCTGGGCACCTCCATTCATGATTTACAACTAGCTCTTAATCTTATGCTTTCAAAATTAGAAGTGAAGCAACACACTGAATGTTATGGAATAAGGCAAGTTAATTCACACCAATACGGGCAACCGGGGGAATACATTAAAAATAAAAAGTAGCTGTTTATGTAAAATGCAAGTTCTTTCTTCTGCAGTTGTATCAACATATAACAACATTAGGGCAAAAACCTTAAATCCTAACTTGCCACCACTGTTTGAAAAGACAAGGCCTCCAAAGAAGCAAGTCACAAACTTAAGAAATCAATCAGCATCCACACAGTCCTGGACAAGCCACACTGTGTCTCTGACCTGCAGATTGCTAGTCCATAACAGCAGACACGCTCACATTAACCCTGGGACAATATTTTGAGCTGTTTTAACAAGCCAGATGTTATCCTAGTAACATTAACAGACTTGCAAGACACAGGTTCTCTGCATATTCAGTGCTAGATGTTCAAAACAAAAGAAACAGGTCCTGCCCTGAACAGCCTCTAACTTAAAGAGAAAGGACAAACAGAGGAAAAGAGTGTGCTATGATCACAAGTTTACAAAAAGAAAATTAATGCAAGAAGGTTAAACCTGTTGCCCAAGATGCAACAGACTTGATTGAGTTCCAACCTTCAGACAGTAACCGCTTCCAGGAGGACATTTAACTGGGGAAGAAGGGAGACAGACCATGGGCTTGGTGAAGGTGCGGGGAGTCACAATATCTCAGAAACCACTGGACTTCACAAAGAGGAAGAGCACACAAGGCATATTAACCCAATAACTTCCCATATTTAAATAAGATTTTCTGTATATAAATACCTTGCTTATGTGATCCAGCAGCAAATAACTCACTCTGGTGGTTCACAAAAGATGCCCAGCTAGGCTCCCTGCTCCACAGCTCTCCAAGGAAGGCCAAGGCCCTGCAGCACACCTGCAATGGCCTCTCTGCTGCCCTCCCCTTCCTAGGCTGAGGGAACTGGGAGCTAATCATTTCTAATTGGAAGCACCTGAGGATTTATTCCCCAAACTGTGCAGCTGTTAAGAGTTAGTGCACTGGGGTCAGGAGGGCAGCCTGGCAGTGAGGAATGCAGTGAGGCTGGCCAGCCCTGGGGCAGGAGGGGGCTTGTAGAGGGGCAGCCCCTGTGAGGGGTCAGAGCAGCCATTGGGGAGCAGCTCCTCAGCTCTGCCTCTGGGGCCCTGGGACACGGCTGAGCCCCGTCAGGAGCAGCATCCTCCCTCAACCAGCAGTGATGGGCGCCATGCAGCTGGACGGAGTACCTCAGCACAGCAGGGCCAGCAGGCCAGCCCAGGGACTGCCCACCAGGCACACCTCGGGCTTCAACGTGGAGATGGTTGTTGATGAGGAATGGCCTGCCTAGGGCTGACCAAGGCTAGATGGTGCCTGATCAACCCAATTGATTTCTACAATGAAGTGACAGGATTTATGGATGAGGGGGAGAGTAGCCACTGTCATTTATCTCAGCTGTAGAAAGACTTTTAACACTGCCTCCCACAGTGTCTTTGCATCCAAGTGAGGACATTACAGCTGGGCTAGGTGGGTGGATGACTGGTTGGATTTTAAAAAAAAAAAAAAAAAAAAAAAAAAAAAAAAAAATATGGGGAT
>VYZM01003372.1:7949-27219 GCA_013398915.1 Dromas ardeola
AAAGGCCAAAAAAACCCTTTTTTTTTTTTTTTTTTTTTTTTTATAGCATTTAGGACAAGATGCGAGGCTTAATCTTTCAGTTCTGAGCATCTCGGGCAGCGCTGCTGGAAGGGATGCTGGGCACTGAAGCTGCCGCCCACTGATGTAGCTAGGGGATGACGCACATCCCACGTGTAGCAGTCAAAAATAAAATTGTTTCATGGGACCGGGGTTTTGCTTTATCGGGGGAACTGTTTTCATCCCCTGATCCCTTATTGACAACCCCCAGCAATTAGCTGTGCCGTTGCCGAGTACTGCCTGCAGGGAAAAAACAAACAGCGCTCCGTTTTTTTTCCTGGTTTTCAGTGGTCCGTGATCTGGGTGGGAGCTGGCGAGCCAGAACTGGGATCAATAGGGCAAAAAAAGGATGGGAGAAGGATGGGGTGGCTGGGGGCTGGCTAGGAATGCGGCTGCCAGGGTGATGGGACCTCCGAGGTGATGCTGGGTCTGTTTTTAACGCTGTTCTGAAATGCAGAGGAACAAATCACCTGCGTTTCTTCACCCACCTTCTCCTTTACCTTTGGAGAAAGGGTTGGACTCTCGTGCCCCTCGTTGATGGGCACCGGGAGCGTGCAAACTTGCATCAGAGCAAAGTGCCGGACACGTGCAACCTCCAGCTCTCAGGGACCCGAGTACAGCTCTTCTGTCTTGGCAGACAGAGTTCCCACTCCTCTGGATTTTCTTTCCAAGTCTCAGCCCCGTTGCCAGGCAGCCCTGGGATTTAGAACCTATAATTACGGATGCCAGACAAGTATACTGCTATTAAGCTTTGCAAAGCTGTTGGACTGTCCTAAACCCTCTGTGCGAGAGGGTTTTTTGGTTTTTGTTTTGTTTTGGTTTTGGTTTGGTTTTTTTTTTTTGTTTTTCAATTTTGTAATCAATACTTTGTGCCCAGCTCCAGAGCAGGCTCCCGGATGTGCAGCTGGTCACAGCTGTGATGAAAAGCTCTTTTGCTGCCAAGATTTCCACGTTTGAGCAGCTCTGCCATCGTGTCTTCTTGTTTCAGATGGTGGTGGTGTGGAACGCTGCTCAGGTGACCCGTAGCGGAGAGGTGGCCGTGCTGGTCAAAGCGCACACAGATGTGGACATCCAGGCCTTAAAGATTGCTTTTTTTGATGATACCAGGTAGTGTACAAAGCAAATAAATCAAAACCATTGGTTCTGGCATGGCTGAGGGGGGAATCGTGGTGCTGCAGCTATCTGGTTGCCATTCCTGTTCTCGGTCCTCGCTGTCAGGTGGTGGCCCTTGGGCCACTGACCTTTCAGCAGGGGCTTGGAGGGTCCTGCCCTGGTCCTCACGCAGTCTCTCCCGGGACAGGATGGTGTCGTGCGGCCGGGACAGCATCAGGCTGTGGCGAGTGCGGAGGGGAGCGCTGCGCTCGTGTCCCGTCAATCTGGGCGAGTACCATTCCCTGGAGTTCACCGACCTGGCCTTCGAGGAGGGGCACGCAGCTGAGCGGGAGACGGAGGACCGCACGCTGTAAGGGGCTCCACCGTCACCCATCCATGGGGCAGCCTGCCGGGAGGGAGCTTTATGGCTCTTGGCTGCCTTAACATCCTCCTTTCCCCCTCCTCTGCAGGAGCATGGCGTTTTGCTTGGGTTTTCCCTGCAAAATACAGGTGCCTCCAGGAGCTGGGAGAACCTCTCCCCTCCTCAGCACACTTGGCTTCCCAAAAGAGATTTGGCTGCTTGCAGAATAGCCCAAAGAAACGGGTATTTCCTCTTGCCACACTGATATTTTGCCGTATTTAGCGAATCTCTCCCCAGCCTGGGGCTTGTGGTGGTTAGCTTTCTGTTAGCAGCAGGAGGAGTCTGGTACATAAGGACACGGAGCTGTCGGAGCGGGGCCAGAGGAGGCCCCGGAGATGCTGGGAGGGCTGGAGCCCCTCTGCTGGGAGGACAGGCTGAGAGAGCTGGGGGGGTTCAGCCTGGAGAAGAGAAGGCTCCGGGGAGACCTTGGAGCCCCTTCCAGTCCCTCAAGGGGCTCCAGGAAAGCTGGGGAGGGACTCTGGAGCAGGGAGGGGAGCTATGGGATGAGGGGCAATGGTTTGACACTGAAAGAGGGGAGATTTAGGTGAGATAGTGGGAAGAAATTCTTGGCTGCGAGGGTGGTGAGCCCCTGGCCCAGGTTGCCCAGAGAAGCTGTGGCTGCCCCATCCCTGGAGGGGGTCAAGGCCAGGTTGGATGGGGCTTGGAGCAACCTGGGCTGGTGGGAGGTGTCCCTGCCCCGGGCAGGGGGTGGCACTGGGTGGGTTTTAAGGTCCCTTCCAACCCAAACCCTTCTGTGATGCTCTTGCATATAGACACATGCTTTTTTTGTTATTTTATTTTAATCATCAAAGCCAGACCTTTGTTGCTACCACATCCTGGTCCATAAAAGCAGAGCTGTTGGCTCAGCTGGTGCTGCCTTCCCCGGGGCCATGTGTCCTGTGGCAGAGAGAGGTTTCTTTTTGAAGTCTGTGCCGAGCTTTTAGCTCTTTTGCTAAATAATCTTTCAAAGGAACGAGAAATAAAATGGGAAGCTTTGACTTGGTTGTAGATTTGTAGGGTGGAAAGGTGCCCTTGGACACCTCGTTACCGTGAAGCAGAATTGCTTTCCATCGGGCAGACAGTTTTAATGGATAAACCAAGGTGGGTTTTAACTCAGCCACGCCAGCACGGCTCCGCTTCACCCTGGGGTCTGTCTCCTTTACAGCTTCGTCTGCAGCAAGAGCGGCCATGTCCTGGAGGTGGACTACAAGAACGTCTGCGTGAGGAGCGTGCGGCGGCTGCTGCCCGTGGAGCCCCGGGGCTGCCCGCGGCGGGACAAGGCAGGTAGGAGGATCTGCAGGCAGGGAGGAGGGCACCAGCCAGCACCCCAACCATCCTCAGGGTCACGAATGAATTCAAACAAATCCCTGGTTAAAACAAACCAGCTCTTTACCTACCGCTAAGTATTATTTTGGGTTGATTAGATAGATCATTGCTAGCTATTTGCCTTTTAAGTGCCGCAAATAATCTTCTTTGGTGCGGCAAAGTATCGTTTTAAGAAAGGATTTTAGCATTTTAGATGCTGATTGCACTTTCAGAGAAACACTACTTTTAGAAACATGAAACAAGGTCTTAATTTGCTGATGGGAATCTTAATGTAGAGATGGAAAAAGAGCTCAGCAGACCAACGAAAAAAGATGAATTTGGGGATTTTTTTTCGTTATTCAGCCTGTGCAGAGTGTTTGGGAAATCTTTGTTGCTGTATACTAAGTAGTACAGCTTTCGGCTCCTCCATTAATTTTAACAGCGGGAAGAATTCACTTTCAAGTGTGATTGCTCTGATATCTTAAAATTTAGTGCTTAGTTTGCTTTTGCAAAATTGAGCTAATTAATCCTGAGCATGCCCCTTTGAGAGGTATGTAGCTCCGGTTCTCACTTCACGGGCGAGAAAACGCCCAAGAGGAGATGAATCGATGTCCTTGGGTGTCCTCCTGGTAGCAGTGCTGGCTCCTGCCAGCGCTTTGGCTTTACACCTGAGTCAAAAAATCCCAGTTTCCATAGATCTGTATTCTCTCTCCTCACTATGCTGCAGAGAGGATTTGAGACAGGGAAATGAAAAGGTTTTGTATCTCGGACAGTTAAGCTAGGAAATCCCTTGCCACAAGATCCTGTTAAGTCGAAAGTACGGCAGGGTTTAAAAAGCGGCGAGAATTTTCTGTGCCTGGTGGGAGTAAGCGGAGTCGCACGATGGTAAAGAGGAGTGCTGGAAAGGGACGGGGCCTGAGCGTGTTCTGAGTCCTGGGAAGGGCGAGCTGAGACTCTTCAGGCGACGCTGGCAGTCGCCATGGAATTCCTGGCATCATCATCTTGAGACTTCAGCCGCTGGTGCGGATGGACCACGGGACTCAGCTCTTGGGTGGGAGAACCCTCAGTTTGCGTTTTTTTGTTGCAAGTGTACAAGGTAGTGTTGTTTTTTGGGTTTTCAGGCCCCGGGATCGCTATAAACAGTATTAGCCTCTCTTCAACCTTCTGCGCCACGGGTTCAGAAGATGGCTACCTGCGGCTGTGGCCACTGGACTTCTCGGCTGTTGTCTTAGAGGCGGGTGAGTAGAGCTGGGACGGGTGCTTCTGAGCCCCACCTCTCCATCAGCCTGCTGCTGTGAAGCCAAAGCTCCACTGCTGCATCTCCAAAGGAATTCATAGAATCATAGAATGGTTTGGGTTGGAAGGGACCTTAAAGATCATCTAGTTCCAGCCCCCTGCCGTGGGGAGGCACGAATGCCCGAGGGCATGCACGAATGAGGGCATCTTTTATGCCTGCCGTCCCTTGGAGTGGCTGGCTTGGAAGTCTTTTACTTCAACAACAATTATTCATGTTCATTCTTGTAGGAGAAAGGCAGGATCTGCTGGGTGAGAGCAGGCGCTCCGTCTCGATTTCTGTGCTCTTCTATCTGTGAAAAATTAGGGGAGAAGTTGAGCAGTTCACTGTTTTTGAAACAACCACCAGAACGGCAGAGCCCAGGGACTTCTAGAAAGGGCTGAGACTAATTTGTCACTAAACTCGAACCTTGCAAGCATTTAGTCACGTGGGATGTTTGTACCTGTGTGCGTTGCTCTCCCAAACGCGGATCTGGTTCGGTAGCTGTGCTCCAGCTGCTGCTGCTCCTTTTCCAGGGGACTTTGCTGACTCCGGTGTCTTTCCCCAGAGCACGAGGCTCCGGTGAGTTCTGTCTGCATCAGCCCAGACAGCCGCAAAGTCTTGTGCACGACGGTTGCCGGGAATGTGGGCTACCTGGATATCCAGTCCCAGGGCTATAACACCCTCATGCGCTCTCACGAGGACTCCGTTCTGGCGTTCTCGGTGGAAGGGATTTGGAAGCAGATGGCAACGGTGTCTCAGGACAACACCATCCGAGTGTGGGACCTGGTCTCCATGCAGCAGGTAGGTGATATACGGGTCAGTGGGTGTCTCCCACTTTATTAATAGTCTCCCTGGTCTCTATTTGGTCTAGTTACCAACGCTCCACACTTCAGGAGCCCTTAAATGTCTTCCTGAAGCATGGGGGGTACCATGGGCAAGAAATCCTTTGGAATTCTGAGAGTTTTAGCTTAATGCATGTTTTGGCTTTAGCTTCTGAAGGTATTGTTAAACAAAAACACTTTCATCTCCTCCATCTTTTGAATATTGCTTTTTAACACGTAACATAATACCCAAGGGCTTTATCTAAATGCCTGAAGACCCAGGACTTCACTGGGCTTTAGATCCACCCAGGCAGGCGCAGATTTCTGTTGCGAGACCCCCGGTAGAGGTCGGAGGCTGTTTTGTTGTTCGATGTGGCTGCCAGGTAGGGCTTTACCCAGCTTTGTGCCTGCGGCGTGTCTCTTCCCCACAGCTGTACGACTTCACGGCTGCGGATGAAACGCCGTGTGCTGTGGCCTTTCACCCTACCCAGCGCATCCTGGCCTGTGGCTTCGATAGCGGGATGGTGCGGACCTTCAGCTTGGCTGCCTCCGATCTCCTGGTGGAGCACAAGTAAGCGCTTGCAGTGGGAGCTGTGCCAGTGGAGGTATGGGTTTAACTGGGGCTGTCCTGGCCAGGAGCCACATCCGGGCTTGTAATGTGGCCAGCAGGACTGGGGCAGTGATCCTCCCCCAGTACTCGGCACTGGTGAGGCCCCACCTCGAGGGCTGTGTCCAGTTTTGGGCCCCTCACCACAGGAAAGACATCGAGGGGCTGGAGCGTGTCCAGAGAAGGGCAGCGGAGCTGGTGAGGGGTCTGGAGCACAAGTCTGGTGAGGAGCGGCTGAGGGAGCTGGGGGTGTTCAGCCTGGAGAAGAGGAGGCTGAGGGGAGACCTTCTCGCTCTCTGCAGCTCCCTGAAAGGAGGGGGTAGCCGGGGGGGGTCGGGCTTTTCTCCCAAGGAACAGGCCATGGGACAAGAGGAAACGGCCTCAAGTTGCACCAGGGGAGGTTTAGGATGGATATTAGGAAAAATTTCTTCACCGAAAGGGTTGTCAAGCATTGGAAGAGGCTGCCCAGGGCAGTNCATGGGTTAGTGGTGGGTTTGGTAGTGTTGGGTTGATGGTTTGACTTGATGATCTTAAAGGTCCCTTCCAACCTAGACGATTCTATGATAATCGTGGAGGTGGGAAAAGTGCTTTTCTGTGGCTCGGCGATCCTCACATCCCAGCTGAGTGGTTTTTGAGGCAGTGACAGCCTGCTGTGCCAAGGCTCTGGTGGTAAAAGTCCAACCTGCGAAGGCTGCGAGGGCTTTCTTTATGACTTCCCGGTGGACAGTTGGCCAACAGTAGGATAGAGCTTGTCCTAGGGAGCAGCTGAACAGGGAGCCCTTGGGAGCCTCCGCATGGGAAGTGGAGGATGCTCCAAGGGGAGAGGGAGCGTGTCCAATCCAGGGACAGCTGGATTGCTGCGCTTGCTGCTCGGTTTTCCAAAAAGTTGGAGTGTTGATTGTCCTTGGAGCTGCAGGTGTGAGCACGGCGGGGTCCTCTGCCTGCCCCTGATTATTTTGCTGTGCTGGGTTCCTCACGTTGCTACTGCTTTATGAGGTTTTATGTTCTCTCCTTTTTCATGTTTTCTGCCTTCTTTCAGGCAGCACCGCACTGTGATCACTGGACTGACCTTCTCTCCAGATGGCAATTTCATGTTCAGCTCCTGTTTGCAGGGAACTCTGGCTCTTTACAGCTGTAAGGTGCAGAAAAGCCACGTCCTGAGGGTCCTGGGTAAGATTTTGGGGTTCTGGGTTCTTTTTTTTTATTAGCACAGATATCCTAGCACCAAAGCCAAACCAGATTCAGCCTACTCAGAGAGGTATTTTCTGAGGAACCTTCTGAGCTGTGTCATTTGTGTTTATACCATCTGTGTGAGCAAACCCTGGTGACTGCCAACCCTTCCCTACCCGTCCTGGTTCAAACGCTCTCAGCTTCCACCGTGTTTTGATTTGGTGAACAGGCTGGAATCGCAGAGACCTGCCCTTTCAGGTCTGGGTTCAACAGAGCATTGCCTAGAAGCGACGCAAGTGTAGAGTCTTCCTATTTATTCCTGCCCAAGCCCTGAGTCTTTCCTTTTTGTGGATATGCAGTTTAATTTGTTTAAACTGGATCGTTTCCCTAATCCTGCCTGCAGCAGAGCTGCGCAAAGAGCCGTGCTGGTGAACGGAGAAGGTGGAGAGCTGCAGGCAGGGGAGGCAGTGCAAGGGCAAAGCAGTTTTGAAACATTAATGTCATCTTTGAAATGAGCTCTGGCAGCACAAGCTTGGGCAGGGAAAGGGAGCTCCTTTATGCAATATTGTGCAAAGAGGAGGATCCTGCCCCAAGAAACGTGCAGTTTGAAGTAGGTGGAGAAGGAATAGGGGCTCGGAGAGATCAGGGGATTTGTCCAAAATCACCCAAGTTTGGTGTCAGTGCTGCAGCTGGACTTTTGCATTTTGACTCTGCTCTGAGCCCGTGTTCTCTGCCTGGCCGTGTTCCAGGGACAGAACAGTGGAATTTTAGTAGTGCAATAAACACACAGAATTGCTGTGATTTCTGTGATCTTTAGACGTTTGGGTCTATCTGCACACCAGCCTGACATCAGCGTGGTGGGGTTTGGCGCTGACTTCGTTCTGTGCAGGGTTCAGACACCCAGGCTGCAGCTGAGATCTCACATCCGTAGCTCCCTCTCACAGCTTCTTGTAACGTTAAAAAACAAACACTAAAATCAATTTTACTCCCTTGACTTTGTCCTGCTCTCCTTGGAAGCACCGCACATTCAGTCAGGCGACAAGCCGTGTATCTAGACCTTGCCTTTGAGGTGGTTCGCTGCACGCTTTGGCTGTTGCAGATCAAATTTGTAGCATCTTCTACAACAAAGGTTCCTTCTTTCTCAGGCCAGAAGGTTAACCCAAGGCTGATTCAGAGGCAGGAGAAGCTGCAGCTACCGGTCAGCAGCAGCAGCATCGCAGAGTGAGGTGGCTGCAGCGCGGGCTTTGCTCCTCTCTTCACTCTCTCTTTTGCTCTGGTCTTCAGGCAATGTGGTGGCCCGTGATGCCGGGAGCGGTCCGGATGCCTTGGTGGTGAGTGGGGACAGCCGTCTCCTGGCCTTCGTGGGTCCCTCCAAGTATGTTGTGACCGTGATGGAGGCCTGCTCTCTAGATGAGGTACCCAGCGGGCTCCCCTTGTTCCTGGGGGAGGGTTGGGAAGGGGAGCACATGCCACAGGGGAAATTCCCACAGGCTCCATCGGATGAGACACATCCAGGGCCTTGGGTACCAGCACTACTGGAGAGGGCCCTTCCCTGCACAGCAGACGCTTGCTCAGGGTGCTTACAATGAGGTTTGTTTTCCATTCTGTGAGATGGAAACAACAAAGTTGAGGTTTCTTCTCCGGCGTCATTCCCCTCTAGAAAGATAATTTGGAGAACTCTTGTGTAGACTGTCAGCTCCAGCTCCTTTTAGTGAGCTGCTCTCCTGGGCAGTAGGGGCATTGCCTGGACCCTGCAGCCCTCCAGACCATTCCCTTCCCCTAAGTGGGAAGGGAAAGGTCTGGGGGGGGGGCTTTGAACCTCATGTTAGGAGAGCCACAAGAGTGATCCTCAGGCTTCTGCAGTATTTGCTCCAGGACATTTGTTTAGTAGCTCCTTGTTTCGCAGCTGCTAAGGGTGGACATCAGCATCCTCGATTTGAACAGCACGGCCTTGGACTCTGCAGTGAGAGCCTGCTTTGCTCCGGTGCCTCGAGGCGAGCTCCTGGTGTCCACTTCTTCCAATAAAATCCTCGTGCTTGATGCAAAAACGGGACGACTGGTGCGAGAGGTAGGACACTATGAAATTTGTGCACTGAGGTCTCGTGTCATGTGGGGCTTTGGCACTTCATGTCACTGTAGGAGGCTAAATAAGAGACGAGCTCATCCTGAAGTTCACAGCCTTCGAAGAAAGATGGGTGGCAAGCGTGTAGCTATCCTGGTGTGGTTGTTCTTGTTTTCCATGCTGTCACACTCCTATCCTCTTGCTGAAGCATACGTAAGGATATGAAGTAGCTCAGTTAACGCTGCTGGTGCCGCTTCTTGTCCTCAGGTGTCTCCCGTGCACAAGCTGTCCTGTTCTTCCTTGGCGCTGAGCAAGGATGGCAGGTACCTGCTCACTGCCGGCGACAAAGTTATCAAAGTGTGGGACTATAGCATGCGCTTCGCTGTCAACTTCCAGGTACTGCTCACAAAGGGGAGGGAAGGGGGTTGGGCTTGCGTTTCTGAATCCCTGGAGAAGAAAGCAGCAAATACCCTCTGTGTGACTTGGCCCAGTGTCCCCAGTTCCAGTTTGCCCAGCAGCTGAGAAACACAGCCCTATTCCCACGTTGTAATAACGCCCGGCACCGAGCATAGGCTGGGGCTGCCAAAGCACCACACCTAGTGAGACCCTCTGCAAAGGACAGAGGTGGGTGTTCCCTCTGTGCTAGGGACAGAGCCACCCAGAGAAGAAAACAGCTCGCCCAGGGTTTCAGAGGTGTTGAGAGCTAGGATAAAACCTTGGGGGTTTTCAGCTTCTGCTTGTTTCTCCACATCAGTGCGTTGAAGGTCAACCCCAGGTTGATCAGCCCAAGGTGTGAGCGCTGTAGGTGTGATGCTGGCCTCGGAGGGGATCTTCTGCCAAGGAGAGCAGACACTGGCTACGCAGGGCAGGGAGCGGAGTAACGACCATCCTGATAGGAGAGGCGAGGTGATGGAGAAGTTCAAGGTGTGCTCTCTCTCAGGTGTACATCGGGCACTCGGAGCCAGTGCGCCAGGTGGCCTTCACCCCAGACCAACGGCACGTCATCAGCGTTGGAGATGCCATCTTCCTCTGGGATTTCCTGGCTCTGCCTGCGGAGAGGTCACCCCGAGCCGGGTAAGTGCCCCATGCTGGGCAGTGCCTTCTGCTGCTGCGCGTCGCCTCCCCTGCCCCATCCCCTCTGGGTGTAACGCCGGTCCCCTTGCCTTTCCAGGGCTCCTTCCTCCGAGTCCGCTCTGCTGCCGGGAGCAGGTGAGTTTGCCTCTTCCCGTGAGTTGTGCTGGCAGGCAGGTTGGCAGCCCTTCATGGCGGAGGGTAAGGGTTGGGGGTTTTTGGTTCCTTCCCTCAGTGGGTCAGATAGCAAGGGGGCTAACCAGCTAATTAACCCCAAAGGACAGTCTTCAATTAACTAGCACCTCTCGGTGGGAGTCTGACGAGGAGGGGATGTTCTGAGCAGAGCCGCTCTGGGTTTTCTGGCAGGTCTTTCAGCTTTCACCTTCTGTCTTTCCTTGCCTCCATCTCTTCTCTCTTCTTTTTCCCTGTCCTCACTGTCCCTCTCTCTCTCTCTCTGTCTGTCCCTCCCTTTCTTGAAGGACAGAGGAGAAGTGGCTTCTCCTGTGTTGGAGGAAGCTGGAGAAATGAGCTTGGAGGTATCACCATCAATCAACCCAGGAGGATGAGAGGATCTAAGGGATGAAGGAAGTTGCACAAGCCCTTTTATTTTCACAGAAGGGAGCTCTGAGAAGCTAAAGGATGCCTCTGAGACACCTCGGCAGACAGTTCCTCTCCCCTTGTTGTCCTCGCCACCGTGTTTGGATGTCAGCTCTGTCCATCAAGCGGGATGTCAAAGTAAGAGGAAACTGCTTGCAGGAAAGGGGAAATTTCATCTTGTTTTAGGAGAAACTCCTTGCCTAGTTCAGCAGCGCCCTTGGAGCCATCCCTCCCCGTGAGCCCCAGCCTGCAGACTGGCAGCCCAGTCTGTGCTTTGCTTCCCCTCACTTGGACAAAGCCAGCCAGAGGTGTTGGGGTTCAGCACCACTTTATTCTCTGCTCTCCTGCAGCTAAGCTGCCAACACGGCTTCTCTGAGGGCTATAGTAAATACCCTGCTGGACCTACCCAGGTGGAAATGTCTGCTTTGCCCTCCACCCTAACACAGACGGGCTGTTACACAGAGCAGAACCACACCGCCAGGATCAAAGAGTCGGTGACACATGAAGCAGTCCTGAAGGACGCGGATGGCTCTGTCCTCCCACTAATTGTTCTCTTCAGGTATTTTCTCCGAGTCGGACAAAGAGGAGGAAGCAGGTCCGCCAGGCAGCAGCAGGATGGTGGCGAACGGAGAAAAAGACGCCTCGGTCCATGTGATGGAGTCGGTCAGAAACGAGGAGCTGCTTGTTGTGAGGCCCAAAGTGGGGTGCTCGAGGTCTCCTGGAGAATCGGCAAACGGTAAATCCGGGGTATTCCCACCTTGTACAGAGCTCGGCTCCTTAGGGGAACAACATGCACAGGCCTGCATGGCAGCTTGGTCTATCCCTGAAAAATAAGGATCGTTATTAATATAGTACAGATAGACCCAGACATGTGCTCTGAGTTGTGAGAGGAAGGGTAGCAACATGTTCCTCGAGTGCTCAGCACAGGAGACACACGGAGCTGTGGGAGCGGGGCCAGAGGAGGCCCCGGAGATGCTGGGAGGGCTGGAGCCCCTCTGCTGGGAGGACAGGCTGAGAGAGCTGGGGGGGTTCAGCCTGGAGAAGAGAAGGCACCGGGGAGACCTTGGAGCCCCTTCCAGTCCCTCAAGGGGCTCCAGGAAAGCTGGGGAGGGACTCTGGGTCAGGGAGGGGAGCCATGGGATGAGGGGCAATGGTTTGACACTGAAAGAGGGGAGATTTAGGTGAGATAGTGGGAAGAAATTCTTGGCTGTGAGGGTGGTGAGCCCCTGGCCCAGGTTGCCCAGAGAAGCTGTGGCTGCCCCATCCCTGGAGGGGTTCAAGGCCAGGTTGGACGGGGCTTGGGGCAACCTGGGCTGGTGGGAGGTGTCCCTGCCCAGGGCAGGGGGTGGCACTGGGTGGGCTTTAAGGTCCCTTCCCACCCAAACCATTCTGTGATTCTGTTATTTACCAAGGGAAGTCAGTATCAAGGGAAACTCACGTTGGTCCCCTGGTTGGTCCCTCCTGCTGCTTCTAGGCACACCAGAAGCCCCTCTTCAGCTTGGAGCCATTTCTAAGTGGCACGTTCTATTAAACCCGACTGAAATTAAAGCTCCCGATGTCTTTATTAATAGACGCACAGCCTCAAAGCTGCAGCAGTTCGTGGCGAGCTGCCAGAAGCAGGCAGCTGCCAGCACTCAGCCCCAGGCAGCGCTTGTTGGAAAGCTTCAACATAAAGCTATGTCTCTGCCGCTCTCGTTAAAGACCTTTTTCTAGCTGTGTGGCTCATGCTTTCGCAGTGATGCCCAGGGCACGCCACGTGGATGCCCTTAGGCTGTTTGCAGTGCGGCGGGGATGATGGAGGGAGATGGATTTTCCTCCTTTGCTCCTGGAAAGTTGGTGCTTTTCCTATGGAAAGTCATGTAGGAGCATGTGTGACGCCGCGGTATGAGTTTTTTCTCGTACGTAGCTGCTGGTCCCAATAAAACAGGATCCCATAGATACTGTTTTCTTCTTTGTGTGGCAGAACGCAGGAAGGAGGCCAAAAGTGCCAAGTCCCAATGCTCCGTCCGTCCAGATTCCTACCGGCATTTCACTCCTCGCTTTAAGGCATCAGTGCTCCCCCAGGTGAGAGTAGTGCTGGGGCTGGTTCCTGGGGGCAGGTGACAAACGGGCATTTTGGGGTGAATTTTCCAAATTATTTTCATTTTCTACTCTCCTTGAAAGCAGTTTGTCAGGGATGGCTGACACACCAGAAGGCTGTGCCGCCATACAGAGAGACCTGGCCAGGCTGGAGAGTTGGGCGGAGAGGAATCTTATGAAATTCAAGAAGGGCAAGTGTAGGGTGCTGCCCCTGGGGAGGAATAACCCCCCGCACCAGGACAGGTTGGGGCTGACCTGCTGGAGAGCAGCTCTGTGGAAAGAGACCTGGGAGTCCTGGGGGACAACGGGATGCCCATGAGCCAGCACTGTGCCCTGGTGGCCAAGAAGGCCAATGGCATCCTGGGGGGCATCAAGAAGAGCGTGGCCAGCAGGTGGAGGGAGGTCATGCTTCCCCTCTGCTCTGCCCTGGGGAGGCCCCATCTGAAGCACTGGGGCCAGTTCTGGGCTCCCCGGTTCCAGAAGGACAGAGAACTGCTGGAGAGGGGACAGCAAAGGGCTACCGAGATGCTGAGGGGACTGGAACACCTCTCTCATGAGGAAAGGCTGAGGGATTTGGGTCTCCTCAGTCTGGAAAAAAGACGGCTGAGGGGGGATCTTATCAACGCTTATAAATACTGCAAGGGTGGGTGTCAGGAGGATGGGGCCAGGCTCTTCTCAGTGGTGCCCAGCGACAGGACAAGAGGTAACGGGCACAAGCTTGAACATAGGAAGTTCCCTCTCAACATGAGGAGGAACTTCTTTACTTTGAGGGTGGCAGAGCCCTGGCACAGGCTGCCCAGAGAGGTGTGGAGTCTCCGTCTCTGGAGACATTCCAAACCCGCCTGGACGCGTTCCTGTGCCACCTGCTCTGGGTGACCCTGCTGTGGCCAACGGGGTTGGATGAGATGATCTCCAGAGGTCCCTTCCAACCCCTACCATTCTGTGATTCTGTGAAATACACCCCAGGGCCCGGTGTTCAATTAGAAACCCTTAACATTAGTCCCTCTCTCTTCTCCACAGGCAGCTCTTTTCAGACTAGTAAAAAGTGAGTTGTGATCAACTCTTTTTCTGTTCAGCAAATCTGCATACGTTTTTATTCAAAAGAAATGGAAATGGCATGTGCTATTGAAAGCGAAAGACGAGTGAGCAATGGAGTGATTCATCACGCACCCATATTTGCGAGCAGATGCGTTGGCAGAGCAGGCTGGGGAAGGCAATCCATCGAGCGTAGTGAAGATAGTCAAGGCACAGCTCTCGCTCTGTTAACAAACACAGCAATAATAAAACAGAAACTTAACTCAACATTTTCCGAAGCTCTGCTCTTCACAGAGCTACATTCAGCTTGCACCCTCAGTTCTCTCCTCTGTCCCTCCACCTGGTAGCATTTTTTCCCCCTCTGCTGTCTTCCTATTGGAATATCTCCATCCCCAAATCAGCAAAACCCATTGAACTCTTTGCCAGCAGGACCAGCAGCTGGTCATCGGCTGGGCAGTCGCTGCCAGCCTGTTTTGTGCCCCATCCAAAAGCATCTGCGCCTGGTTTTGCTGGTGCAGTTTCTCTTTTATATGTATAAGCGTGCCCTTTGGTATTCATCCGTTGATGCGTTGAATTTGAATTGTGTGAATATTGGCACGATTTGTGTGCTTCGTGTGTGTGTGAGTACGTGTGTGTGTGCCTGCACGCACGCTTTTTCTTACGTGGGTGTTGAATGTACCTGAGCGGGTCATCCTTCTAGAGCTTATTTTAAGCCAGTGTCTATTTTTCTTGCAGAATTTCTTATCTCCTCCAGCTGGCAGTGAGGTCTTGAAGCTGAAAGCAGTGATCGGCTACAACGGGAACGGCAGAGGGAATATGGTGTGGAACCCGGACACAGGTACCACCGGGAAGGCTCTGGAGGGGCGGGAGGTGCGTGTACTGAGCCAAGGTTACGATCTTGTAGCTGTTGGGTTGGGATCTTTGCTTTAACAGATGGGTTCTTTATGTTGGTAAAATCCAATTCTTTGCTATTGGCAAATAGTAGTTGATATGGGCACATTCAGGCTTCAGTTGTTGAGCGGGCAGAGCGGAAGGGAAAGCTCTCCCAAAGGCCATCTTACCTCCTTTCTCCAGGCTGGAGTGATGCCCAACAGCTTTGCTTTGCCCAGGTTCGGGAACATGAGATTTGTCCTTACTCCACTCTCAGCCTGATGGGGAGGATGCTGACAAGCTGGGTAGAAATGTCAGCTTTTACGTGTTACTGAAAAAAAAAAAATAATAATAATTTTCCTGAATTGCGCTGTAGGTTGTAGTGGGTGCTGCATGTGAAGCCTTTATATGAAAACATCCTGTCTCCTCCTCCTCTGCTAGGCTTCTTCGCCTACACCTGTGGCTGCGTCATCATGGTTGAAGACCTGCACTCGGGATCACAGAATCACTGGCTTGGCCACGCAGAGGAGATCTCTACGCTCGCCCTCAGCCACGATGCCCAGGTAGGAGAGGCTGCTGCTGCTCCGGGATGGGTTTTGGCTGTGTCACTTTGGGCTAAAGGGATGTCACAGACTAAAATCCTATTTGTCTGTTCCTCCTTCTGCCTGCTGCATGGAGACCTGGGGTTATGGGAATACAAGAAGTGTTTTTGGAGCCTAGCTCTCCATTGTTGCTGGCTCAGTGTGACAGTGAAAGCTGCTCCCTTCCTGTGGGAGATGCTACCATTCCCTCCTGCCGTCAGCTGAAGGCTGTTCTCACAGAATTTTCCCAACCATATCGCTTTAATTTGAGACTAATAGTTGCTAAGACTAACTAGTGAAGTGTTCTCTAATTATTTACCGAGGTCTCGGTGACAACATATTGTTCTGTTAGGTTCTTGCCTCTGCCTCGGGAAAGAGGAGTGGAGATTCCCATTGTCAGATCTGCATCTGGAACGTCCAGGATGGGGTTCGCACAGCAAGTCTCTTCCATCACGAGACGCAAGTACAAGCCATGGCCTTCTCTCGGGATGACAGGTTCCTCGTCACCGTAGGTGAGGATACCCGTAACGCCGGGCGTGGGTGCAGGAGTGCACCCTAGAGTAGCTCAAGGGATGAAGATGCGTAATACCTGCGAGGCAGGTACCAGGCTCGTGGGTATGAAGCTGTTGCTCGGTAGCCTCGGGACAATGGATAATGCAGCATGTAAAACTGCAGGAGATCTCAGGTCCTCCTGGGAGTAGTGACCACCTGCAGAGACACTCCTTGCAGCTAAATGTGCTTCCAGGGTGCTGTCGGCAGCGTTTCGAGGGGAAGCACGCACCCTCTGTGTCTTGGCCACAGGCTCCCTCCAGCTCCCCTTCAGTTCTTTCTCATTGCCCTAGCTGGCTCGTTTTGCTTGAAGTTACAGCTTTCTCCTGCCTCACTAGTGCTTGTCAAGCCCGTGTAAATAGTTTGCAGTTACTATATATAGTATCCAAAGGGAAAAGCCTTCTTCTGGACTTCTTATTGCTGCTGAGGTGGAATTGCATAGAAGTAGCCAGGCTTCAAACTGTGAGCCTCCTGCCAGGCAGCAATGCCAGCACAAGCCGGACGCTCAAGCTGTCTGTTTTGTTTAGGCAGGGGACATTTAAAGGACAAATACGCAATTAGTAAGTTCTTGTTTTGCATGAGAGAGGACCTGCGGAGCAGGCAATTCACTCTCTCTGGGCTGGTGAGTTTGCCCTTGGAAGAAAGCAAGCTCTGCTGGAGAGAAAGAGCTTTGTGCTCTCCGTGGAGCAGCGTGGGAGAGGAGCCCTCCTCCTCCTCCAGCGTCGGTCTGGGCTGGGGAGAAAAGCTGAAAGTCTCCACTGAGGCTGTGGAGCCTGGGAAAGGCAGCAGGAGAGCGCTGTCCTCCGGAGCTGTCTGGGAGCCAGGGATGTTTTGCCATCACCGAGGCCAGTGCCTTCTGCTGCCACCCAGATATCGTGGCATCCACCCACAGTCAGCTCCCATCTCAGCTTTCACCTCAGCAAAGGTGACATCCCTTTCTTATGTCGAGACTGTTGTTAGCCCCGATGGCAGAGTATCGCTGGAGGGCGTGCGTGGGGCATACGTTGAGGTGTGCAGTAGCTCCCAAGGATGCAGAAACAGCAGAAGACCTGCTCTGCCTGCTGCAATATCTACCACGCCAGCCATCGGCCGGTTCGAACGCTGGCTGCAGACCCCACTGCAGGGCCAGATTTGCTACAGCCTCCAGCACGAAGCGTTGGGCCAGTTATATCTGTCCTCAGCTCGGATGAGGACCCATCACATCGTGCAGCTTTTGCCGAGCACGCAAGGAGCCGTGTCCATGCCTGGGATGGCGTTCATGGCAGTTGTCTCTGACCAATGGGACAAGGGGGTGACACAGCTGATGGGTGTGTGCAGGGTGTCCGCTTGCGAGTATCCTCAGGCGGCAGGGTTTCCTCCTACCCTCTTTCATGTTCTACCTAGGGGACTACAGCGATCAAACCATTGCTCTGTGGAATATCTACACTTTTGAACTCGTCTCATCGACTTGTATCTTGGAGCCAGTCCATGACGTGGCTTTTAGTCCTTTTTCTCACAGAGACCTGGCCTGCGTGGGGAAGGGAGCCGTGATGTTTTGGCTGTTGGAGCAGCAGGGAGCTGATGTCAACCTCAAGGTAAACTTCAGTTTTACCACCTTCTAAAATTTCTGGTCAGCATCTCTTGACTTCTTTTCCAAGCCCCTGGTGAGCGTGATGGAGGCTCTGCCTCCACAAGTCTGTGAGAGCTGATAATTTCTCTTCGTTAAGATGATGTTGGCTGCCCGTGAGTGGCTTTCAGTTGTATTTGAGGCATTAACTGGATAAATTGAGGGTAGGAGGAGGGTTGGGGTTTTTTTCTGATGTAGGAAAGCACTGTATTCTCTTTGATGTCTCTGTTTTATGTGCTTCGACAGGTTCATCGGGTCCCTGCCCCGGACGTGCTAGGGCCGGTGGAGCTGACCTCTCTCTGTTACGGTGCCGACACTCTTCTTTATAGTGGGACCAACTCAGGCCAGATCTGCGTGTGGGACACCGAGACTAATTGCTGCTTCATGACATGGGAGGCCGACGAGGGTGAGATCGGTGGGTGCAGATGCCCCAGGCGTCTGTCAGGGCTGTAACAAATTTCGTGGGAACTCGTTAGGAAAGAATACCAATGAGCTTGCAGGGCTTCCAATTTCAGCTGTGCTCAGAAAATCAGTTTGCTGTGTCGGATACAAGATGCAGCGGGTGGCAATGGATCCGTGTTTCCCTAGATTTCCCTGAGTTTCTTTGTCAGAGCTGGGGGGTCCACTTATAGTTCGTAAAAACGCTGGGTATTGGGCTGTAGAAGACCCCCACTGCCCTGCCCGGATGAATCAGTGGCCTGGCTGTCAGGAGCACGCCTTGGGTGATGGCTGAGAGTGGCGGATATTCACGGATGCCCTTTATTCCCCCGTGGCCTCCCAGGTGTGCTGGTGTGTGGGCGCGACAGGCTGGTGAGCGGCAGCAACACAAAACGCATCCGCCTGTGGGCAGTGGCCGCTGTGCAGGAGCTGAGGCTGAAAGGTGCCGATGCCAGGTAGGAGGTCGTGGCCCCGGCGTCTCCACCGTGCTCGCCCCCATCTCCAGAATGCTCCGCGCTCTTGAGATGCTCTTCCCCTCGTCTGGCAGCTCCTAGGACCAGTCTGAGAGGTGGCTTTTCAGGGACAGACAGTGGGTCTGCCTGCAGCCGTGCTGCTCCTGTTGCTCTTCATCTTTAGCTTTTCCTCTCCATCCCGTGACTGCTGATGCTTTCTGTCTGGATCTTTTTACTGAACTTTTGCCACAGGTAGCTGAACCCTCTTAATACTGGAAATGAGGGGAGTTTATCATGCCCAAAGTTTGTGTCGGTGATTTGTAGGAACTCTTTTAAAAGAATTAGTGAAAACATATTGCCTTTGTTTCTTCTGTCGTGCTATTGCATCCCCTGTTTTCTTTCTTTCTTTCCTATAAAAGATGGTTGCAGCGCAAATGTAATGGTAGTCACTGTTGAAGGTACAGGAGCACGTCATCGAGCCATTTAGCTGCAAATACACGACTGGGCTTATTAGAAAATTGCATTTAAAGGAGGCGGAGTGGCTGTTCCAGCAGTCAAGCCAGTCCCTCTTGCATCCTCCTTTCCCCCAGGTCTAGCTCAGTCCTGCTAGAACACGAGATTACCCTCGATGGGACAATAGTCAGTGCAGCGTTTGATGACTCTTTAGAAATGGGAATTGTGGGCACCACGGCAGGAACACTGTGGTACGTCAACTGGACGGAGAGCACAAGCATCCGACTAATCAGCGGCCACAAGAACAAGGTTAGAGGGGCTGGGCCGGGGTGGTTTGTCCCACAGGGCAGTGAGTGCTGTGTGCGCTCCCCGTGCTCCAGGGACGATGTGGGGGCTGCAGAAGCATTCCCTGGTCTGGCCACGGGAGAGGTCAGACAGCTGCAGGGCTCACTAGTGCCGACGGGACACACGGAGGAATCTCGAGAGAACTCTGCACCCTGAGGAGTCTGATTTCAAGAAGTCTGAGCTCATCTGCTCTAGCCTCAGGTGTTTAACAGCCTCCGCCTGGGAGCAGCTCTGGGATTTTCTGCTGGAGGGGAAGAATGTTGTTTGCAGTCACTAAGGCTTCACTCCCGAGTGCTGCGACTGCTGCCTGCCTTCTGTGCGCTAGCTGGGCATTCATACTGGGTAATGTTTTCTTTGCCTAAAACGTTTAAAAAAAAAAAAAA
>VYZM01003372.1:33934-50143 GCA_013398915.1 Dromas ardeola
TCCTCCTGCTCGGGGAGGGTAAGGCGGGGGGCATGGCGGGGGACGGGGTGTGGGCCCCCGGGGCGGTCTGGGATCCGCGGGGTGTCGCCCGCCACCGGCAGGGCGTCGCCTGCGGGGGAGGCCGGGGTGGGGGGCGGCCGGGCCTGCCCGTGAGCGGGAGACCTGTCCCCCGCCGTGACGGCCCCGGTAGCGGTGCCCTCCAGCCGCCGTTTCTGGCGGTCCCTGCCGGCGGGGCCCTTCCCGTGGGTTCCCTCCAGCAGCCCCCGGGCTGAAGAGCTGCGCCGCTTTACCGGCCTCCGCCCCCCGGGCTCCCGCAGGGCACGGACACCGCCGGCCCGCCCTCCCCCCGCCCCGGTGCCCCGTGGGTGTGATTCACGCCAGCTGTTGGCTCCCATCGCCGGGCCCGTGCCAACGTCTTCCCTTTCTTTCCTAGCCCAGGTGGGGAAAACATCTCTGATCATGGCTCTGGTGGGCGAGGAGTTCCCCGAAGAGGTTAGTGCGCTGGGGGAGCCCTGGCCCCCTCGCTGGGTGCCCTGCCAGGCAGCGGTGGGCCGCCTCTGTCCCCAGAGGCACTGGCCCGAGGCAGGGGTGTCCAAAGCACGCAGCTCCTTGGGGACCGGTGACAGCCACGGGGGTGGTTTTAGTGAGCTTAAGCCTGAGAGGACCACACGGAGCTCTAGCTGAAATGGTGTTGGCACCAGTTTGCGTTCTGATCCCTGACTTGGGGTGCCATCTGCTCCCGGAAGGGGTGTAGTACCTCCCAGGGCCCTGCTTCTCACTGCTGCAGCTGGCGCGCTGGGGCTGGGGGTCTCTGTGTCCACCAGCGCAGCAGCCTGTGGGGCCCAGCCTTGCCTTGCATGGCAGGGCTGGTTGCTCCCCAGCTCCGGCCTTGCAGTGGTGGCACCAGCACAGAGCCCTTGGAAGGGGCCGAGCCACTCTCCCTGCCCTTCTGCTTGTGTCTGGGGATATGGCTGGTGCTTTGAGCTGGGCCATCTGCAAGGAGCGGCATGTATCCAGCCTCCGGCTCCGGGACTCACTGTCCCATTGCGGTTCAGGTGAGGAAACAGGATCTGTCTGGCCGGGTGTGTTTGCCCTGTGCTGTCAGGTGGCTTCTTCTACTCCCCACGAGCAGATGCTGCTCTCTGCGATGTTTGTGCTGGGGAAGCATCAGCTCCGGGGGCTCGGGGGAGGACCGGCTCCGTGCACCTTCCCATGCTCTCGCAGCAAAGCCCGGACAATCAGCTTAATGCTTCTCCCAGCTGCCAAGAGGTCAGGCTGGAGAGCTGGGGGAGTGCTGAGGGCTTATCTCCGGAGCTGTAGCGGGGGCGGCAGCGCTGACTTGTCTGAAAGCTGGCGTCCCTGGCAGGACTCTGCGCTATCAGGAGCTGTGTCTTGAGGGAAGGCTCGGGGCTGGGAGACAGGCGGAGGTTTCACCGCAAGGACACTGTGTGTGAGGTCTGAACTGTAGTAAACTGAGCCACAGCTGCAGCCCGGTGGGCCCAGGGCGATCCGTGATCTTGGATCTCATCCCACCTGGCAGGGAGGGCGCTGGGCAGTGGTTGCGTGGGGATCTGAAGTCTCTTGTCACCCGTGCTCTCAGTTGTGTTTGGTATGGCTGGCTGGAAGAGAGTCTGCTGGCTTTGCAGGTGCCCCCTCGTGCGGAGGAGATCACGATCCCGGCTGATGTCACCCCCGAGAAGGTCCCCACGCACATAGTGGACTACTCAGGTAGGTCCCATCCCTCCTTGCTCCCTGCCAGCCTCACTTCTCTCCTTCTCTGCCCGGCTGAGGGGAGTGGGAAGGGGTCCCTGCTTGCCGGGGGTGGTTGGTGACAGCTCTCTTCCCCATCCAGAGTCGGAACAGACAGAGGATGAGCTGCAGGAGGAGATCGCTAAGGTGAGCAGGGCTGGACGAGGGTTGTGCAGGCTGGACAGGAGCTTGCGGTGCCTGTAGCCCTGCAGCTAGCGAGTGGCACGTGGCTGCTTGCTCTCCCCATTAGCCACCCGGAGCTGCGCAGGCAGTTGGTTATCTGTGGATTAATGCTATCGGTTTGTTTAGGGGTTTGTTTAATCCTCCTCTGTCTTGTAAGCTGTTGTATGTGGCTTCTCCCAGCCCTCCGGGGAGCCTCCAGAAGGAGAGTGGTGGGGGGCAGCTCGCTGCCCACCAGGAGGTGGAGGAGGCTGCTGAGCAGCTGATGTTAGCTTAGCCCCGGGGTGTTCCCAATGGACTCAGAAGAGGGGGAAAACAGTTGCTGAGCTTGGGCGAGACCCCCCCTGCTCCCTACATTAGGTCCCTGTGGCTGCCTGATGAAGCAGTGGCGCAGAGGAGTCGTTTTGGGAGCTAGAGCCCCAGAGAGCGCTGGGGGGGAGGGACAGGGGCTCCCCCACATTCCTCAGAGCAGCCGTGGAGGAATAATCCAGCCGGCTGGCTGCGGGGGGGCAGCTGCTCTTCTCTGCCCTGGGATTAACCTCGGCTCTGCACAGAGGACCTCTTGATTACAGATATTAAAACTCTCTCTCTCCTGTGTTTCTCATGTGAGCAAAGCTATTTAATCCCTCCACCTCTGTGGCTAATGGCCAAGGAGGTGGGCCGGCGGGCACGGGGGTCCTACGCCCTCTGCCCAGACAGCAAGAGTATACAGAGGCTTAAAATGGCTCTGGGAAATCCTGCCTAAACCCTTGTGTGTCCTCGGGATTAGCACTAAACTCTCTCCTGAAAGGGCCGGTGATCCCTCCTGTCTGCTTCAAATAAAGCGGTGGTGTCAGTGCTGTCTGCGCGGGGTCGGGGAGGGGAGGAGGGCGGTGGCTGCTGGCCCGGCACAGGCAGAGCCATCGTGGGGACACAGTGGGGTGTGGGAACCGGAGCCGGGTGTCAGGCATGGAGGCAGATGCGCTCAGAGCAGCTCCCTGGACGGGGGCTGAAGCAGAGGAGCGAGTCTTTGCCCTGAGCAGTCCCTTGTAGAGCTTGTGTTGACAAGCGGGCGAGTCGTTGCTGTCGGAGGGTGTGTGTGTACGTGGCCACGCTCACGTTTGCTCAGCCACCGCTGCTGGGTTTCAGTGCAAGTGCCACAGCAGCGTGTGGGGCCGGGGCTGCCTGGCCATGGGGCCGGGGTGCGGCTACGGCAGGGCTGTGCCTTGGGCACAGGCTGCCTCCCCGCTGCGGTGGGCACGCCGCAGGGACCCTCGCTCACCACCCTCTGCCGCTTCTCTCTTGCAGGCCAACGTGGTCTGCGTGGTGTACGATGTCACCAAGGAGGCCACGATCGAGAAGGTAATGGGTCCCCTGCGGAGCCCTGAGTGGCCCTGCTCCGACAGCAGCACCAGAGGGGGAAAGTTCCCAGCACTTGGTCCTTCTCTGCTGCCACAGCTTTTTGGTGTGGGTGGGTACTGGTGCCCCCCAGCCCTGCGGGGATTTGGGGTTTGAGGCCCCTGGAAGCAGAGACAGGCTGAGCACAGCCCAAGCTTGCTGCCATGTTGCTTGTTGCCCTCACTTGCTGAGGGGCAACAGGCTTGTCACATCCTTCTGCAGGCATCCAGCATCTCTGGCTCTACTCTGCCTGCCGGTGCGGGGGAGCGCCGGGGAGCAGATGGCTGTGGGGCCCTGCTGGCTGCTGCGGCACCTGTGCTGGGAGCTGTGCTGGGAGCTGCCTCTCCCTCCCCAGGCAGCCCTGACGGGCCTTTCCCTGTGCTCACCTTTCAGATTCGCACAAAGTGGATCCCCATGGTGAACGGGGGAGTGGAAAAGGGCTCCAGGTACTGCGTGTGGCATGGTCCTTGGGTGCGGAATTGGGGGATTCTGGAGGCTGCAGGGTGCCCACCACCCTCTCGTCCTCCTGAGGTTACTGAGATCAAACCAGCTTTGTGGTGTGTGGCCAGACCACTTGTAGGAGAAGAACATGGAGGCTTTTCTCCCTCGCAGATTTAGCTGAGGCATAGGGCCATGGGAGAGGGTTCCTTCTTCCCTTGATCTCTTCTCAGCCAGGCAGGGAGAGGAGGCTGCCAAGGGAGTATGGGAGCACAGAAGCCGCAATCTGTGTGTGGATTTCTTCGGCAGAAGGCTGCTGTGGTGGATTAAAGGCTCCTGAACATATTGTTGCTGGGTGAAAGCGTAAGCGGGATCAGGCAGTCTGTTTCTCCAGATGGATGCTCCCAGCCGTGGGAGGCAGGAAAGCTGCTGTGGACCTTGCAGAGGAGGGTGGGGAGGCTCCCCAGCCTGCTGCCCGGGAGCACGCGTGGCCGGGCAGCGCTGAGACCGAGAGAGGGGTGGCCTCGTTCATGCTCCCTGATACTCTGTCTTTCATCTCCAGGATCCCCATTATTTTAGTGGGAAACAAGTCTGACCTGCAGATGGGGAGCTCCATGGATGTCATCCTGCCCATCATGAATCAGTTCTCGGAGATTGAGACCTGCGTGGAGGTGAGGGAACCAGAGGGTTTCTGCAAAGCCTCCCTGAGGGCTAGGAGCACTTGTCTGGCGTGAGCCAGGGAGGCTTTGTGCTTGTGGAGATCTGCCCTGCTAACATTGCTCTGCGGAAGTACCCCTGGCTGGGTCTTGAGGGCCTGTGCTTTAGGCTTTCTGTCCTTTGTCCTCCTCGCAGGGCCTGGGTTTCAGTGTCTGCCCACTCTGGCTCTCTAGCTGTAACTGGTGTTGGAGCTACGTGCAGCCCCTGTTGGTTCCGGGGCTGTGGAATGGGCGCAGCAAAGCCAGAGCATGAGCGGGACATTTGCCTTTTGTTTTATCCCAGTGTCGGACAGACATTGCTCTGTGCTTTGATGCACAACTTGTCTGGCTTGGGGAGCCCATATCGTCCTCCTTCTGCTTCTTGTCACCAGCCCATCACCTGTCACCGCTCATAGGGTTTTCTCTTCCTTTGAATCCCCAGTGCTCTGCCAAGAACCTCAAGAACATCTCTGAGCTCTTCTACTATGCCCAGAAAGCTGTGCTGCACCCCACCGCCCCCCTCTACGACCCAGAGGAGAAGCAGGTAGGAAGAACCTCTCTCGGCCCCTGGAGGAGTGTCCTTCCTGTCACAGCGCTCTGGCCTGGTGCTGTGTTTTTGCCTCCGCGTAGGAGGGTGGAAAGTTTGGGCCAAGGCAGCCAGAACAAGGGGAAAATGGTAGCCCTGGGGGGAGCCAATTGAGGGGAAAATACCCATCTCCCATGCTCAGGGCAACCAGCTGAGAATATCCAGGCCAGAGAGATCTGAAAAGACCAGGGGTGTGTTGGGGTGGAAGCTCTCATGCTCCAGACCATGTGTTAGCCATGGTGGGAAGAGTCTAGGAGAAACCTTCCTTGAGGCTTGTCCTGCTTCTGACTCCCAGCTCCAAGGTGGCTGTGGTACTGGCCTAGCTGAACCAACGCAGGAAGGGAACCCCTCTGCACATGGGGTTTCAGGAGGCAGGAGGAAGGGCCGGGCTGAAGGTGCTGCCCTGTTTTTGTCACTGTGGTTGTTCCCTTGCAGCTGAAACCTGCGTGTGCAAGAGCACTGACACGGATTTTCAGCCTCTCGGACCAGGATAACAACCAGATCCTTAGTGATGATGAACTCAACTACTTCCAGGTAGGGCTGGCTACGGAGCTGAGATATTCCCCAGTCCCTTGTGGAAAGCCCCTGGGGTCCCTTTTCTTTCCAACACCAGGCAGAAAGGCTGCCCCTCTCCTGACACAGCCGTCGTCTTTGCATTCAGTACTTCTGAAGTAGTAAGGCTAATGCACCGTAGGGTGCATCTCCGAGCACATGAGGATCCACGGGTCTTCCGTCTTCACTAAGCTTGGGCTGAGTTTGCTCTGCAGTGGGAAGAGCAGGAGGCTCTGGAGATGTCGAGAGTCATATGTTATTAGGATGCTGAGGAATAGGGTCTAAGCCTGTAATCCCTGAGCTGGGTGGTTTTTCTCTCCTAGAAACACCATCTCCTTGCCAGGGGAGAGAGATGCTGGCGAGACATAGGCTTGGGCTGTCTGTGTGCTTTGCTGATGATGACCTTCTTTCTCTTGGGAGGTAGAAGTCCTGCTTTGGAAACCCACTGGCTCCTCAGGCCCTGGAGGACGTGAAGATGGTTGTGTGGAAGAACACCACGGACGGGGTGCAGGACAACGGCCTGACGTTAAACGGTAACAGCACGAGGGCTCCATGCTCCTTTCCAGCGAGGGATGGAGGGACCCATCTCCTTCAGCACGTTGAGAGGGGCCCTGTCCTCGGGCCGAGCCTCCTGGCTCTCATTCCAAGCCTAACTAGTCCCTCTTGTCAAAGCAAGCCTGAGCCTGCTGTGGCTACTAGAGCTCTCTGTCCACGCAGCCTGTTTTCCCGGGGAAAGTGTAGTCCCAAGGAGTGGATCCCTGAGGCTGAGCGCTTGGTTGGCCCCACTGTGTCCCTGATCTCTCCTGCAGGCTTCCTCTTCCTCAACACGCTCTTCATCCAGAGGGGCCGGCACGAGACCACCTGGACCATCCTTCGCCGCTTTGGGTACGATGACGAGCTGGAGCTGACGGATGACTATCTCCACCCACAGTGCGTATCCTGCCGTGGAGTGGGGCGGGCAGGGTGTGACGTCCCCTGTGGTGTGCAGCTTGGGTTCCCCAGCACCTTTGCTGGCTCCTTCCTGCACCCTGAGGTCTACTGCATTCCTCAGCTGAGGCTGAATCCGCACCCTTAGCTCATGGTCAGGTTCATGCTCCTCACCTTCCCTAGTGGGCAAGAGCTGACAACCAGGGTTGGCGACAAATACAATGGGCCTTGGAGCTGCTGACTGTGCTGCTGGCTCTGACGTAGGCGGGCAAGGAGGTGGGGAATGCAGGCCTGTCCCTGACTTCCCTTGACATCAGCAAGGGATTTTTGAAGGCTGTTCTGTCTGTGCCTGAGCTGAGGCAGAACGGTTATGTCAGGAGCAGCGAGCTGTCAGCATAACCCTCCCGGCTGATTCTGCAGCTGCTGTCTCTTCTCTGCTCCCTGCCACCCCGGAGGTGGTGATCTGGCAGTAATGAAAGGGTTTGGCTTGTGAGCTGCCTCATCCTCTCCCCATGCAGCAGGCTGCGCGGGGAGGCGACAGGGCCCGTGCTGGTGGAATGCACCCTGGGGGTAGTGCTGTGCCCTACTGAAGCCCCAGGCACGAGGCAGAGCGAGGGCTACACCGTCTACCCAGCTGCTTGGGCAGCATGGATGTGCCGAGGAGAGGTCACTGTCACCCTCGAGGCCTCCCCAAGGCAAGGGGCTGTTTTGGGGAATAGCCAGGCCTGGGGCTGTGTCGGGGAGTGACCAGTCCTGGAGACAACCGCTGGCCTTGAGCAGGGAGGGAGTGGGGAGCTGCGTGCTCTGGGGTGAGATCTGGCTTGGCCAAAGACCCGCTCATACGCAGCCCTTCATTCGGGGCTTGAGGAGGCTCACTTGGCTCTCTTCCGACAGGTTCCGCGTTCCTCCTGGCTGCTCCACGGAGCTCAACCACTTAGGCTACCAGTTCCTGCAGCGGCTGTTTGAGAAGCACGACAAGGTGGGCGGCGTGCGGAGGAGCTGCCTGGGGAGGGGATGCTCTTGGCCAGTTCTGCACGTTTGGGTGCTCTCCTGTCCACCCCTCTGTTCCAGGGAGCAGACCTAGTGCTAGTGAAGGGCTTTGCCACAGTGCTCCCTTCGCGGCTTCTTGCCGAGGCATTGGGAGCGGGAGGTGGCCACAGTGAGCTGTAGGTAGTCTGATGGCAGCGGCGTGTCTAGGGCATGGGGTTGTGGTCACTACCCTTGACCAAAGGGCAGCCAGTAAGGTTTGGGCCTTCAGGGAATGGGTCTGAGTTAACATCTAACTGGTGTAACCCCTCATAGTGCCTGGCTGCGGCACGCAGGGTGGCAGGGAAAGCGGGCACCGCTGCCAGCCTGCAGCCACGGACCAGGCATAAGCATCTGCACGGCTGCCAGCCCTGCGGAGGGGCTGCCAGGCTGGAGAGAGGGAGAAAAAGCAACCAATTTGTGCCATACTCTGGCTTTTTGGAGAGTGGGAGAGAAGGGGATGTATTGGATCCTCAAGCATCTGCTTGGACTAGTCATTCAGATGCTGGTGCGCACCTGGGGTACGGCAGCTCTGTGGCCATGGGGAATTGCAGCACAGAGTCGATGCACGTCCCTGTGTGCCCAGATGCGGGCAGGTCCCCTGTGGCGTGGCCCTGTGGCACACCAGCCCGAAGGCGCTGCCTTGGCATGTGGTTAGCTGGTGGCCAGTGGTCCAGTGGCTGCGTACAGACCTTGAGTTAGTTGCCCTGCAGCGTGGAAGGCCAGGCTGGACCAACGCAGGCTGCTGCAGGGTGGCTGGCCCCAGGGAAGCTCAGGGGTGAGTGTGGATGGGTCCTGCCCGGCAGCAGGGCTGGCACTGGTTCCAGCTGCGGTCGCAGAGCAGAATCGGCCTGTCTCTTGTGCAGTGACGGGAATCCCTGGGGCACAGGCTCTTTGCACGCTCAGGCAGCTCTGGCCTTGCTTGCAATTGATTTCTGCCATGGAAAGCATCCCTGTGTCATCCTGCAGCAGCGAGCAGGGTGGCTCGTGTGTTGGGGACCCTCTCTGGACCCCGACAATGCTTGCCGTGGCTGCAGAGAGCTGCCGGTGCATGCATGGGCTGTGTCCCGCCTCAGCTGCTGACTCTGCTCTGTTTTGGCAGGACCAGGATGGAGCCCTCTCCCCCACAGAGCTGCAGAACTTCTTCAGCGTCTTCCCCTGCGTGCCCTGGGGCCCCGAGCTCTACAACACGGTATGCACCACTGATAAAGGCCTGCTTTCCCTGCATGGATTCCTCTGCCAGTGGACGTAAGCTCAGTCCCTCTCCCCTGACTTTAGTCACATCGCTTAGCCCTTGCTGACCTTGTCGGCTTCCCGGTGCGCTCTGTCTCTCCAGGCTCGTGGCTTACCTGGATGTGCGGCACTGCCTGGAGTGCCTGGGCTACTTGGGCTACCCCATCCTCTCGGAGCAGGACTCCCAGACACAAGCCCTCACGGGTACGGCCATGCCCTCCCCTCCTGTCGCGGCTCGGCTCCCTCCTCTCGCTCACCCGACCTCTCTCCTGCCAGTGACCCGGGAGAAGAGGATCGACCTGGAGAAAGGCCAGACCCAGAGAAATGTCTTCCTCTGCAAGGTGCTGGGAGCCAGGGGCGCAGGCAAGTCCGCCTTCCTGCAGGCCTTCCTCGGCAGGAGCCTGGCGGTGAGTGGCTGCTCCCCTCTCCGGCCGCGCTGCGGCAGGGGGTCCCGACGGAGCAGGAGGCAGAGCCGGGAGGCTGTTGAGCGATCTGCTGCGTGACCGCCCCTCCCTGCCCATGGCGAGGCCCCAGCCGTCCCGACAAAGGGCTTCACACCCCTCTTCGTGCTGCTGGTGCTGGTTGCTGTGGCTCTCGTGTCCTTAATTTTGCCTAAGGGCATGGGCCCCCTCCCTCCGCTTGTCCCCAGGATCTGGAGGGGCTGTGCTTTTCCCGGGTGAGGTTGGCTTTCCCTGCTGGTGACAAACAGCCCCAGGTCTCGTGGCTGGCCTCCCAGTGGCTGTTACACCCCAGGGGCTCCGGGCAGTGTGAAACGCTCTCCCTCCTCCAAGCACTGCTCTTGCTCCCTGCTGTCTGAGACGGGTGTTTTATTGGTGGCAGGCCCAGAGGGAGAACCCAGGAGAGCCATCCCTCTACGTGATCAACACGGTGCAGGTCAACGGCCAGGAAAAGTACCTTATAGTAAGTCAGGGAGAGGAGGGAATCGCTGCTGCGTCTGGCTCGCGGCAGGGCTGGGCTGTGTCCCCCCGTATCGCTGCAGTGCCATCCTGGCACCCCTGGCTGCGGCTGTGGTCTGCGCGCTGGTGTGAGAGAATCTCCTTGAGACGGTGCTGTGCCACGCGTCCTTTCCCTTCCTGCCCCAGCTGTATGAGGTCAGCGCCGACTCGAAGTTCATGAAGCCGTCGGACACAGCCTGCGACGTCGCCTGCTTCATCTATGACCTGAGCGACCCCAGATCCTTCAGCTACTGTGCCAGTATTTATAAGGTACCTGGCGGGGGCCCTGCGGGACGTCAGCCTTTGTGTGGCAGCCCCACATCTCCCAGGGGCCGGTTGCTGACCCCTCGCTGGGTCTTCTCCCTCCTGCAGCAACACTACATGGACAGCCAGATCCCCTGCGTCTTCGTGGCCTCCAAGACGGACCTGCCAGAAGCGAGTCAGCAGCCTGGGCTCTCCCCAGCCGAGTTCTGCTACAAGCACTGCCTCCCGCCGCCCTTCCTCTTCTCCTGCCACGGCCAGGGGCCAGCCGGCACCACCGTCTACACCAAGCTGGCCACCGCCGCCACCTTCCCGTTAGTATCCTTCCCGTGGAGGGGGCTCTCAGCTGGGAGCAGAGCTTGGGGAGGGGGGGCTGTGTCCGAACCCTGCCTCCGCTGCAGTGCTTTTGGTTTGGTTTCTCTCTGGCTCTTGGTGTCGTCTGCGCATCCGAGTCATTGAAGCAAAAGGGCCACTTCTTCCCCCGCTCGGAGAGAGCGGAGCGGACTCGGCTCTCTTCTGCCTTGTGTGTGTCTCTGGCAGATTTATTACATAGATCCTGCCACAGGAGTTTTGATTTTTGAAGCTTAAGATGACAAATGCTGAAGGGGAGTAGCCAGCCTAGTTTGCCGAGGCCCGCAGAAGGGGGGGTGGCAGCTATTTTCTCCTGATGAGGTGAATCATGGTGAAAAAGAGGTCAGTGAAGCGAGACCTCTGTTCACGCAGGCTCCCTTTGGGAAGGAACCGCACCTGAAAGGGGCTGGCTAACAGTGTAGGGTGACAACCAGGCTGGTCCCGAGCAGGGGATGGGGGATTTGGGAAGGAGAACGTGTCTGTGGCATCGAGGGGCGGAGGGGGCTGGAAGCTGAGGGTCGGCGCAACGCCGGGGGCAGAGCCCTCGTGGGGAGAGCGTGCGGGTGCGTTGGAAGCCAGGATGGGATTACTAGTGAGTGGTTTTCCCTCTAGCTTCTTTTCAATAAACAACTTTATTTTTAGAGCTGACACTTTTTTTTTTTTTTCCTCCCCCCTCTGCGGTATTAAAATTTAAATATTCTTAATATATCTTAGGGTATGTGGTATAAATAAATAACGGCGTAATGGAGGGCCAGGGATTGGCTGGTTTCCCCCGATTTAGTGGAGAATGAATAATGGATATGTCTTTCCTCCTCGGAGAGGAGCACGTTGATGCAGGCCAGCACGTGTTTCAGAAGGGAATGTGTACGCGCGGGCAGGACTGGGCCCCTTCCCTTCCCTCACTGCCCTTAGGTCGGTGTCTCTGCCTGCATCCGCTTCTGGGTCTCCTTGCACTTGGAGTTGTAAAAGCAGCTTGACCTAGAAAGGAAGATACGTACCTTCTTGCTCCTACTAATTATTTAGGTGTTGGTGATGCTATTTCCAGACCATGGGAGGGTAAAGCCACATCCGTCCCGCCAGCGGGGCGGGAAGCCATTGTTTGGCTTGACGTTGATGATGATGATGAGCAGCGGGTGCCCTGGCTCGTGGGGCCAGGAGCCTCTTGGTGCTCTCTGCTTTCAGCTGGGCTGTGCCCCACGGCCTGGAGCTGCACCGTGGTCACCATCTGTCCCCCCAGGGGACACCCCAACCTCCTTCTTGGTGGGGGTGGGAAGCGCTGCGGGCTGTCGGGGAGCCTGGCGTTGGGACAACCCTCTCTGTGCCCTTCCCTCAGTGCCCTCTTCTCTCTTTCCTTGCAGCCACTTGAACGCCGTGGAGCTGGGAGCCGCGTCCTTCTGGCTGCGGGTGGCTCTGGGGACGGCGGTGACTGCCCTGGTAGGGTTCACGCTGTACCGCGTGCTAGCCAAGAACAAATGAGAGTCGCCCTCCGCCCCGTCCTCCCCGTGACACCAGCCTCCCCGTCCCCAACGACGCCGCGGTGAGGGGCCCTGCCTCAAGCTGGTCCCTGGTGGGAAATCCTCCCTCTCCCCCCAGCCTGGATTGCAGGACCAGTGAAACCGGACTTCCCAGCACCAGCAGGATAGATCCCCCGGCACCGGCCAGCCTAACCCTGCCGGTCTCTGCCAGCTCCTGCCCAGCCGTGGCAGGGGGGACCATGCCTGGGGGCTCCGCCTCACCAGCAGCTGGAGGATCATCCCAGTCTTTTATTCTGTTTAATTTTTTTTTTTTTAACGTTTGTTTTTAAGCTCAAATGTGAGTGTTTCAGTATCTGTTGGGCCGGGCACATGCCTTCCCCCAGAGGGCTGTGCTGGTGCCCTCAATTCGGGGGTGGGGGGGCAACACTCCCGGAGCCCCTGGGGCCTCTGGCAGCAGCAGAGCTGTGGAATGGGCTCACGGCTTCAGTTCCTGGGGACACACGTCCATCTCCTGTCCCTGTTTCCCTCAGCCAGCGCCGGGGAAGGCAGCTCTGGGGGGCCAGGCGCTTACACCCCTCTGTGTTTTGGGGTCCCTCCTGCTAGGATGCTGTGGCTGCAGCCCCCAGCCCCGTCTGCAAGTAGGGGGGAAGCGATACCCGGCACCTCTCTCAGGCCCCGTCTCTCTCTTGTTTCTGCGCAAAAATACTCGGAGCCCTGCAGCGTGCCAGGCTCTCGTCCCCTCTGTCCTCCTCCCCTGCCCGGCTGCGTGGCCTGTCCCCTCCCCGCCCCGTCGCTGGCCACCAGTATTCATGGCCACCAGTATTCTCGGCGCCCCAGTAGCCCTGGGAAGCTGGGGAGGGCTGCGAGGACGTAGGGTGCCTGCTGCGCTCCTGAGGACAGGCTGATGGCCTTTCCTGGCAGTGCCATCGCTGAGCTGGTGCCAGGCCGTGCCATACGGCCCGTCCTTGTCCTGCTGTCCCCTCGGCGAGGCCCTGGCCGCGCTGGGGCTGTCCTGGAGCGCCGGGCTCTGGGTGTTGCATCTCCTGGTACCACTGGAAGCTCTTTCCTCACCGGCCTTAGCTGCCGGGCAGCTGCCATGAGTTCAGCCCAGCGCAAATCCGGGTCCGGAGTCCCGCAGCGTCCATGTCTCTGAGTCCCAAAGAGCGAGGACAACCTGTGCTGGCCCCCCAGCTCAGCTCCCCCCCACCCCTGGGCTCCCATCCTGCCTTGGGGGGAGCCCGGGTCCGCTCCTGGCTCAGTGACACTCGCTCTTAGGCTTTTGGAGCACACTCAGGGTAGGTTTATTTGCGGGCAGCTGGTGGAGCAGTGCCGAGGTGACAGCTGGAGCTGCTTTTCTGTATGTTTTGTCTATTTAGACTTTTTATTGTGGCCTGGAGGCGGGGTGAGGGGGGTGAGGAGCTGCCGGGGAGCTGCCAGTGTCTCTCACGGAGCAGTCCCAGGGTGGTGTCCCCATCCCGCTGGTGCCCGCTCCCCACCACTGAGCGGGCAGGGCCAGTCGGGCACCCACTGCCATTGCCCTCCCTGCTGGCCCCTGTTTCGTGTCACTGCCAGGGCCGTGTCCCTGGTGCTTCTGTGTCCCCACCTGTGTCTGGTGCTCCGACCCTGCTCCCGGCACCGCTCCACCTCTGGCAAAGCCATACCGTTTTAGGGGGTTTGTTCTCTACGTGAAAATAAATTTTTACACACTTTGCGCTTGCCCGCCGTTGTCCTGTGTCTGCCGGCTCCTGCGAAACCCGGAGCCTCCCTTGGCTGCGGTGTGAGCGAGGACTCCCCCAAGGCCCTGGGCTGCCCGCCCCGTTTTTGGGGGCACTTACGGGGATTTAGGGCAGCAGCTGAAGCCCGGCCCTGGGGGACGAGGCCCAAGGCTCCACGGTGCTTGGGGACACCCGAGCAACAAGTGCCAACGAGCGGGGAGAGACGAGGAAGGAGGTGGTGGGTCCCCGTGTCACGCTGGTGGGATCTTGTGGGCAGAGGTGTTTGTCCCTGGGAGCTGTGGCTCTGTGTCCCTGTCCCCACACAGGGTTGGGGGCTTCCCGCTTCCCTGCAGCCGCCTTCCCCCTGCACGCCCGCAGCTCCGGGGGCTGTGCCACCTCCCCTCCCTGCTCCCATTTCCCCCTGGCAGCTTCTCCGCTATTTCGGGCTCAGCCGCGGGCGCTACGCACTGGGAATGCGGGCACAACTGAGGAAAAGCCTTTTCCCAACACCTCCTTGGGAGAGGAGACCCTTCCCACCACGGCAAACCGGGGCATCCAGGGGTGCCGGGGCAGGGAGGGAGCGTGGCCGGTACCTCCGTGCCCGCGCAGGAGGCGATGCCAAGGTGGACGGGACACGCGGTGCTCCCTGGTGAGTCCGAACCAGGCTGGGCCCCGTGGGAGCGGTGCGTCCATGTGCTGCTGTGTGTATTAATAGTGCCGGAGCTGCGTGTGCCGTGCTGGGGTGTCCCCGAGGAAGGAGCCCGGGCATTGTCCCACTGCCTGGCATCTCTGCCTGCCCCGTGCCAGCCGTCATCGCCGCAGCCTGCTGCCACCCAGGCGTGGGGACGGCCCTATGTCACGGCCAGGCTGTGAAGCCCAGAGCCCGCCTGGCACTCGCAGCGGGGCTGAGCCCAGGGGAGTGGGACAGTGCCAGGGCTGGGGCCTGGGGACATGCCACCCCGCATGGGGACCCGGGGGCAGCAGGCCTAGCCCGGCGCCGCTGCGTGTGTCATGTAAAGGGTGGCAGCTCATGGTGCCCGGTGCCAGGCTGCCCCCTGTGCTCCATGCTGGGGCAGATGCCAGCGCTGGAGGCACCGCGTGTCCCGTGCCAGCTGGAGCGCCCGTGGGGGATGCGCCCGGACCTCTGCCGGCCTGCAGGTGACAGGAAGAGTTTGCAGGTGCCTGAGCCAGATTCTGCGGGTACCTGGTGCTGGGATGCTGGTACCCATACTGGGATGCAGGTATCTGTCCTGGGATGGAGGTGCTATCCTGGGATGCAGGTAGCATACCAGGATACAGATTCCTATAGCAGGATACAGGTGCTCTCCTGTGATGCCAAAACATGTTCCAGGATGCAGGGACTGTACTGGGATGCAGGCACCATGCCGGGATGTGGGTACCAGTACTGGGATGCAGGTACTGTAAATGGAATGCGGGTTCCAGTACTGGGATACAGATACTGTACCAGGATGCAGGTACTGTTCTGGGATGTGGGTACCAGTACTGGGATGTAGGTACCATACCGGGGTGCAGGTACCCATACCAGGATGCAGGTAGTGTACTGGGATGCAGGTACCGGGATGCAGATACCAGTACCGGGATGCAGGTATCAGACTGGGTTGCAGGTACTGTACCAGGATGTGGGAACTAGTACTGGGATGCAGGTGCCAGACTGGGATGCAGATACAAGTACCGGGATGCAGGTACCAGACTGGGTTGCAGGTACTGTACCAGGATGTGGGAACCAGTACTGGGATGCAGGTGCCAAACTGGGATGCAGGTACTGTACTGGGATGGAGGTATCAGACTGGGATGTAGGTACTGTACTGGGATGTGGGTACCAGTGGTGGGATGCAGATACCCATACTGGGATGCAGGTGCCATACCAGGCTGTGGATACCAGTACCAGGATGCAGGTACCGGGTTGGGCTGCAGGTAACGTACCAGGATGCAGGTACCAGTACTGGGATACACATACCAGTACCGGGATGCAGGTACCCGTACTGAGATGCAGGTACCAGTACTGGGATGTGGGTACTGTAAATGGAATGCAGGTTCCTGTACTGGGATGCAGATACCCATTCTGGGATGCAGGTACTGTACTGGGATGTTGGTACCATATTGGGATGTGGGTACCAGCACCAGTACCGGGATACAGGTACTGTACTGGGATGCAGGTGCCATACCAGCTTATAAATACCAGTACCAGGATGCAGGTACCTATACCGGGGATGCACGTAGTCGTACTGGGATGCAGGTACTGTACTGGGACGTGGGTACCAGTACTGGGATGCAGGTACCCATACCGGGGATGCACGTAGCTGTACCGGGGTGCAGGTACTCTACTGGGATGTGTGTACCCGCACTGGGATACACATACCCATACTGGGATGCACGTAGCTGTACTGGGGATGCACATAGCTGTACCGGGATGCAGTTAACGTTCCGGGATGCAGGTACCATACTGGGATGTGGGTACCCATACTGGGATGCAGGTACCATACCAGGATATGAATACCAGTACTGGGATGCAGGTACCCATACCAGGGATGCACGGAGCTGTACAGGGATGCAGGTACCGTACCGGGATGCAGGTACGCGTATAGGGATGCAGGTACCATCCCGGGCTGCTGGTGCCCGTGTCTCGGGGCGGAGCGGGGCGGGTCCCGGTTCCCCGCTCGGCGGCGG
>VYZM01003373.1:4710-19216 GCA_013398915.1 Dromas ardeola
CCCCTGAACTGGGCATCCAAGTTCCATTTTAACTACATGTCGATTTCCCAGACTTCCCCAAATCTCTCCGTTCAGCATACAGGCCTGAAAGCTAGATGTAAAACCAAAGTTAGTTACGCTTAAATTAGGACACAACACTTCTGCATTTTTTTGAGGCTCTTCGTGATATTTTGCAGCAGAAAGCTGTAAAACTGCAACCAGAAAAGAAATATATTTTTTTCAGTTCTCAGGATTTCAGGTTTTCAAGTTGTGAGTTGTCTTCAGCTCTGCTGACTTACTTGCTTTTAAGTGTTTTCAACTTCTTTTTATTTATTTCTCTGGTGCTCAGTGTCCTGCACTTTAAGAATCCTAGCATGTAGTGCTCTCAGTGCCATGTTTATCCTAGTGCTTTAACCACTTCTTCAAAGAATTTTTGTGTGTGCTGAGTAGGACAAAAAATTGTGAGAACTATAGACTACAGTTATGTATATGGCCGTTCTCCAGAAATACATCTGTGATGACAAAGTGCATACTATGGTGCTGCTTTATGCTCTCACCCCAAGAACAGAACAGAAAGAAAGATTCACATTTGTAATTCTGTGAATTAATAATTCCAGTGTTATTACTTTCCATAGGCACTGTTTGATTTTTCTGGAACCAATAAAATGGAACTCAGCTTCAAGAAGGGAGACTTGATCTATCTACTTAGCAGAGTAAACAAAGACTGGTTGGAGGTAAGACTGCAATAGCGGTACTGAATTATTAGCATACCTTGAAATATATGACTAGAAAGGGCTCTCCTAGTCCTTGGGACCTGTCTCCTCCTTTCAAGGAGAAACTGTATCATAATCAGGTCTTACTGTCAGGAATAAATACTTGACTCCAAATTTGAAATTGTTTCCTTCCTTGATGGTTTTTAGCTTACCAATTTTCTGCCCTCTAGACTTCAGTTTTCATTAGCATTTGCTTCTGCTGGAATGTTTTTAAATTCTTTGGAAGTGATTAGAACACAAAAAGGCCACAGAAAGGAGACGGAAACTCCATTTCAGCGATTAATTGGTTTCTTGCCTCGGGGTGAGTTGCTATATACTTCATGCTTCATACCACAACACACGTCAACCTGATTAGAGAGAACTTGGGCAATGCAGCAGTGTTCTTAAAAAGAATGAGGAGAACATACTGTGTGTTTGCTGATGTGATATCTCTGCTTGCTCAAACACCACAGCCTTCCTTGGTAACCATCTGACTTCAATTTTTTACACACTGTTTCACTCCCCAACCTTGTATTTGACTATGTGATTGTATAATCTTTTTGTAGGGATGCCATCAGGTCACTTCCATAGCCTTTGTTTTCTTGATTACAGGAGAAAAATTCTTACTGTTGTTTCCATGGAAATTAATTGAATTCCAGAACTTACTGCATGTGGCTAAAATGGCATGGTTTTCTTCATTCTAACACTTCCTATTATTCCAGGGAACAGCTAATGATGCCACTGGGATTTTCCCATGTGCTTTTGTGAAGATCATAAAAGATTTACCACAGCAGGAAGACACAGTTAATAAAGTTCGCTGTTATTACCATGATGAGACTGTGAGCACTGTCAGGTAGTAAGAAAATAGTCTTCTAGTTTGCTGCTGAAGAAATGATGACAATTCTCTTGTCACAATATATGATGATTAGACTTTTTCTTGTTATAGGGATATCTCAGTGGAAGAGGATCTGAGCAGCATTCCATCATTCAAAGATCTCATGGAATTGATGAGGTACAATGCAAGCAGTTAGTTGTGTGTTTAATATCATTTAAATGTTTGTGAAGTTCCTTCCAGTCCTAGATTTTCCACATTCTGCTTAGTCATCACCATGTTTTGGGTGTAAAATACCTTTCAAGTGTCCTGAGGAAGTTGCATTTTGACTTGGCCTAGGGCCATCTGTGCAGACACTAGTCTGCCTTGGGATTGTCAGTAAGGATGGATGCCGCACACTCCTAACTTAATTATGCTGGGTAGAAGTTTCCATTTCTTGTTCTGACACCAGAGCCATACCCCCATACAAGGGTCTAATGTACTTCTTCAGGAGGCAGGACACCGCTTTCTAACACCTGGTAAACTAGTGTTAATCTAGATTAATCTGGTGTTGAACATCAAAACATTAGAACATCAATTCTTCCATTCCTTAACCTTCCCTCCCCTCAAAAAAGCAACCATAAGTAGGCAAAAGTGGGTCATAACTGCAGTCGACTCTCATATATGGGAATTTTGTCAAACTCACGGATTAATTGGGACATGCATGTGGTGTTACTGCAAATGGTTCTCGATTCTAAGTTTTCTTAGCTTAAACACAATACAGCATGAATGTGGCTGTATGGTTTCTAGTACTAGCTGTATCAAGAATGCCAAGACATGAAAGGCTTTGTGTGGCTTTTAGCAGAATGAATTAGATTGCCAGTTTACTGTTAATTATGCAGCACCACCCAGGCATTCCTTGATTTCTGGGGATCAACCCATTTCTTTTCTACCAGGCGGGAGTTTGACCAAGATGACATTGTTTTGAATTACCGGGACCCTGATGGTGATCTGATCCGGCTACTCTCCGATCAAGATGTTGAACTCATGGTGTCTCAGAGCAGGAGAAGGCCATCTGAGAAGCATTTCTTCCCTTGGAAACTGCACATCACTCACAAAGATGACTTGAGTGTCTACAACAGTAGTCCAGGAATAGGTGATACTCAAACAGTAAGAGCAACATAAGTGCTATATAGAAATGTCCCAGTAAGTAGCTATACAGTCCTTCCGTAATCCCTCTCTGCAGAGAGTTTCCTTTAACAAGCCTTTGAAGTAGACCTGAAAAGAGGAACTTTTAGTAATATATTACCTTTCAATGCAAAATCTGTACTTACTTAGTTTTTTCAGCTTTCTAGCACTCCTCTGTAATAGAGACATCTACATAGAGATCACAGAAAGTGAGGAATAGAGAAATAAAATCACTGGCCATATTCACAAAGCAAATCAGTGTTAGCCTGCAATAGAGGTTTAGTGTCCTGAGTCTCAAGACCTGCTCTAATCTCTATTCTCACTCCCAAAACTAATTATTTGTCCAGAATGTCTTCATAAGCTTTTTTTCTAGACTGCCATAATTTTATCTTTGTTTGCTGATATGAAGGTTTGTGTGCCAGTGCTCATGAATGTGCAATTATTTCTGTTACATGGGAGTCTGACTGGGCATTCAGAGCTTGTTATGGAAGCATCAAGAAAACTTTTTTATATTTCAGTGAAGAAATCGCAGACCACCTTTGCTTTCTTCTTTCCACTGACCAATATTTTGAATTCTGTGAATGAAACCTAGTACACCTGTGGTGTTCCTCATAGACCTTTTTGTAATTGTACAGACTACTTATTTCTGCATTCTGGGAAAATTTGTGTGATACCTATTCAAATAGCAATTTCTTCTCTATCTGTCTTCTGCTTTCTGACATCTCATTGCAAAGTAGAACTAACAAGAAATTACTGTATCAGATTCTTCAACAAATAAAGTTACACATGAGTATATTTTATCAGTTTCTATGAAAAAGAAATTTTTTTAGGGGGATGAAGTAATTCTGCTCCTTTTTTTTTGCGTGTGTATTTGTGTGAAAGTGAGATAATTTTAAAGAAGAGTTTGAAAGCTATTCAGCTTTCCTTAAAGAGTAGTTCATTATTGAACAAAAATATATCTTGCAATAATTTCTTTGATGTTCATGCAATTAAAATATTGTCTTCTTGAACAAATTTACTGCTGCTTGTAAGAATTACAAGTTATGTATGTTTTACATAAATTCTTTGATACCTAAAATACTGTTTTTTAGACATTTTTAACATGCAGCCATGATGTTAAAAAGATACCACCAAGTATAAATATAATCAGTAAAAAATAAGAAGTTAAAAGAGTTTTCAAACACCATGCTTTGGATTTGACTGTTAGTTTCTGTGGCATTAACCTACAATTCCTCATTTAAAAAAATATTTGTCCCTGATCTGCTGCTAAAATTTGTACAGGCAAAAGGGAAGATTAACAAGTATCTGAAGGTACTAAGAAACAGTTAACTAATGACGCATAAATAACTAACCTGCCCCTCCCAAAACGGGCAATATAATGTTTTCTCTTTTTCTTAGGTGTTACCTGTAATGCTATCAGGTAATAAGATCTTCAACAACAACAAAAGTATTTAAGATGAGTTATCCTTTAAACTGTTTTGCTTTTTTTTGTCTTCCTGATGTATATACATAAACATATTTATATACATAAGCTTTAATATTCTGTTCTCCATAGCCCTGCATTTATGCATATACGTGTATTGGAAATAAAGGGAAGAGTTTATATTTAAAGATAAGCATATTGTTTACTATATTGTGATCCATAAATAATTTCTTACTTGACAGTTTATTAAGTGCATAGTTGTAGCAGTATAACAATTTTGTACAGGCATGTGTAAGAAAATACGTTCACCAAAGAGTTGTAAGATGTGCAACAGGCCATATCTGCTTTCCAGGTACAAAGGTTCCACCTGAAGAAACCATGCACGCTAAATTTCATAGGTAGATAACATATATTCAGAAGACATGGAGATTATGTTTTCCTTTTTTCCAATGATGGAAGGTTTTAGTTGACATTGTTTTACTAAAATGTTACAAAATGTAACCTCCCACATCAAAGGCGTTGTAGCGATGCAGTTTAGGAAGGAGATGAAGCAATACACAACGATAATGTTAGTTATCTTACACCTTGAGATACATAAGAGATGCCTTGTAAATTTGAAGCCTAATTGGCATGCACGGCCTGCAAAGCTTCTGGTGCACAGGATTACTTGTTACCTCTTCCTGGAGTTCAACAGAGCAAATAACATCTGAAGATTTTCACTGACAGCTGGATCCTGCGGCATAACAAGCAACTCAGCAAGTCTGTCTGAAGATGGAGGAGCTGTTTGAGTGAGGAAGGAACGAGAGGGAAAATGTCTGCTGTGAAACATGAAACCTCTTTTCTGAAGGTGGGGGAAGAACACACATAAACTTGCTGGCCTCTGAAAATCACAGCAGGAGAATTCCTTTCTGCCTTTATACTGTAATGCAAAGTAAATTCTGTCTGTCCATCAAAGTCGCATATTCCCTCCCTAGCCTACAGGTTTTAAATGCACACCTTCTGATAGTCCCAATGACACACAATTTCCTCAGATACTCTCACATTCTCCTTCTTGCTCTGCACATTTACCTTATTCACAGTATACATTTTTTTCCCTTGTATATAGATGTAGTTCTTGTGAGAGCCTAACTGTGCTGACTATGGTTTTGGTCAGTACTGCAGGGATTTAGAGAAGGTGTAGTAGCAGTTCAGGACAGCCAGACATATTCTGTATCTGGGGATTCATCTTAGACCCCCACCCCCGTAGTTTACTCCTGAGAATGCAAACCTGAGTGTGTCTTTCCCTTATGGCTACATAACTTTCCTATAGATCTTATTATTGAAGGCTACTGGGCTAAGCTTTAAAGCTGGATTTAAAACAGCATGGCTGCCTTGGATGCAGGATAACTTCTGATCAGCTCTTCTCACAAGTTTTCTTTTGTTTCCTCTATGTAATATAATATTTATTATTAATTGTTGTTGAAATCAGTAAAACTTACTTTTTAAAATACTACCCAAGTTAAAGGGTTACAAAGATAAAGGTAGTTCTCCCCCCCTGCCCCCCCCCTCCCCATATATATATGCACAAATAAACATAAAGTACAGAATGATCCCTGCCTTGAAGATTGTCTAGCCTACAGTAAACCAAGAAACAGCACTGGATTAAAATCAGAGAATTCTTTCTTAGCCTTTCTCACTTCTGCTGCAGTCAATCCTCTTTTTTTTTTTTTTCTGAAAATACATTAGTCCCATGATTTGGTAATTGTTAACATACAGATTGGCAATGACGAATTTCCTTCCCCTCCCTTCCCAGTTAAACAGTTCCATCTAAGTAAGTACTTTGGGGGGCTAAAATAGGAAGTAGAGACTTCCTATTTCACAGGCAATTACACAGGCTTCCCTTGAAAGGGCGTGGTCTGCGTCATTGAAAGTGGTATTTGAGGTGCATAGGAGATATAGCAGTTGTTTTGAAGACTTACTTGCCAAGAAAATCCTGTGGTTGGTTTATACCTTTTGTCTCCAGTTCTAGGGAAGTGTGGTTTTGCTGGTTTCTGCATCAGAGGATTCTGATGCTGTGGGGGGACATTGGACAGGGAGAGTCACCCGTCGGGTTGAATCATCTGCCTCACAGAGAGCTCTGGATCCAGGTAAGGGAACTGCTTTCTCTCTGGGGAAAACAAACTGGCAGAGAATCTGCTCTCATATAATGGCTTTTGAATCATTAAGGGATTCCTTAGCTGTAATGTGTATTCAAGGACTCAACCAGCTCTTTCTGGTGTAAGGAAGAGGCATTCAGGAATTTGAAAGTCAATAGGAATTTAAAAGGAGTTTTTTCCATGCTCCCCTAATGTAGAAAAGAGTCTCATCTCTGTAACATACTTGAGTAGGTGAGTTTATTATACTTTTGAGAGAGCAATGAGAGATGGCCAACCGGACTTGAATTCCAGTATTGAACAATGTGGTCCATGGTCTTTGAACCACTCAATCTACTCTCAATCTCTTGCAACTTGTTTGGGGAGCAGCTGGAAAAGTAGAATGTTGAAGAGAAATTGGAAAGTGAATGAATATGGAAATTCAACCCTATAGTTCCCAGGAGCTGTGGTTGAGGATCATATTTTAAAGGAAAGATAAAACACAGAACACCATTGTGGTTCATTAGGAAGACTGAGCAAGAAGAGCAGAAGGGGGAAGGAATTTGAAGGCTGAGTTCTCTTCACAGATTAGGGTTGTTTCATGCTGCTTCTCAGCTGAAAGAATTCCTGCACTTCCTTGGAAATGTGCATTTATTTCTTCATTCTTTGCTCATATTGCAAGCTCACACAATAAGAAGACATAAAATTTATGCTACAATAAATACTTGGTAGAAGTTCTTTCTGAATGTTACTCCAACATGAAGCCTAAAGAAGTTCCCTAATTCAGTTTCACTTCTCTTTATGTGAAATGAAAACAAGAAGCTCCACAATAAGCCAAGCAAGCGAGTAGCCAGTGGGAAATGAAAACAATTGCCTTCTGAATTAGGATCAAACTTGTGCACAAAGGACAGTATGATCATGAAAGTGATTTTCATCCTTCTGCTGAATCTGGATTTCATCTTCAGTGTCCAAGCGATTAGAGGTGAATTTCAAATTTATATTCTCTTTTAGTCTTTCATTATTTCCTTTCTTTTTATATGTCTCCTTCTTTCAGCTAATGGTCTTCATTTTCTGCTTGCTTTTCTGCTTCCTTCTGCCACCATCTTCTATGCTATAGAAGAACAGATGTGTTGATCAAAACCAGTGTGTAGCAGATGCACGTGCAGACAAACGAGTTGTAGGTTGGTGGCATGGACAGATGAAATACTAGACAAATGGATGAGATGAATAAGCTGACTGGTTATTGAGTGAATAGGGAGGAGGAATAGACCCTGATACTGAAAACACAGGAAAATGAAGGGCTGCGTGATTCAGACAGTAGTGTACAGGAGTAGACACAAGTGGACAGACACAAGACAGGGAATTGTGTGAGGGCTATCAACAGCAACATCCAGATGACCTGATTTTCTTCTTGTGGAGTGGCTGACAGATAAAGAGACCATCTGCCGTATCCATTGCTTGTGTTTCTGAGTTTGCTGTATTTCCTCTTCTGATGCAGAGAGCTACTTTTCTCTTTTTCCCTCTTTTTCTCTCCTCTTTTTCCCTTCCCTTCNGCCCCCCCCCTCCCCATATATATATGCACAAATAAACATAAAGTACAGAATGATCCCTGCCTTGAAGATTGTCTAGCCTACAGTAAACCAAGAAACAGCACTGGATTAAAATCAGAGAATTCTTTCTTAGCCTTTCTCACTTCTGCTGCAGTCAATCCTCTTTTTTTTTTTTTTCTGAANCCCCCTAAACTAAACCTGTACCCATCCTAAACATGTCAGAATAAAAATGTTGTCAGAAGGTGTGCCTCATGGACATCTCCTTTTTCCAAGACGGATGCCAATGCCTGGTGTCTGCAGTAGCTGGGGGAGTTATGTTGCCTGGCCCAGAGTCAATTGCAGGACATGTCCCTTTGAGATCTCTGAGGGAAAATGTACTACAGTGTAGCTCAAACTGGTCTCTTGGCATTCCGAGTCTTAGCCTTACACTGAGACCATCCCCTTCTATGTAGGATGCTCCATTTTCTGGTTATGCAAGGAATGCCATAGAACTTACTTTACATTGGTTTTCAGTAGAAGATCAAAATAAAGTCCCTCTTATGCCTGCTAGCTAAGACATCATCATACTTCTCTGATGTTTTTTTGCCTGTAAAACGCCCCTCAACCAAGCTGAGAGTAGTTCTCATCAAGAAAAATTATTTGAGAGAGCTCACTCATGTTTGCATGCTGACATCTCTGTCATCTGAAGGTCATATCCCAATAGTGCAGCACAGATATTACCTTCAGAGAAAATAAAGAAGGAGAAGAAAGAAACTTGCTTCATAGTGAATGTACCAGGGGTGGCGTGTATTTTCCCACTTCACAGTTGTGAGGTTAAAAAAAAAAAAGTTATCCCTGCCGAGAGGTCTGGCCATTTCTGTGCCATAAATCTAGTTCCAAAAAATTAGCTTGGGCATTCTTGTGAGTCATAACAAGATTCTTCCCAGAGCATCTCACTTTTAAATATACCTTTCTAGTGTCATAACCTTTTCTAATAGTTTAGTGGCAAAGAAGTCCCATACATCAACACACAAAGATGAAATGTTCACCATATGCCCCCTGACCATGGTGTCTACCAATCCCTAGAAACAATCAGTGTTCGAAAAGGGATACCTTGGCTCAAATTACGTGCCTTGCAGGCAGAAAAGGTCTCACTTCATTGTTGTTACTCGTAGCTTGGTTTGGACACTTGCACATCGTGGAGATGTGCAGAATGGCCACAACTCTGTACACATTTTCACCAAGAGTCATTTTCTGGTGCCATGAGGAGGGTACTGTTATTGATGCCTTCCCCATTCTGCTGGCAGAATCACTGTATCTCCTGCTATCTCTCACTATTTACATTTGTAATCACTGCATCTCTTCTGGCCTGAATTCTTTTCTCAGAGAGTATCCCTATGAAGAGCTTGAGCTGCTACAATGACTACAACTCACAGGTGACCTGCACATGGATGGAGCATTCAGAGGCTCATGCCCTCGTTGGTATGATTCTCTACCAAAGGAATGTTTTTATAGAGTAAGTACCTGAAATGTGCTAGTGGAGTTATTTTTACCACCTTTACAATTATTTTCCCATAATTTGGTTGTGGGATCATAGATAAGAAAAAAAATGGGGCATATTTGTTGCTATCAATGGAGTGGAGAAGATGGTGTCAGAACAAGTGTAAGCCTGAGTGTTGTTTATAAACCTAAAAGGCAGGAGACATTCCCCCTGTTATTTTGACCATTTAGGAGCATCATTGAGAGTGCGGTTTTGATCACTTCTGAGAAACATGTCTAGACCATGTGTTTGTGAGATAGAGAAAACTAGTAAATTCATCTGTGCTATCACTGTTCCTCCCAGAGATACTGGTCTGTTTGTGACAGTATCTCTCTGTTACATGTGTTTCCTTATGAAAAGGGAACTGTATCACCAGAGTGAATCAATTGTGAGGATAAGAAAGAACAGAGAGGGAGGAATAGTCGAGAGAGAGAGAAAGACAAAGATGGAAAGCTGAGAAGAAAAAGAATTGAGAGTCTGGGGATAAAGGAAGGAAAGGAAAGAGAAAGAAGTCATGATTTTATTGTAAAGAGGAGAGAACTAATAGACCTGAAAGCATCTGAAATCACTGGAAGGTCTTTGGAACAGGATCTTGAAGCTAATACTTCTAGGAAAAGATGGTATAAAATTACTTGGACCTTTGGAGGATTCTCAGGAACATTGTTACATGATGGATTGTGTGGATCACATAGGAAACATGACTGAAGTGAACTAATCAGACAAGCAGGTATTAAGCGTGGACAGTCACACAGCTGAAATCAAAATGTCCAATGATTAGACAAGGTCAGCTCATAGATGCAAAAGAGTTGACTAAAAGCCAAATTGTAAAGTAATGCTGGTGAGTAGATAGAAATATCTTCAGGACTTCACAACCCTTGGGCTGACTCTTTCGTTTAAGGTACGCACATGTATGGTCAGTCTCACCCATACATCAGGAACACCCCTGGTTTCCTTGCTAATCCCCAACTTTTAAAAATAGCAATAGTGCTGAATAATGCTTGCTGACATATAGTTGGCTGGGAAACTCCATCCTATCCTGGAAGACAGTATTTGGCCTTAGATATTCACAACTTAATATTTCTCATCTGAACTGGAACAATATAATATACTGGGCATGAACTGGAACAATATAATATACTGGGCATGAAGCCGTAAGCACAAACAAAATTCCAGAGGGTACAAAATGAAGCAACATATCTCTCCAGCAGCTCAGGCTACTGCAGGCACACAAAGCTTATCCTCTCCTGTCTAGTTTAAAATATTGTTTCTAATTTTCATGATGCTCCTTGGCCTGGAGAAAGGTGATATAAATTAACATTCTGGATGAAGCTTTTAATGAATATGTAAGGTTCCTTGGCAGAACAGAACTACTAAGGATACAGAAGTACATTTTGGTTGGAGAATTTTTTTTAAGTGTCTTTCTGGGACTGCAAAATGAATGTCTTCAAGAAGCTAAGGATTATCAGAAGCTTTACTGCCTTTTACTCTGAGTAAATGGTNCATAGTGAATGTACCAGGGGTGGCGTGTATTTTCCCACTTCACAGTTGTGAGGTTAAAAAAAAAAAGTTATCCCTGCCGAGAGGTCTGGCCATTTCTGGGCCATAAATCTAGTTCCAAAAAATTAGCTTGGGCATTCTTGTGAGTCATAACAAGATTCTTCCCAGAGCATCTCACTTTTAAATATACCTTTCTAGTGTCATAACCTTTTCTAATAGTTTAGTGGCAAAGAAGTCCCATACATCAACACACAAAGATGAAATGTTCACCATATGCCCCCTGACCATGGTGTCTACCAATCCCTAGAAACAATCAGTGTTCGAAAAGGGATACCTTGGCTCAAATTACGTGCCTTGCAGGCAGAAAAGGTCTCACTTCATTGTTGTTACTCGTAGCTTGGTTTGGACACTTGCACATCGTGGAGATGTGCAGAATGGCCACAACTCTGTACACATTTTCACCAAGAGTCATTTTCTGGTGCCATGAGGAGGGTACTGTTATTGATGCCTTCCCCATTCTGCTGGCAGAATCACTGTATCTCCTGCTATCTCTCACTATTTACATTTGTAATCACTGCATCTCTTCTGGCCTGAATTCTTTTCTCAGAGAGTATCCCTATGAAGAGCTTGAGCTGCTACAATGACTACAACTCACAGGTGACCTGCACATGGATGGAGCATTCAGAGGCTCATGCCCTCGTTGGTATGATTCTCTACCAAAGGAATGTTTTTATAGAGTAAGTACCTGAAATGTGCTAGTGGAGTTATTTTTACCACCTTTACAATTATTTTCCCATAATTTGGTTGTGGGATCATAGATAAGAAAAAAAATGGGGCATATTTGTTGCTATCAATGGAGTGGAGAAGATGGTGTCAGAACAAGTGTAAGCCTGAGTGTTGTTTATAAACCTAAAAGGCAGGAGACATTCCCCCTGTTATTTTGACCATTTAGGAGCATCATTGAGAGTGCGGTTTTGATCACTTCTGAGAAACATGTCTAGACCATGTGTTTGTGAGATAGAGAAAACTAGTAAATTCATCTGTGCTATCACTGTTCCTCCCAGAGATACTGGTCTGTTTGTGACAGTATCTCTCTGTTACATGTGTTTCCTTATGAAAAGGGAACTGTATCACCAGAGTGAATCAATTGTGAGGATAAGAAAGAACAGAGAGGGAGGAATAGTCGAGAGAGAGAGAAAGACAAAGATGGAAAGCTGAGAAGAAAAAGAATTGAGAGTCTGGGGATAAAGGAAGGAAAGGAAAGAGAAAGAAGTCATGATTTTATTGTAAAGAGGAGAGAACTAATAGACCTGAAAGCATCTGAAATCACTGGAAGGTCTTTGGAACAGGATCTTGAAGCTAATACTTCTAGGAAAAGATGGTATAAAATTACTTGGACCTTTGGAGGATTCTCAGGAACATTGTTACATGATGGATTGTGTGGATCACATAGGAAACATGACTGAAGTGAACTAATCAGACAAGCAGGTATTAAGCGTGGACAGTCACACAGCTGAAATCAAAATGTCCAATGATTAGACAAGGTCAGCTCATAGATGCAAAAGAGTTGACTAAAAGCCAAATTGTAAAGTAATGCTGGTGAGTAGATAGAAATATCTTCAGGACTTCACAACCCTTGGGCTGACTCTTTCGTTTAAGGTACGCACATGTATGGTCAGTCTCACCCATACATCAGGAACACCCCTGGTTTCCTTGCTAATCCCCAACTTTTAAAAATAGCAATAGTGCTGAATAATGCTTGCTGACATATAGTTGGCTGGGAAACTCCATCCTATCCTGGAAGACAGTATTTGGCCTTAGATATTCACAACTTAATATTTCTCATCTGAACTGGAACAATATAATATACTGGGCATGAACTGGAACAATATAATATACTGGGCATGAAGCCGTAAGCACAAACAAAATTCCAGAGGGTACAAAATGAAGCAACATATCTCTCCAGCAGCTCAGGCTACTGCAGGCACACAAAGCTTATCCTCTCCTGTCTAGTTTAAAATATTGTTTCTAATTTTCATGATGCTCCTTGGCCTGGAGAAAGGTGATATAAATTAACATTCTGGATGAAGCTTTTAATGAATATGTAAGGTTCCTTGGCAGAACAGAACTACTAAGGATACAGAAGTACATTTTGGTTGGAGAATTTTTTTTAAGTGTCTTTCTGGGACTGCAAAATGAATGTCTTCAAGAAGCTAAGGATTATCAGAAGCTTTACTGCCTTTTACTCTGAGTAAATGGTGCATTTCCATGACATTATATTTCATCATACTATTTCTTACATAAAAATATGAGATTATGTAGAATTAGGCTAAAAACTAACAAAAAATAGACTGGTACCAAAATATAACTTTTTTGCTGCACAATTTTGAAATGGGAAGGCATTTGACAAAACCCTGGGGTTGAAAATGTTTGTTCATGTTAACTGATGCAAAACAGGACTACTAGGTACAGTGAGAAGGGGATATAAATGCCCGAGTAAATTATAACAATGTAATGGGATGGAAATTTCAGGCATTTAATTTTGCATTAACTATAGGTCTCCAAATTAGGTCTTCATAGATCACTTTCTCTATACACAGGGGGAACAAGGAGATGTTTTGCAAACGCCAGACAGAAAATTACTCACATGAGACTTCAGACTCCTATGTGCACTGGGTTTGTCACAACACGACAGACACTTTTGCAATAGGGGTAGAAGATATTTACAGCTTCAAACCTAACAAGACGCTTCAAGCAGAACTAAATGTTGATCTTTTCCAAAATGGTAAGGATTAAATACCAAATCCTCATTTTTTTGAGGATATTAGAGAACTTTGAGAATGTATTTGTCATTCAGTCAGGAAGCGAATCCCACTTCCATAGTGAAAACTGACAGAGTTCCGCATTGAGAGGATGGGGCAGGGAGGGAACAGAGCAAGTTTCTGGGAGCAGCTGGACCTGGAAGGGGGCCTCAAGCCTCAAGGCCTCAAGCCTCAAGGCCTCAAGCAGGAGCTACTTGGTGTGGCAGAGATAAGATACTCTGGGAATGGGGAAGCTTACCTAGGCATTTTCTTCCCCTCTTCATGTCCCTGTCCTCACTATCTCATCTCATGGGTTGTACCTTCACCTTCTAGTTCAAACACTCCCACCTCAAAACCTCTCGGTCAACTTGATGGCATCAGGAGACTTCTTGCTGACCTGGAAAGCAGCTGATGGAAGCCAAGGGCTGGGCAATGCCCTGGAGTATGAAGTCACTTACAAGCGGGAGTGGGAGTCCTGGGAGGTAAGAGCGGAGGGGCCGGGCTCTCCTGGTTTGGGCTGCACCCTCTTGGGCAATCGAGAGCCTGTGGTAAACGTTGTGTAAATGAGTGGCCTTTCCATTCTCAGGCACTATGAGGAGAGTCAACAAATGTTGTTTCAGGTCAGGCCGAAGGGGCTCTCTCATTCTGTTTGCAAGGGACTTGTCCAGTGAAATACCATTTGTTCTGAATTGAACGCAAATATCTGTTCTTCACTGGAAAAAGCACTGCGCTTCGTTTTGAGTGGGAATTAATTTTGTCCTGAATGCCTCCCAAATGGAATTAAATCACGTTCCAGCAGGAGCCTGTGGGTTCATGTGGGAAAATGGCAAAATATATTTGAAGCTGCTTCCCCTTCCAGAAGGGTGTTTTGTTTG
>VYZM01003373.1:19242-57670 GCA_013398915.1 Dromas ardeola
CGCCTGCTGCCTGGGTTAGATTGTCCCCAACAGTTCCTGTGCCTCACCCTTCCTGTGCCTTGCTGGCAGCACGCATGCTGAAGCCCCTTTAGTATGGGAGCAAAGAAGACTGCACGGCAGCATGTGCATGGACCATCACATGCATGGGATTGCTGGGAGATGCAACCTGGCAGTCACCTCCTCTCACTCTTTCCCTGTCTTCCCTCCACCCCTCTTCTCCATTCCTCAACTCCCCAGTTTCATCCCTCCTCACTCTCGCTCCTTTCCCCAACAACAGAAAGCTGCCTCCCTCTTGCTCTCCAACACCACAAGTTGCCATCTCCACCACAAGGACCTTGTGCCAGGGAGCAGCTACGTTGCCCGTGTGCGAGCCAGACCTGGGCAGGCCAGTGGCTTCTCTGGGCAGTACAGCGAGTGGAGCACGGAGGCATCATGGGAGACCCCTGAAGGTACCAGGGGACAGAGTTGGGTGGAAGCACTGGCTGAGAAGCCAGACCTTTCCTGTCACTTACCTTGCTCTCCTCTTCTCTGAAGGTGGCCTTCAGCCCAGGAACCTTCGCTGCCTCTTCGATGGTGCAGATCATCTGACGTGCAGCTGGGAAGTGAAGAAAGCGATCACCACCTCTGTCCTCTTTGGCTTGTTCTTCAGGGTCACTCCGGCATCAGCGTATGTGCTCTGCCCATGGCAGCATGCCCGCGCCCTCTCCCATGGAATTTCTCCCATTTTCCCTGATCTCAGCTCAGTTTTTCTCCCTTCAGAGAAGAGGAGTGCTCTCCTGTGCATGAGAAGGCTTTGCCCCATGTCCCATACGTGGTCCAGAGTTGTGAGATCCCTGTTAACAGCTCCAGCGGCCAGAGCCAGTACCATGTGTCTGTCCGGGCCAAGACAGAGGAGAAGCAGATTGAAGCCCACAAGAACAGTGAGTTGCTGTGTTGTTTCTTGCTTCTTCTGGTTGTTTCTTGGAGAGACGCCTGTCTGGGCAAGTGGGGCTGAGGAAAAGTGGGTGGGAGGAGGAAGAGACCAGGACTGATGAAGAAAGGAACTGGACACTGTGTCAGGTCAGAGGACTAGGAGAGGTGGCTTGTAGTTGTTGAGTTCCTCAGTGGCACTTGTTACTCTGAGGAAGGTGGCAGTGGTGGAAACTGCTGTGCAGAAATTTGGGTTGTGACCCAGAGCTGCTTGGTGAGCGATTGTCACCCTGCTGACTTTTCTGTTAGTGACCTTCATGAGTGTCCCAGCTGACAGGGAGCTGTGATGAGAGGTGTTTGTGGGGAGTGTGATTTCTCAAGAAGCCAGTGGAGCTCTTGCGGGTTTGTGCAGTGGCTCCAGGAGCACTGGATGAGGTAGGACTCCTCTGCTGAGTGAGTTGCACCAGGTGGTGGATCATCTCTGCCTGCATATATCTGGAGGTACTGGTGCTACTTTTCACAGACTAAAGCTGGGATAGCTCCTGTAGTGGGTGAAAATATCAGGTAGTAGCCTCAAGAGAGCTGAAAATCTCTGGAAATGTGGCGGAGCAGTACAGATGTTTCAAATATTGCTTTAGTGCTTTTCTGTACACAGAGACTGCTGTCAATATTGACGGATATGGATTTTCTGATATTTAATGTGTCTACTGGTTTATTGTATTTGACTAGAAAATGCAGATGCGGAGAATTAAGAAGTGTTAAAAAGCTGAGACTTCTTGCATTGCATAGAACAACATTGTTTTCAGTCTCTGGAAACTATTCACAGTGGTGAAAGGGAGTGCTGGACCAGTATGTTGCTAAGTAACCTAAGACATTTCATGTGTTCCAGTTAAGGTGCTGCCACCTGCAAATGTGTCAGTAACAGTGACAGAGAACCAAGAGTATGAACTGAGGTGGACAAAATACGCTTTGAGATATAGCTTCATAAAACAGAGATACCAAGTTGAGTATTGGAAAAACAACCAATACAAAAAGGTAAGTCTTGAAAGTGCAAGAGTCCTGGATTTCTCTTTGCTGGGCAAATTGGAAAGACGTTTCCTCTTGTCTTCATCATTTGTGCTTCATTATTCTCCCTAGACTGCCCAGAAGTTAAATATCAGCAATGATGAACCTCCTTTCATCTTCACCCTGGAGATGCTGGCATCATCTACAGAATATAGGGGGAAAATGCGCGCAAGGGTGAATACACCTCTGGATTATGAGGGGCCGTGGAGTGAATGGAGTGAGGAGTTCACCTGGAAGACTGAGAATGGTACTTTCCATGCAGGCTACTTCTGTAAGGTTTTGTGGACTGTTAATGGCTGAAATGCCTCTATAGAAAAATACATTCTCTTAGCTGGGGTTGAAGTTCAGTCCAGCCATGAGCTAGCTGGGGTCACTTAACAAGGTGGCTGTCCTGTCCACATCCTTGTAGTACAGCAACAATGTTAATGAAGGTGGCGAGCAGGAATGACCTTTTAAGCTTGTTTCCTATTTCCCTTCACAAGGTGAGTCCAACAAGCCATAAAGGTTTCCATATGGAAAATCAAACAAAGATCCTGCCCAAAAGATCATCCTTGTTTCCTGATTCCAGTAGTCCATTCTCCTATCAGTGCCTGAAGAGCCCGAGACTGGAAGAAGACAGAATATAAGTCATAAGTCTTTCATATTTTCAGTGACTCTAGGATTGCGTAAAACACACAGTAGAGTCTATTGGAGATAAAAACCTTTACATGTGTTTGCTGTTTCTGGACTTAGAGGCAGAATGTCTGCTATCATATGGTCTTGTGCCCAAATTAATGTGATCTTACACGATTTGTCCTGAGGACGCTTATAGTGGTAAGACAGGAAGAAACTGGTATGTTGGTCATGATCAGTTACAGCCATTAGCAGAGGAAGCTCGCTCTTAGAAAATCTCTGAGAGCCCATCTCTTCAGCATTGCAGAGAGTAAGGCCTGAAGACATGCCTACTGTTCATGATGGAGTAAGGTACCTAGCCATCTTTTTATTAGCATAAATTGTTTACTGTGATGTCAGTAAAAAACAAAAAAGAATCAGGAAAGGAAACAATGAACTACTTTTGTCAGTAATGTGTTCAGGCCACACTTGGCCACTCCCACTTTGGAGGGTATCCCAACAGTTTGAAGGCCTCATGATCCTGTCCCAGGACGTGACACCTACACTTTCCTGATCTGCTTGCATGAAGAGTAACCAGAGGGAAAAACCTGTTACGGGAAGCAGCCACTGTGCAGGTGGATACCTTTTTCTCTTTTCTGTGTTTCAGTTCTGCCGCCAGTGGTTCTCCCAGCAATGCTCCCAGCTCTCATCATCACCTTGCTAATAGCTGCTTATTGCAGCTACAGGTATTTCCTCAGGTAGGTTTGTGTTGTGACCAGGAGATTTGGCAGCATGTTGGCCATGTGGGCGGCATAAAGGCTGAGGCACTCCTTGTCCCCCATGAGAGAGAGGTCTATGTGGAGATGAGCCTCGGTGTGCGATGGAGAGCCTTGCGTGTGTCTGGGCAAGGGGGAGAGTTGGATGGTGGTGTGCCATGGCCTTGGTGGTGCCTCGCTGTGCCTGGCAGTGCAGTGTGTGAGGCGCAGTCTTTTTTGGTTGCAGTCACGTTGAGAGGCAAATCTTGAAAACCCTGTGTTGTTGTTTCAGGAAGAAGCAAATGTGGGAGGAAAAGATTCCAAACCCCAGCAAGAGTCTCCTCATTCAGAGCTACCAGGGGGTAAGAGGGAATTGTACCTTGAAGGGTGCATTATTTCTCTCTCTTTTTCAGGACTTTCAACAATCTTAAGAGCTCTTCTTGTCTCCAAGTCCACATTGAACAGATATCTTCATTAGTCTATGCCTTCTTTTTAGAAGTTCTGGTCATATTCAACATAACTGTGTTCTTACATTTATATTAGTAGACTTCTTTGTGTTGTGCTTGTCAGCATCACTGTGATTTAAAATCAAGCTAGAAAATTTTCAGTATTTTAAAATTTTAACTGACTGAAATAATCTAGTGTCATTAGCAAACTTTATCAGTTGCTACTTCCATTCATCTTGAAGTAGGAAACAACACTAATTCAGTGCCTTTTACAGTGGGCTGGTAGCCCTGTTAAAGAAACTTTTATTTTAAGGAGCTGGAAATTCTGGAATAAATGTTACCACATGCCTGTCTGTTACCAGGACAAGCATTCTTTATTGGAAATCGAGGAACACACTTAGACAGCATTTGGTCAAAGCTGTCTAAGTAGAACCTCCTTCCCTTCTTCCTCCCTTCCAAAAAACACCCAGCATCTGGAAAGGGTGGTATAGCCATCTCTAGATTTTGGTGGTAAAAGTCTTCCAGTCTTGCAAGAATAGCTAGTTCAATAATGTGCCCACCTCAACACAAACACACACACATTTTTTTATCACAGTTGATTCCATTCTATGTTCGTAAGGGATGGATTACATTAAGTATAGATACATGGCAAGCCAATGAGTGTAATTTACAACACGGCCTTTGTGTGAGATGAATGAGCACTTACGGTATCTATATTTGTGTGTGAATGAAGAGTTAACACATTTGTTAACCACTGAACATTTGTTACATTGCTGTAAAAAGGACTTTCATTGTAATGACCTGTTTTAATACATAATTTTCAAATAGATGGCAAAGACTAGGCATGGATTCTCTTGTGCCAGGAGACAAAGTGGTGGTGCTTTTACTAGAGTCTCAAGTTAGTTTCTTTTACGTGATCTCTACAGTAAAAATTGGAAACTTTTTCCCATTCTAAGAAACACCTTGATAGCTTTATTTCCTATCCCCTACCCATTTCTTCACCCATAAGCACTCACTGCCTTAGTTTCATGGTTTTGAAAGATTCCATTCCTGCACTGAATTACCTTGTCCAAAATTTTGTAAACATCCCAGTAATACTGTTTCTCTGGTCAGCTGGTACAGAAGGACAGTCATTATACCTCTATAGGTGAAATATTGCCCAGAGTGTCCTCATATGGTGCTGGAAAAAATTAGACACTGCACAAAGCAGTAGCTTTGGTGTTTATTGTGCTAGGAACCTGCAGCATCTCTATGAGCTCTTTAAGGGGGCAGCTCATGTCCCCTGTGCTATGTAAAGTTGAATAGAATAGAATAGAATAGTTCAGTTGGAAGGGACCTACAATGATCACCTAATCCAACTGCCTGACCACTTCAGGGCTGACCAAAATTAAAGCATATTATTAAGGGCATTGTTCAAATACCTCTTAAACACTGACAGGAATGGGTCATCGACCACCGCTCTAGGAAGCCTGTTCCAGTGTTTGACCACCCTCTCAGTAAAGAAATGTTTCCTAATGTCCAGTCTAAACCTCCCCTGCTGCAGCTTTGAACCATTCCCATGTGTCCTATCATTGACCACCCAGGAGAAGAGATCAGCACCTCCCTCTCCACTTCACCTCCTCAGGAAGCTGTAGAGAGCAATAAGTTTCCCACTCAGCCTCTTTTTCTCCAAAATAGATACCCCAAAGTCCTTAGCAGCTCCTCATAGGACAATCCTTCCAGACCTTTCACCAGCTTTGCTGCCTACCTCTGGATGCATTCGAGCACCTTAAAATCCTTAAATTGTGGGGTCCAGAACTGCATGTAGTACTCAAGGTGAATCCACACCATTGCTAAATACAGTGGAATAATCACCTCTTTTGACCAGCTGGTTATACTGTGTTTGGTGCTCCCCAGGGTGCGGTTTGCCGTCTTGGTTGCCAGGGTACCCTGCTGACTCTTATTGAGCCTGCTCTAGACCAGGACCCCCAGATCCCTTTCTGCAGGGATGCTCTCCAGCCACTCCTCTCTCAAAGTACAGTTGTTCCCAGTGTTACTCTGTCCCAGGTTCAGATTCTGGCATTTAGACTTGTTAAATTTCATTCTATTGATGACTGCCCAATGCTCCAGTTTATCTAGATCCCTCTGCAAGGCCTTTTGCCCCTTGAGAGACAAACCTCCCACTTTGGTATCGTCTGCAAACTTGCTAATGGTGCCTTCAACACCTGCATCCAGATCATTCATAAAAATATTGAGCTGGCTTTAGAATTGAGCCCTGAGGTACACCACTGGTGACTGGTCACAAGCCAGATGTAGCTCCATTCACTACAACCCTTTGAGCTCTGCCCTTCAGCCAGTTCTTCACACAGCACATTGTGTACCTGTTTATCTCATGGTTGGACAACTTGTCCAGAAGGATGCTGTGAGGGATAGTATCAAAAGCCTTACTAAAATAAAAAAAAAACCTACACCCACTGCCTTCCCTTCATCCACTAGGTAAGTGATCTTATCATAGAAGAATATCAAATTAGTTAAACAGGACTTTCCCTTTGTGAACCTATGTTGACTGTGCCTGATGATTGCATTGCTCTTTAAATGCCTTTCAACAGCACCCACTATGATCCTCTCCATTATTTTTCCAGGAACTGAGGTTAAACTAACAGGTCTGTAGTTTCGTGGGTCTTCCCTCATGGTTTTCTTGTGAATTGGGATAACGTTGTCTAGCTTCCAGGCAGCAGGGACCTCCCCAGACCCCCAAGACCTTTGGTAGATGATCAAGAGGGGTCCTGCCATAACATCCACTAGCTCCTTCAGTACTCTGGGATGAATCCCATCAGGCCCCGTGGACTTAGGAACATTCAGCTGATACAGCTGGTCCCTTACAATTTCAGTGCCCACAAAGGGAAAGTCACTGTTCCTGCACTCACAGTCCCCTGACTCAGAGGACTAGGCAGCCCAAGGTCTACCAGTATTATTAAAGACTGAGGCAAAAAATGCATTGAATGCCTCTGCTTTTCTTCATCGCTATTAGTCAAATGACCATCATCAACAATATTGGTCTAATGTTTTCTTGAGACCTCCTCTCGCTATTGACATACTTAAAAAAGCCCTTCTTGTTGCCTGATACAACACTAGCCAGTGTCAACTCTAGCTGAGCTTTGGCTTTTCATATCTTCTCTCTGCATATGTGAACACAGCTCTGTAATCTTTGTGCGAAGCCTGACCTTTCTTCCAGAGATCATACAATTTCTTTTTCCTCTTGAGGTCCAGAGGTAATTCCCTGCTCAGCCAAGCTGGTCGTCTGCCCCGCTTGCTTGACTTACGACACACTGGAATTGCCTGCTCCTGTGCTTTTAAAAGGTGTTTCTTAAAACCCGACCAGCACTTGTGGACTCCCAAGCCCTCAAAAGCAGATTCTCAGAGGACACTGCCAAGTAGCTCCCTGAATAGCTTAATATTTGCGCTCTTGAAATCTAGGGTAGCAACACTGATGTCCTTTTTTTTTCTCATTATTCAGAAAATTTTAAACTCAATCATTTTGTGATCACTGTGGACAACACAGCCACCTAACATCACATCTCCCATGAGTCCTTCTCTATTCACAAATAGCAGGTCTAGGAGGGCATCTTTCCCAGTTGGCTCACTGAGTACTTGTCGTTAGGTCAGCGGTAAGGCAATATGGCCTTGAAGTAACCATCTTCTGGAGAACAGAACACACATTCTAGTCGTGTTAGTGATGTTGTATGCCTATTGCCAGATGCTGTAGGCTCTCCTATTTGTTTTCTTTGTCCATGAGAAAGGTATGGTTCTTGATTCTACTGCCAATAAGACGCTGCTCTTCTGTCATGTCTGTTTTTTCATTTTCAGAAAGTACATTTAGGAAACTGGCCAACAAGCAGCCTGCTGGACTTCAACAAATACAACTTTTCAGAGAAGATGGAGCAGGCTAGCTTCCTTCAAGTTGTGGACAGGTGAGTGAACAGCACATTATAGTGACACATAGCGTGGATGATAGTCTCAAAGGGTTCCTTAAGTCATGGCAGGATATAATCAAATGTTCTGTCACTAAAATGCCTATACAAGTTGCTTTTGAGGAAGGGATAAAATTTTTTGCTATCTGGGTTAGCATGCTTCTCCAAGAAATATTTTTTTCTAACCCTATGTGTAGCTATGTGTGTTTTCAACAAAGCTTGTTTTATATTTAATGTTTACCACAATATCTCTCATGAGGAACTTTTAACTTTCCCACGTTCAGGCAGATGAAGACTTTAGCAGAGTCCCCTGAAGGGCAGGCTAAAAAGACAGATGTTTCCCCTGCTGCACTGGACCTACAGAACTCATACCATGCTTTAAATGAGCCAGAGCATGCCCCAGTTGTCTGTTCAAGTCGCATTGTTGGTCATTCCTTTCCTGTTTCAAGGAGAAACAGTGCTGATGCAAGTATTGCTCCCCAGATGGCAGTCCCTTGCTTTGCTTTCAACGGTCCATACTTGTACAGCCCAGTCATGTCCTCCCGGTCTGATGTGCATCAGACCCTGGAAGTGGACCCAGTGGGAGTTCGTGAGAAATCAGTTTCCCTTCAGTATGCGACCCTCCCAAAGGAAGACTGTCCCCAGGCTCCACAGAGGCAAGAACAGACAGAAGCAGTTGCTTCACAGCCCTTCCTGCCCCCAGATCAGAAGGAAATGATGCGTCACATCGACAATGAGCAAGAAGCCTCGCTGGCCTCACCAGTCTCTGGGAAAGGCACGAATGTGAGAACAGAAGAGCAGAAATCTCCAAAGGCTCTTAGCTGTGTCACATCTCCTCAGCAGTGCCCCTTGGAGTACATCACCACAGAGAGCCTGTCACTGCCATCAGCCAGCGACTCCACCCATCCGCCACTTGTCACTGCTGGGGAGTTACCCTGTGACTCGCAGGAGCCCCAGCCCTCCAGTGACCACTCTTGCCATGAGTTTCCTCCTGGGAAAACTGGTGTCATGGTCCCAGTATCAGCTCAAGCACCAACCTCTCCTCCTGAATTGCACCAGGATACATTTGGAGACTATCTAACGGTCCCTTTAGGTCTCCATGGACATTCAGAACCCACAAAGATTTCTTTGCCCACCTTACAGAAGGGAAATGATCTTCTTAGAAAGCAGCCTTTGTCAGAGGGTAACTTGGTGGTGTTAAACCCTGACAGCACTGAGCCAGTTTTCCTTTGCCAAGTTGGTGACTATTGCTTCCACAGCCTAAAATCCAGTGTGAAGATGGATATTAGTCAGGAAGACCATCAAGTCAAGCAACCTTCTGAAGGCAAGACAACACCTGGGAAGCCTGTATCTGATGATGAAGCCATGGCTGGCAAGGAAAAGGATGTATCGAAAATGCAGGCTATTCAGCTTTTCAAAAACCTTAAATCAGATGATTACTTTTCCTGGCAGCAATCTTTGAGGATCACAGAAATCTGTTAAGTGGGCAAATATTAATGAATACCAAAGTTACAGGTAACTGAAAGAGGTTGAAACTATCTGCTGAAAGTGAACTCTCAAATCTAGGAACAAATAAACACCAGTTCCCTTTCCCAGTTTCCAGTCGAACATGCTGAAAGACTTGAAGTAGCTCAATATCCTTCGCAATGGCCTTCACAGATTTCACATGTAAGACAATACAAATATTGCCCTTTGATGCTTTTCAAACTTTTTGGCTTATCCACAATGAACAGTTTAGCCTTCTCATAATCTTGCGACAGATAACAGTCATCTTGCGATAACACCAGATTGCCTGATGCAAAACTTGTGGCAGGAAATGCAGACTTAACAGCACGAAATGCTATCAGAAGAAGACAGGCTTGGGAACCTTCCAAAGAAAATGTATATTCTTAAGAGCAATTTTGTTGAACTTTTGTGTGTGTATAAAATACAGCTAAGAGTCACCAAGGAGCTTTTGTATTTCTACCTTTCCACTAGTGGCATGAAATATGTATTGTCTAAGGTGAAAAAACCCCAGACAGTAATAGAAGTATAAATAAAAAATGAGAAAATATTGTTGAAGTCCAGGAAACCTTTCTTAATGTTAAGGTACAGTGTATCACAGTGTATTCTAAGGGTAAGAAGGAAACACTACTGGGATACATAAAGTGGGCTGTAGAAAACCATGGGGAAGAAGATACATTACAGAAAGAAAACCCCAGGAATCGTAAGGTTCAGTGAGAGGAAGGGAGTGGGGCAGGTAACAGAAAATGACAGGCAAGAAATGTTGTGAAGGTGCACAAGCCTGTATCTGCTGCGGTTTTTCTGTTTCTAAGTGTTAAAGTACTATATGATTTTCTTTTAAGTTCATTGGTTGTTTATGCATGATATAATTAATCTTAGCTATGTAATTTATTCTTAGTGGCTTTTTTTCTGAGTAATAAACTGTGTTGAGAAAGAGGAGCCATTTTTTTTCCCAGTTCTGCTGTAATGAAAGTGGTGCAAGGTAAGAGCATTTGTTCAGAGCTGCCACTCTGTGATTGGTAAAAGGCTTTGGTTTCAGACCTGAAGGTAGGCTTGCATTCCCAAAAAACTTTTCTTTTTTCAAATATAAAATTTGTGCTAATAAAAAATATTATTTCTTCCTATAAATCTTTCCTTTCATATGTTAAGAGCATTGTGGTTACAATAAAACTACTATTAGCTCATCTGACCAGGCCTCAAAAAATTCTGTGGGTTCAGCTATGTCACCTGTGAGGTAGGATGTTTTCTCCTGACTTTTCTATATTTGACAGAGATAATGAGAAGGAGTTTTGTGTTTGTGCCAGCTGATTCCTCCTGCTGGGTTAACGGGACAGCGCTGATTCAGAAATTGCAGTGAAATGCATTGTTTTTTTCATTGTTTTAAATCCTTATAAATACCATTTTAAATCTGAAAGGTGTGCAAATTCACTTTGGTGTTCTTGACAGCAAAAGGCAGCCTCTGACAGAGAATACTGACAAACACTTACAGGGATTTTCAATCTAGTCCTTTCATAAACAATGGATTTTTTTGTTAGTCTCTTCTTCGGCCTTTCAGAGTAACTCAAACAATTTCGTCCAGGCTGTATGATTGTGCTCTACCTAGGCATGTACTAAAAAGAGATGTTTGAATTTGTATGCAAATTTGGTATCTGAATTCATATCTTGGATATGCATCGCCTTGCTGGGCCTTGAATTGCTGTGGTTTTAATAACCAAGAAGAATAGTGAGTGGGAGAACTTTTATTCAGCTCAGTGACTTTTGGATGAAGCCATTTGCATTGTGGTCAATACTCTAAGAGCTAGCTGTTCCTCCTGTCCTTCTGCAATTCACTGGGCATTTGCAGAGACTGCTTTTGGAGACCGAATTTATCGATACAACAACATTTGATATGATCCCACAGAGCAGATATGATCTGAAGATCACCTCAGGAGCCTGAAACTTGCAGAATAACATGCCATTGTCAGGCGAGGGGAGCTGTCGGTGGTTTTCTTTTGCAACTATAACAATTGTTTTGGGGCAGAATGAGTTTCTGCCCTAGTCACTCATTGTTCAATATCCACCTAAGCATCATTAAATAAAATATGTAACGAACATTGGAAGCAGGGGTCACAATCTACAGCTCTGCTGTGTGAGAGGAATCCCCTTCTTACTGGGTTACAGAATCAAAGCTTCCATAAACTTTGCCTGTTGCTGATCCTATGAATCTTCCATTCTCTTCTGCATGAGGTCCAGTTGCAGTGGGGGTGGTAAAAAGCATTTTACAATTCTGTAGCCTGGTGATTCAAGATGTAGGAGCTGTTGGGAGTCCCAAGTCTTCAACTTGCTGATCACTAGCTTGAGACCCAAAGTTACTGTGCAAAACGAGGTTGCTGCTACCTTCGCCAGTGCTAGGTACCGATATGCAGGAGCAGAATCATCATTCTGATGATTCAGGAGCCAATTATGACATGCTCCTCCCTGTAGGGCTTCCCACTAAGTAGTTCCAGCCCCGCAGCCTGTATATCTGAGTGATGATTCATCAGTGTTTCCTATACAGTCAAAAGGAGAGGTAGGCATCTCAATTAATACTGTAAATCACATTATACAACTCTCTATTTACTTTGAATACACAGTTATGAAATCATTGCAACCCTTTCCTTACTATATGCTCAAACATCAAAGATTCTGCCTGTGTTTTAACAGCAGGCATTTTTCTCTTCATTGCTCTGAAGTAATCAGTCTATTATTCCCTTATCATAATCTTCCTCAACCAGAAATATATTACCTGCATTTGCATGAGATTAGGGTAGTAAGTATATTGTGACCTCAATAGTTCTAATTAAGATCCATGATGAACTAGTCTGTTGTTCTGTTTTTGCTAGCCTGGGGGTTGTCTTTTATGTAAGGAAGGAAAATGAGGCTGAATGATTTGCTAGAGAAGGAAGCCTGTGGTGGAAAGCCCTCCAAGGCCTCAAGGAACAATAGCTGGAAAACGTATGAGAACGCTGTATCTCAGCAGGGTAACAGAAAATAATCCCAACCCATCCTGCCAGGCCCTGTGTAGTTTCTTGTTCATTCAGCCAAACACATTTGTACACACCGTCTTATTCCCATACAACTCCAATGAATGCCCTCTGCCTCTTCTCTTCACTCCCCACATGCTCCCTCTGCTCTTACAACAGAGCTGAAATTTCCATGAAAAGAAACCCTGCGCCTCATGTTCTGTATGCGGGGAATAAGTAGCACAATTACTTCATGCTTGTTTTGTCCCATTTTAAGTCCTTCCAAGTGGCTGACAGGATTCCCTGTGCTCCAGCCTTGATCCCAACAATATTACATGACGGACGTTTCACCGTGACACTAGGTGGTTGGACTCAGACTCCTCTGCAAACTTGCTCAACATGAGCCAGCTTTAGCTCAAAAGCTTTGTAGATTCATTGTGTCCTTTCGAGTTTGTTGGTAGAGGAGCACGTGGCCCTCATTGTTGAAGGCTAGTTTGTTTGTCTAGAAAAGTAGATGTAAAGCTATCTGAAACAATCAGATGGCTTTTCCTATTCTCTTTTTAAAAATTTTGCAGCTCCTTGTTCACAGCATGCACATACACTGCAAACTTTTGAGATGAATGCTTCTGCATCTGCTGTAGCCTTGCAGTGTACTTCTAACCTGTTTGTCCTTCTGCTGCATTCAGAGGTACATATGATGTTGACACAAGTTTTCGAGTTTATTTCATTCACTGCAGATTCATGATGGATTCATGATGCTGTTTCAGCATCTAAAGGCACCCTTTTCTTCCCTTCTACTTGCAGCAGAGACTGTTATATAGGAACATAACACATTGGGTCTAAACAGTCATTCCATCTTGCCCAGTATTCTGCCTCTGCCAATATTTGCAGTGGATGCTTAAAGCCAGGGTGTAGTATACATGGAGAAGTATACAGTAAATAATTAAATCCTTAACTGATATATTTACCTGGTATCTGGCCCAGAGCCTTCCTGAGTTGGAGGTTACATCTAAGCTGTTGTAGATAATATGTACTTAACAGCTTTGGCCTTTAGATATTCAACTAATTCCTTTCTAAAACCACTTTATTTTTTGCTTCATAATGTCTGATAGTAAAGCATTAATCAATTTTTTTATAAATAAAAACATTCAAACAAAAAACTGCCCACATTTTCCTGGACTCATTTTGTGCCAGTTGCATGGTAAGTTGCTCCTTTGCTCTCATTCTAGGAGAACTGATAAACCATCATTCCTTATTCACCACCTCCTGTTTGAGATGCTACAAACTTCTGTCAAATCATCTCGGTTTTTTCTTCTCTCAAGCGGAAGGATTCCATAGTAATTAGTCTCTCTTCCTATAGATCCCATATTTCTGATAACACTTCTGTACTTTTTCTGTTTCTACGGAGTATTCTACAGTATTCCTTCAGAGATGAGATGACAAGAACTGAATATGGTATTCAAGAAACATGTCATTTAGCCAGTCTGTGATAATTGAACTCTCTTATTACTATGACTATTTGTCTCCTTTCACAGGTTCTTTAGTTAAAATTATTTTTTTGTCACATGAATTTCCACGTATTTATTAAGGCTGAAGTGATTAATTGACTGAGAGCAGCCCTGCAGAGAAAGACTTGGGGATAACGGTGGATGAAAAGCAATGTGAGCTTACAACCCCAAAAGCCGACTGTATCCTGGGCTGCATCGAAAGAAGCCTGGCCAGCACATCCAGGGAGGTGATTCTCTCCCTCTACTCCTCTCTGGTGAGACCTCACCTGGAGTACTGCATCCAGCTCTGGGGTCCCCGGTACAAGAAAGACATGGACCTGTTGGAGCGGGTCCAGAGGAGGACCACAAAGATAATCAGAGAGCTGGAGCACCTCTCCTGTGAAGACAGGCTGAGGGAGCTGGGGTTGTTCAGTCTGGAGAAGAGAAGGCTCCGGTGAGAATTTATAGCAATATATAAGCCCCCCAACAAGGGGGCTTATAAGAAAGATGGAGAAAAACTTTTTACCAAGGCCTGAAGTAACAGGGTAAGGGGCAATGGTTTTAAATGGAAAGAGGATAGATTTAGATTCGATATAAGGAAGAAATTTTTTATAGTGAGGCTGGCGAGACATGGAAACTGGTTGCCCAGAGAAGTTGTGGATGCCCCATAATTGGAAGTGTTCAAAGTCAGATTGGAGAGGCTTTGAGCAACCTGGTCTAGTGAAAGGTGTCCCTGCCTATGAGACCCTTCCAACCCAAGGAATTGGACCCTTCCAACCCAACCCATTCAATGAATCTATGGTTCTACGATTCTAATTTTATATTCCATTTATACCTAATAATTTAGTGTTCTCTCCGTCATTGTTAGACTGGAGTACCCTGGATTTTGTCTTTCTCAGTCACCCAGATCTCTCAGGTGAGAGATCTCTCATCGCTCAGTCTTCCAGATCATTTATAATTGTGTTGAAGATTATAAATTCCTGGGAGAACTCACTTAAAGCTTTCCTCCAATATGAAAACTAATCATTAATTTAATTTGTTTTCTGTCTTTAACTGACTTTAATCTACATGAGAACCTTCCTTTTATCTCGTGGTTTCTTGGAACCTTGTTTTTGAGGGACTTCATCATGCTTTTTAGACATCTGGGTATATTACACTAACTGGATAACACTGTATTTGTTTGCTTTCTGGAGTTCTTCCAAGAACTTTACTAGTTTTATGAGGCATAACTAATCTCTACAAAAGCTATGTTAATTCTTTCCCAGAACATTTCCTTCTACTATTTCTATTTGTCATTATAGTTTGTATCACCTGTCCTGTAGAAAAGCTAGCCTGATTGGTCAGTAGTTCCCCGGATTCTTCTTTGACTATTCCTCAAAAACTTGCACTTGGTACTTATTTTTCTCTGATACTGAGGCCTGTTAAAGCCTTTTATTATTTACTGCTATTACTTGTTCAGCAATTGAATTTTTAAGTTCCTTTACAGATTTTATTACAAGAAAACAATTGAGTAAGAATGTAGGTTATGCAAGGCTTGTAAAGAAAGTAATTATGTTTCATTAAACTGAAAGATTTAACTGGAAAAGTTCATTATAAGTTATCATTTTTTGCTATATGTCTTGCCTCATTTACTTTTTCAGAACATTAAGGCTACAATAACCCTACCTTTATAGCATGGGTAGACTTAGAAAAGGCCTAAGTTCACTTTTTAATTTTTAAATTATTCTTTTAACAGCCCCTTTGGCACTGCAAACATTTGAACTTTTTACCATCTTTTTGGGTTTATTTTTGCCAGTCTTGTTATTTTTATGTATGCCCTTAAAACACATTATTGTAGTAAACTTGTGTCTTTTGTTGTTTCAACTTGTACTAAATCTTGTATATTACTAGGGACTAAATCAGTTTGTTTCTTATCTTGTGAGTGCTTTCACAAATAGCTCCAAGAAGCAATCATTTATAGTGGGCAGAAACCCACTAGAATCTGTGACTAGATCCATACTAGCAAGTAAAATAGACTGAGGTCTACTTCTGGCTGTAAGTGCACTTGACAAGGAGCAGTCATGGAAGATTCGTGTATCCATTCTCTTTCCCCAACAGTAGAAGGTGGCCCCTTCCACACTTCATATTGAAAACTGTCCCTGGCTCGTTCGTTGATACAGACAAAAGCCATGTCAAAGCGTTCACTAGTAGTTGAAAAGAGTCTATGATCTCATTCCAGAGCTCAGACCTTTGTCTTGTCCTGGTTTAGTCTACCAGTACAGATATGGCCTCATCAGAGTTCACTGTGATGTTTACCTAGTCTAGTATGATTGGACTGTACTGTTGTTATTGTTTGTCTGCCCTTCAGGGTCTCTGGTCATATCTAGCATTTCACTCACCTCCTTTTGGTCAGGTGATTGATAGCATAGCACTAACAGCATACCCTTCCTTTTAGTGTGGAATGAAATTCTGCAGCCATTGAAATTCTGTAGTACAACACAACTGTTGACACGTACTCTATTTGACTCTATACTTTCTTTAGCGTTAACATGTAAATGCAAACTACTCTTCTTGTACAAATGTATATTTATGTATTAGTGTTCCACTGATCTTTTCACCAAACTTCCATGCCTATTACATTTGCTGTTTTTTTTTAAAAAGGCATTTGCCAATGGTTCTGCCATTTAAACCGTATTTTAAAAGGGAAGTATTTGTATAGACATATTTGGGCATTTATCTTGATTTGGTTGCACAGTTTTATATGCTCTGCTTACCTGGGTTATTGCTTTTCTTTGTTTTTTTTTTTTCCTTAGCTTCTATTCTATCATTTTTTCTAAGTCATAGGCTTTCTGTGATTTCAGACCACACAGATATATCAATCTGAACAATTTACTTTCCACACCTGGCATGATTTCCTTGGTTTTCATTTTAAAATTGCCTCATAGCATTTTTAATCTTAAATGTCAGCAGCACTGATTCTGTTTTGATTAGGTGGAACCCATCTTATATAAACTTAATCTGCTTCAAAAATGTACCAGATACTAATAAATATAATCCCCTTTTCCCTACGCAGTTTAATCAATCATGCACTGAGCCTCTGTTATCTGACACAGCGTATAAACCCAGGGCCATTGAAGAATGCAACTATGTAGGACTGCATTTTTAGCCTCCTGGTTTAAGCTTTGTTTTCAAGACCTCTCGCCTGCTGTTTCTTTGTTGGTGGTGTGCATATGGGCCATAACCATTTGGTCTTTCTTAGCACTTACTAAGAGTTCTAGGTTCCTCGTGATACGTACCGTCTTTTCAACTGTATGCATCTTTTCTTGTAAAACATTTGTCCATGTTTACTTGGTAAAACATTTGCCCATGTTTACTTGGTCATGATCTCAATTTTATTAGAGATGAAGGAGATGTTGTCCTTTTCCTGATCCTGAAGGGAGCCCATCCTACTTAAGACACATATCAGCCTTTACTGCACATGCTACCTATTGAATAACTCATGGCACAGGGTTGGCTGGCGTTCATGTCACCCAGGACCACTTTTTGGGAGGTGACCTCCTCCTGGAGGTGAAGATCTGATCCAGTAGATGAGGTCCACTCAGCCCACCCAGGGATACCTGTCTACTGTGATATCAATCAGTGACATCACATGTCAGACAGAACTTCCACTGAGCGCAAGAGATGTTATAGATGCCTATACAGATATGACAAGACCCACACAGTGTCTAAAGGAAGATTTGGCTTCATCCTTATGTCCTGTCATCCTCATGTCAAGCTGAAAGGCCTGACTTGTCCATCCATTCACTCAAGTTATATCTCACTTTGGGATAAAAGATTTTAACTGATTTACAAATGGCCTTTTGGTGTCTTGTCAATTCATGTTTCCAAGTTTTCTGAAAGGATTAATTGAAGTCTTTCTGGTCAAAGAGCCCATCCCAGTAGTGCTGAAGAAATTACCACTGAATTTATGGCAATCTGCTCACTGCTTTTTATACATATCCATGAAAGTGGCTTTCACTACGGCTCAGCAAACAGAGCAGGAGAAATCCAGGAATTTAGACTCATCCCTTCTACCTGGTCTTTTTACCGGAAGAATTTTCTTGACCCTCTACCTTAAGTTGCTGCTAAAGGTGGTTACTGGATTTCACTTTAGATAGGGAATTAACATGCTAGTTAACTGTCTTTGTGAGGCCTTTAGAAAAAAGGCATCACTTCACAGCCTGATTATCACGATTAAGTTGCCTCTCAGCTTTCTGATGCCAAAGCTCATAAGGCCTTTGTAGCATAGGTATGTCTTGGCATGGTGATTTCTGTGCAAACTAATAAGGTAACTGATGGTGTCAGGCTCTGCTGTGAGAGTGAATTTGCTGGTCAGTTTGGTGAATTTGCTACCACTGATCCGGTCACATGCCATGCAAGCTCAAGTTCCTGTAGCAGCTTTGCCGAAGAGGCGTTCCTCAGTTCCATCCAAGGGACCTTTAATCTCACGTTCACCGAACATTGCTCTATTGCACTCCGTCTGATAGGTACATCCTTCGTGTCTTGGGATGCCAAAACCTAATTGGAGTAAATTAAGTGAGAGGAGTAACAGAGTATTGCTTGGAATCACACACAGTGTGAGTGTGCTTAACAAGCATGAAAAGAACAAAAAGCAATTACTGATGAATGACTGGAGTTTCAAGAGACATAGTGTATGGGTATTCACTACCAATCCTCATTTTTCTCCACTGAGATCTCTGCATGGAAGTGGGGTAATTCTTCTGTCAGTTAGGAAGAAACTGAAGGGATAAACTTACAGCTCTTTTTTATCTGTGAAAGATGCATCTGTGCCCTCTGGGGGCTGCAAAGACAAAAAGTGTCCATTCTCAAGCTCATGACTGTACACTGTGTGAAACGTTCACTTTTACAGCATATCCTGAAAATTATTGCCAAGTAGCTTCCCCTTCTTCTTCCTCTCTTTGGCTTACTCTGCTTTTCTTTTAGCACTTGAAAAATTTTTCTAATGCACATCCAGCTGCCACTCATTCATGAGAAATTGTGTATGCTGCAGAGGATATAATCCAAAGTTGCCTGAATTCTGGTACTTTCCATTGACAAAGGTTGTGCCCAAAACTATAGCAGTCTCTTCACAGAGACTGCAGTCTAGGCTAGAGAAAGCGGCAAGAAACCTCACCGTTTCTCACTTCTTTTTTTCCACTCCCCTTCCTTTTTTTTTTCCTAAGATTAAAAAGAAGATCTAAATATATGTTAAATTACACTGTCTCCATTTGAGTGTATTTTCCTCACTTCTACTGATGCAGAGTGATATTATCACTTAAATTAAAATAAGTAATCACAGCGTGGCTTGAATTTTAATCCCTTAACTGTGTGGGTTTGGTTTAAGCAGAATCCACACTTCTCGTGCTACTATTTGGATGGACAGAGTTTTATACAGTTCAGGCTTAGCAACAGCAATGTGTCTTGAAGACAACATTCACAATGTAAACTAATGTTTCATTTAATGACTGTTTAACTTTATGTCAGTAAATTTTCCTTTCAGAAAACATTGCACACAAGGAGAATGATGATTTAAAGGACAGGTTTTGAGTGCAGATCAGCAGAAAAGAGAACAAGCAGCAGAGTTCAGTCTCTGTTAAGAGATCACAACTTGATATTTGAGGAAAAAATTAGTCACAATTCTTGGAAACGGTTTAAGCAAAATAGAACAGTGAAAAGTACTTCCTTCCCTCTTCCTATTAAGTGTATGACAGCTGATCAGGAACCTAGCTGCTGTAAACTATGCTGTAAACAGGAAGGTCGGAGCAAAGAAATCAAACATGCCTCTGGTGCCGAAGACTATAACAGCACAACTGAAAGGGAAATAGAGCAGAGGCTCGTTTGAAGGGGTAGGGCTGCGGGTGTCCCACCGGCAGTTGCATTTGCACCGGCTCCATGTGAGTGATAAATGAGAAAGTCAAATAACCACTTGCTGTGAAGCACCTGCCTTGAAGACCGCTCAGCATTCAGGTAAGGCAAATGTGTTGTTACTGTGGGGAAGGAATTGGCAAGGAGTCTTCCTTCCTCAAACAAATAAGGACTTAAAAGCCCTGTGAATCAGGTCTTAAAGTGAAGAAATAGCAGGACTGGATCTCTCAATTCACCAGAACTACACTTTTGTGAGGAGCAGGAGTGGTAAGAGAGGCAAGGAAATGTTTCTTTTTGGACAGGTTCATGATTCAATGAAACAGCAGGGTGTACTTTGTGTGGATCAGGTGGGTGAATCAACAGAGATAATTAATTCCTTCTCATAACTTAGGGGTTATTTCTTACTCTCAAGGTGAAGGAAGGAGGTGGAAAATCCTGTCATTAGTTCCAAACAACAACCTTTGTCTTTGTCCTCTGGTGAAGAGGCAGAAAGTTTTCCCCTTAATAAATTATCTTCCTATGAAGCTAATCTGAGAGATCACATCAGTGTTGATGGAAGAGGTGGTTTGGGACCAACAGAAGGCCCAAGGCTTTCCCAGATAACCACATGAGTTTTGCTTTCAGCTACAACCAATGACAAAGAAGGAAGAACGGTGGCTACGGAGCATGCATTTGAGGAAGAACAGCCAGTGATGCAGGGAGCTGTTGCCGGACATAAGATCATGCTTGTGTGCAAAGGTGTAAAGATGAGAGAGCTCATCAGTTTTCTTCTGGCTCCATGCTTGGTTTTGGGTGTTAGAACTATTCGAGGTGAGTTTCAGACTCCCTGCCTCTATTTTTCCTCCTTTCTTTTCTATTATTGTTCCTTTTCTTTTAGCCTTTTCTATATTCATCTTTGTGACAGCAAGACACTCTGTCAGTGTACACAAATGTAGTTACCAGGACTATACCAAACACTCCAGATGTACACCAATGGGAGAGTTGTGAATGGTATTTAGGCAAGACCCCAAACGTCATGGAACAGAAAATGTTCAAAGTCTTTTAGTATATTTACTTACATTGACTAATCATGAAGTTTCACACCTGAGTAGGCCTGACTATGAGCTGTGACATTGCCTGTCCCATTGTTAGATACTGTTTTGGTTTATACCAAAAGAAAGCTTTTTTTCCCCAACCTGCCTTTTTTCCCCTCAATAATAGGTGTCTCTCTGTTATGTGTTGACTTGTCCTACCTCCAAGTGATACTCTCCTCTTCTTTAGAGTTAGAGCGAGGGCTGGCTGCTTCCTGAGAGACGGGGAGCTGAGAGCCAGTTGCTAACACAGCTGGTAGAGCAGAGGCACAGCACCTGTGCAAGTGAGGAACTTAGTCATTACTCATAATTGTTGGAGGCTCTGAAGTATTGAGTAAAAGGTGTTGGACTAAAAGGTGTTGAAATAAAAGGTATTGGAAAATGTACCCGTTGTACACCTAGCTTTCCAGAGATAGACACGTACCTCTGGTACTTGCGAAGATTATGCTCCCTTGCCTAACGGGATTTTCAGGACTGAATGCCATGGTCTCTGTGGTGTCTCAAGCAATAACCCTACAATGACTGAAACAATCTTGTCTTTGCAGCATATTTCACTTTTTGGATGTGAAAGTGACTTGGTTTGGGCACAGGCATTTCTTGCAAGATTAGCCATCAGCTGCAAGAGGGCTGCTATAAATGGCAAAATCATTCCTCGCCATCTCTTGACTGCTGTTTCTGAAAAACAGAGCTCTCAACAAAGCTGACCCTGGGTAGATACCATCATAGCCGAGAAAACTCCAGCACCTGTTCTTGGAGTTTGAATTTTCAGGGAAGGGCACACGCATTTTCCCAGGTTAACAGTGAACTTTCTTCAACACAGACAAAGCTCCTCCTTGCACAGAGCTTTTTCACAAAAGAAAAAGGAAAAGCAGGTTCTCTGCAAAGCCACCTATGAGGTATGTTTGTTTACTGATAGAGGGACACAGATTTTTCAGCCACTAGATTTTTTTAAATATGTTTTCCTTGTCAGGAAGCTTTCTGTGACTTAAATGTTGTTGTAGCTAACCAGGTGATTCTGCCCCTCTGCTCCACTCTGGTGAGACCCTACTTGGAGTACTGCATCCAGCTCTGGAGCTCTCAGCACAGGAAAGACACGGACCTGTTGGAGCGGGTCCAGAGGAGGGCCACAAAAATGACCAGAGGGATCAGACCTCTCCTGTGAGGACAGGCTGAGAGAGTTGGCGCTTTTCAGCCTGGAGAAGAGAAGGCTCTGGGAAGACCTGATTGTGGCCTTTCAGCACTTAAAAGGGGCCTACGGGAAAGATGGTGACAAACTTTTTAGCAGGGCCTGTTGTGATAGGACAAGAGGCAATGGTTTTAAACTAAAAGATGGTAGACTTAGACTAGATATTAGGAAAAAATTTTTTACAATAAAGGTGGTGAAACACTAGAACAGATTTCCCAAAGAGGTGGTAAATGCCTCATCCCTGGAAACATTCAAGGTCAGGTTTGTCGGGGCTCTGAGCAACCTGATCTAATTGAAGATGTCCCTGCTTGTTGTGGAGGGGGTTGGACTAGATGACCTTTAAAGGTCCCTTCCAACCCAAATTACTCTATGATTCTATATTCCCAGTAGATCTCATCACTCACCTTCTCACTTCTCTATCTCTGCTTCTCCAGCACAGTAGCAGAGCTTGTGTTCATTTTACCATTAGATATTAGGAAGAAATTCTGTACTGTGTGGGTGATGAGGCACTGGAACAGGTTTCTCAGGGAAGTTGTGGGTGCTCCATCCCTGGACGTGTTCAAGGCCAGGTTGGGTGGGGCTTTGAGCAACCTGGTCTAGTGGGAGGTGTCCCTGCCCATGGCAGGGGGATTAGAACTAGATGATCTTTAAGGTCTCTTCCAACTCCAACCATTCTATGATTCTATGATTTCCCACTACCTTTTTTATCCTCATCCATCTTCTGATTGTTTCCTCTTTTCAGAGAGCATCCCAATGCAGACCCTACAGTGTTATAACGACTATGTATCCCTCACAACTTGCACATGGATGGAGTGTTCAGAGGCTCATGAATTCCTGAATGTGACTCTAAACTTTAGCACCACATATGAAAAGTAAGTGTCTGGCTGGTGTTCTGTGAAGGGTCTAAAGGGGCTTGGCTGCTGAACCTAAGAGATGGAGCTGGGCAAAAGACAGTGGGCTGGGCTTGCACCCAGCATGGTATCCAACTTGCAGACACCAGTGTTATGTCCAGGCTAGGGGGGAAGTTGTATCTGTACAGGATGAGGAAGAACAGGAAGCAGAGCATGCTAATCAAGTTGTTTTCATTATCTTTTCAATCACTCTCCCCTGCTTTTGCTGTGAGAGACCACACACAAAATATGCAGGAGGTATTAATTATTGTACCTGAGTGGAGAAGGATGTGTTACACTAGATGCAGTGGTGATAATAACTAATCAGAACGGATAAGAAGTCTTCTTCCTCATGCCAGTAAGAGTATAGCTATGTTGAAATAAATTCTGCAAAACAAACTGTGAGAAAAACAGAAGTTGTACATGTTTGTTTGACTTACTGGGTTTCCTTTCAGAGATACTAGGCTACGTCTTGCGCTATCTTTTTGCTACTTCTGCTTCCTTTCAAGAAGAAAACAGAACAGTCAAACTGGAGAGTATGAGGGAGAGGAAGGGAGAGAGACAAAGGAAGAGACAGGGGACAGAGAAAAAGAATAATAGTAAAAGCAGGAGATGGAGAGGTAAACAGCAGAGAGATTGGAAGGTGGGAAGAAAACATGTGAAATAAGAATAGGAAGAAGTTATCTTGGTTCTATTTTTGAGAAAGAGCTGTAGGATTCATTCATGAGTTGACCTGACAGCTGTTCAAGTCAATGGAGAAGTTGCCCCTTACTGTCCCTTGAGTATTGAATCACATTCCAAATGTTAGTAGTTTGCTGTGAATTGAAGTCTACAAACAACAGAACTGTTCCTGTGGCACAAAGGACTCCATAGGTCTGCATGGAAATAAGTTTTTATATTGGAGTTCTGCAGTCCCATAGTCCTCACTAAACTTCTGTCCCAACTGCTAGTTGCATTTCTTTGCCTTACCTTCTTCCGTGTAACTCTAGTGTAAGCATGGCATAACATACACACGTACACATATAAGCTGCCGACGCTACTGTTATGGAAGCAACAAGCTTTGCTTGCTAAGGGAAAGGGAAGGTGAGCTAGGAGCTGAGGGTGACAGCAAGGCTTTGACCTCATTGACAGCGGCATAATCCCACAGTGACAACACAAACAGAACAGTGAGAGTCACCAGCATCAGCCATCAGTCCAGATCCCCAAGGAGGTCCCTATCCAGTAGCCACAGTTAGGTCAAGACAGGAAGTCAATTCCACGCATCACAATCAACGTGTATCACCAGATACAGATACGGCTGTGTCATAGCTCAGGCAAGGACAAAAGGCAAGGGCTTGAAATTAAAAGCAGCTTCTGAGTGAAGGTGGGGAGGCACTCAGTCAGGCTGATTCCATCTTAGACAGCTTGAGTATGGGTAGCCAAACCCCTTGAGGGGGAAGGTGTGAAAGAGGTTGTGTTCAGGGCCCAGACACCTGCCAAGCCAAGACTGTTACTGTGAGTGCATCTTCCTTTGAGAAAAGGAAGAGAGAATGAAGGAGATGTGCTTGATATTAGAGAATTTGTTCTTGTCACTTAATGAACTACAGGAGTATGCCAACATAATGCAGTGATAAACATTGATTTAGAAACAGAATAAATTGCTATTTGGGGAAGGTTTCAGAAACCACACTTTGGGCCATCTAGCAGTACCCCATTCAGATAGTTATGCTTTTTTTCTGTGTAACCAGGAACAAAGAACTGACCTGCAGGTCCTACACAGGTGAAAACCACGCTGACTGCCAGAACTTCACAGTGCACCGGGTGTGTCACATCCATGGATATGATCAAAAAAACTACAACTTCAAATTTGACCTGACACTGCAGGCAGAGCTAAATGTTTACTTATTTCAGAATGGTAAAGATGAACCACTAAGTCTTGTCTCTATTTTTGACTATTTACAAGTTTTTCAGATTAATGTATTGAATATCTAATCCTAAAAATATACTTAGGTCAGCCCTTAACCTGAAACGTAAGCAAGAGTGAATTTAAATGGCTATAAGGCCATACTACCACCTTCAAATTCAGCGCATTCAGGATAGACAAAAATGAGTCTATCTTCAATGACTACAATGGAAAAAATGGGGGTAGACCTGCCAGTCTTGATTGGGACTGGGGGAAGACATCAGAAAAGCCTTCTGTTTCAGCACCATGCTCCACATTTTCACAAAGTTGCTATAAAGCTGCACAACAGCACTGCTCTCCCTACTTTCCTCTTCTGTTCATGAATATCTTTGCCTGGTCTTGTAGATTTTGTACTGTGCAGTGAAAAAGAATCATGGATTATTTGTAGCAATCCAGGGAAATTGTTAAATATCCAGATTCTGTCACTCTGAGAACATCAGACAGGCATTTTCTTCCCCTCTTCATGTCCCTGTCCTCACTATCTCATCTCATGGGTTGTACCTTCACTTTCTAGTTCAAACACTCCCACCTCAAAACCTCTCGGTCAACTTGATGACATCAGGAGACTTCTTGCTGACCTGGAAAGCAGCTGATGGAAGCCAAGGGCTGGGCAATGCCCTGGAGTATGAAGTCACTTACAAGCGGGAGTGGGAGTCCTGGGAGGTAAGAGCGGAGGAGCCGGGCTCTCCTGGTTTGGGCTGCACCCTCTTGGGCAATCGAGAGCCTGTGGTAAACGTTGTGTAAATGAGTGGCCTTTCCATTCTCAGGCACTATGAGGAGAGTCAACAAATGTTGTTTCAGGTCAGGCCGAAGGGGCTCTCTCATTCTGTTTGCAAGGGACTTGTCCAGTGAAATACCATTTGTTCTGAATTGAACGCAAATATCTGTTCTTCACTGGAAAAAGCACTGCGCTTCGTTTTGAGTGGGAATTAATTTTGTCCTGAATGCCTCCCAAATGGAATTAAATCACGTTCCAGCAGGAGCCTGTGGGTTCATGTGGGAAAATGGCAAAATATATTTGAAGCTGCTTCCCCTTCCAGAAGGGTGTTTTGTTTGTTTGTTTGTTTTTTTATTTTTAAGAGTCCATATCCTTTGCCCTATTGTTTCCCTAGATCTGCATATGTTTCTGTTCTGTACCTGTCAGCCCAATCTTTAGTTTTAAAGAGATGTATCTTGGACAGATTCCCACAAAATTCTGCACTGAGCAGCGTTGTGAACTTGTGTAGCTGGTACTGAAGACAACCAGAGCTCTGCAAGCACAGAAGTTGGCCCGCCTGCTGCCTGGGTTAGATTGTCCCCAACAGTTCCTGTGCCTCACCCTTCCTGTGCCTTGCTGGCAGCACGCATGCTGAAGCCCCTTTAGTATGGGAGCAAAGAAGACTGCACGGCAGCATGTGCATGGACCATCACATGCATGGGATTGCTGGGAGATGCAACCTGGCAGTCACCTCCTCTCACTCTTTCCCTGTCTTCCCTCCACCCCTCTTCTCCATTCCTCAACTCCCCAGTTTCATCCCTCCTCACTCTCGCTCCTTTCCCCAACAACAGAAAGCTGCCTCCCTCTTGCTCTCCAACACCACAAGTTGCCATCTCCACCACAAGGACCTTGTGCCAGGGAGCAGCTACGTTGCCCGTGTGCGAGCCAGACCTGGGCAGGCCAGTGGCTTCTCTGGGCAGTACAGCGAGTGGAGCACGGAGGCATCATGGGAGACCCCTGAAGGTACCAGGGGACAGAGTTGGGTGGAAGCACTGGCTGAGAAGCCAGACCTTTCCTGTCACTTACCTTGCTCTCCTCTTCTCTGAAGGTGGCCTTCAGCCCAGGAACCTTCGCTGCCTCTTCGATGGTGCAGATCATCTGACGTGCAGCTGGGAAGTGAAGAAAGCGATCACCACCTCTGTCCTCTTTGGCTTGTTCTTCAGGGTCACTCCGGCATCAGCGTATGTGCTCTGCCCATGGCAGCATGCCCGCCCCCTCTCCCATGGAATTTCTCCCATTTTCCCTGATCTCAGCTCAGTTTTTCTCCCTTCAGAGAAGAGGAGTGCTCTCCTGTGCGTGAGAAGGCTTTGCCCCATGTCCCATACGTGGTCCAGAGTTGTGAGATCCCTGTTAACAGCTCCAGCAGCCAGAGTCAGCACCACGTGTCTGTCCGGGCCAAGACGGAGGAGAAACTGATTAAAGCCCACAAGAACAGTGAGTTGCTGGTTGTTTCTTGGAGAAATGCCTGTATGGGCAAGTGGGGCTGAGGACAGTGGTGGTGAGGAAATGTGTGTGGGAGGAAGAAAATTCCAGGTACTCACTCCAAGAGCACTGGATGTCTCTAAAATATGGTGGACCAGTACAGAAGTTTCAAATACTGCTTCACTGCTTTTCTGTACACAGAGTGCACCGTCAAAAGGATGGACCATAGGCTTTATGTTCTTGATCAGAAAGTGGCTATTTTTCTGATAATGGTTGGTTCTCTAGCATCTTAGTATTTTTTCTTTTTCTTAATTTAGGTAGAATAGGCTACAGTTTGTGCAGGAATGTTTTTTATTTCCCACGCAGAAAAAAAAAAAACAATCTAGAGACTTTTATTTAACCATGTACCAAAATAAAATGCATAGAGAATCTGTGATATGGAATGAGATATTGATTACAGTCTGCACCAGAAAAGTCAGGCGCAAATTGGGAATTTTCATCAGGATTTCCAGCTCATAACTGAAATATTTTCTGGTAATGAGGGAATAAGCTCTCCTTGAACACAGTTTGGTTTTGTTTGATTGCTTGTGATATTCAGATAATTTCACTTATTCATATTATTACACAGTCTCATATGAGAGTTGTCAAAATGAAGTTAGCAAAACCTGTAATGGTAGTACAAAACAGGAATGTGATAAGCCAGTTGCCCTTTTGGAGGAGTCATAGCATGGGAAGGTCTACTAATTCTGATATTTTTTGAAGTTCTGCAATTTTTAAAAAAGCAGAGAAATCTGCCCTATCCAAAAGAAGCTGAGGTGAGCACTCTTGCAGTGCTCTGCAAATGTGCCCGCTATACGTACCTATAGTGCAATAATTAGAAACAGAAAACACTGTGCACTTAAGTCCACATAAGCGCCCTTGAAGGTGAGCATGTTCTGTAGGTAACTTACCAAGAATATCCATAAGAACTGGAAAAAAAACTTGAGCATTAGTGGAGTTTACAAGCATATAGAGATTATATAGGTGTTAATCAAAGAATTACCGTAACACCACACTTCAGCAAAAATTTAGAAGAAGCAAAGGTGTATCAAAAGATTAATAAATCAGTTTGAAAATTCCAGATCTTGGAAGATAGAATTTGTTTAAACTGCTAGCAACTGATGTCGAAATAACTGGTTTATGTCTTCACTACTCATGGCTAACAAGTTCTTGAGCAAATCACACACACGCTGCAAAGACCATATTTACTGCCAGGTTGCAAAGTCTCTCAAAAGCCCTTATGCCCCATGGCATAGGGCTCTAGTATCCACCAGTCTTGCCTGTCATGTGTTTCACTTAGTGTAACGTTTCTAGTGCTTCCTATGGAAAAAGGCACTCTAATTGTCTCCCCACAGCAGCTTTTATCTCCTTGGGAGAACATGTTGTTGATCCATACATTGATGATCCCGTGCCTATGCTTCTCTTTGAAAGACCATGATAGCACAGCATGACCAAGAACTTCCCTAGGAATAGAGACAACAAGTGCACATACTTACAAGGCTTTTGTAAAAGAATTTACAATATGAAGACTAGACTAAACTGACAAGTAACTATCACTGGAAAAAAAAACCACACTTAAGAGCTGTGAAGTGTGTCTTTCCTTCCAGGTGTCAGATCTCTGACAGCCCAGGTGCTCGGCGTCTCAGAAAATCTGAAGAAGTCAACAGCCATACAGAAGTCAGGCTGAAATGATTTGGGATATAGCTGCAATCTGTGTAGAGAGATGGTGATACTTTAAAGAAATCCTCAGGGTGCAACAGATTATATGCAGCTTTTACAGAGCTTTGTTTCAATCCATAGACTACTAAAGTCATCCATAGAACAGAGGACATCTAGTTCAGGCTCCTGCTCAGAGCAGATCATTGAGATTGGGTTGCTCAGAGTCTGATCATGTAAGTTCTGAATGTCTCCAGGGTCAAAGGTTTCACCCCCTATCTGGGTCTCTGTCCCAGTGTTTGACCAATCTCATGGTAATTCCACCACAACCACACCTCCCAGCCGCCCCACCACCACCCCCCCTCCACCGGCCTTACCCTGAGTTGCAACTTGTATCCACTGTCTCCTGTCCTTTCACTAAGTACCTCTGAGAGGAGTCTGGCTTCATCTTCTCTGCAACTTCCTATTAGTTAGTTGAAAATAACAATTAGATACTTCTTAGCCTTTTCTTTTTCAGGCTAAACAAGCCCAGTTCCCTCTGCCTCTCCCCACCATGTGGTCCAGCCCCCTCTGAACATTGCGGTGCCCCCCCCAGCCTGCCAGGGTTCATCAATGCTTTTTTTGTCCTTATTAGTACTTTTTTAAATGTATCTGAAATTGTTTTAATACTTCAATTATGATACATGGTGGTTAGATTTGGCTGAGGAAGACAGTTATGAAAAGCAGTAGTTTTCTCAAGAACTCAGTGAAGCTGGCTGTTACACTTGATTAGCAAGATAACGTCAGGGAAAAGACACGAGCTGAAGCACGCTTCTCTTGCACCTTTTACATTTTAGGTATTATTGAACAACCTAGTGCAGGAAAGGTAAAAAAGATGCATAGGAAGGAAAGGAGTATTCAGGAACATGGTTGTGTTGATGCCTATTCTCAAAATTGTGCGTTCCAGTCAAGGTGCCACCCCCTAAAAATGTAACAGTGACAATGACAGAGGATCAAGAGTATAAGCTGAGATGGACAAAGCATACATTCGATAAATCTTTTATAAAACAGAGATATCAAGCTGAATACTGGAAAACCAGCCAAATACCAAAGGTAGGTGATGTAATGCATGGGACTGTGGGTGTTCTGTGAGCAGTATGGGTGGGAAAGTTATTTCTTCCCTTTCATGGTTTCTTCTTTTTATTCCTCAGTTTTCCATAGACATTACAAATGATGAGCCTTACTACTTCCTGCAGAACCTGGAGCCATCCACATCTTATACCATAAAAATGCGTGCAAGGGTAAATGCGCCAAATGATCGCAAGGGGCCTTGGAGTGAATGGAGCAAGGAGTTCACCTGGGAAACTAAGAGTGGTATATTTCAGTTTGGATTCTCTCCTAGGTTGTAAGGGAGTGACAGGAAACGTAGTCTGTTTCTTCGGAAAAAAATCCTTTCAGGTGGGGATGTGGCAGGTAGACTCAAGCCAAGTTTCCTCCCCGAGCCTTCTTGTTGACTGGGTCTGTCCTCCTGTTCTCAAAACTGTGGGAGCATGGAGGGAAAACCTTCATGAAGTCAGTGTTAAGACCAGGGCCTGGAAATGCGTGAGCAAGCTGAGGGCAGAGGAGTTTTCACATAGTGGCTTAGAAACAAAAAGTTCTTCCATTTTTCAAAATAGCTGATAATATTTTTGGCTTCAAGATTTATCAGAAATTTGTGGTGAGTCACTTGATTTTAATGTTCCTGGGTGTGTATGTACACACACACACACATACACGATCTGTGCATCTCAAGCCTGAGGTATACTGAAACTTAAATGCCGTGAGGATTAAATGGGGTCAATGCAAAATCAAATAAATTTGTGGATCAGGTCAGAGGTAGGAGTGTTTATGATTGTATTCAGAAACTATAGGAGGCTGAGCTCTATTGGAGAGCAAAGCTGTCAATGGAAAATAAAAAAGAATCAGGAAAGGAAATGATGAATCCTTTAGGCAGTGTCTGTTGAGGCCACACTTGGCCACTCCCACTTTGGAGGGTATCCCAACAGTTTGAAGGCCTCATGATCCTGTCCCAGGACGTGACACCTACACTTTCCTGATCTGCTTGCATGAAGAGTAACCAGAGGGAAAAACCTGTTACGGGAAGCAGCCACTGTGCAGGTGGATACCTTTTTCTCTTTTCTGTGTTTCAGTTCTGCCGCCAGTGGTTCTCCCAGCAATGCTCCCAGCTCTCATCATCACCTTGCTAATAGCTGCTTATTGCAGCTACAGGTATTTCCTCAGGTAGGTTTGTGTTGTGACCAGGAGATTTGGCAGCATGTTGGCCATGTGGGCGGCATAAAGGCTGAGGCACTCCTTGTCCCCCATGAGAGAGAGGTCTATGTGGAGATGAGCCTCGGTGTGCGATGGAGAGCCTTGCGTGTGTCTGGGCAAGGGGGAGAGTTGGATGGTGGTGTGCCATGGCCTTGGTGGTGCCTCGCTGTGCCTGGCAGTGCAGTGTGTGAGGCGCAGTCTTTTTTGGTTGCAGTCACGTTGAGAGGCAAATCTTGAAAACCCTGTGTTGTTGTTTCAGGAAGAAGCAAATGTGGGAGGAAAAGATTCCAAACCCCAGCAAGAGTCTCCTCATTCAGAGCTACCAGGGGGTAAGAGGGAATTGTACCTTGAAGGGTGCTCCTGTAGAAGTACAACATGGAGTTATTCCAGGGTGAAAAGAAAGAAGGGAGGGGTGTGTTGGGATGTCTGGTTGAGGGTGAGCTGTCAACTCAGGGTCCGGACTGTCACTGAGCAGACTGCTGTCCTGCCCAGGAGGATTATGGAGCCTGGCTGAGCCTCGTGAAACCCTTCACTACAGACTTAGGTCTTCTATTTTCCTACCTTAGTATCCAGGGCCTCAGTGTTGAAAAAGAAAACCAACTCTCCTCCCTGATGCATCTGGTTGGTTTTGCCATCCCTTGCCTCCAAAATGTCTCCCAGATTCCTCATACATGTAATCTGTTGTCCCTAGGTAGACTTGACCTTTCTCTGTTTCTGGACAGGATGTTGCCTGAGTGCCACCTTCAGTAGTTGTTGCATGATTACCTCCCTGTATACCCCTCTGCAGTCACGGGAGGTTGACTTCAAAGTATGAGAGCTACATTTCCTTCTTCATGCTATCCTTCCTGGACATAGATATTTTCCTCCATATAAGAAAGGAGAGGGCAAAGAAAAGGAAATGTATACTTTGCACAGTCATATATTTGGAGGCATTTTAAAAAGTAAACGGCTTCTTTTTTCTTCCATCTCTCTCCCTCCCCCATTTCCTGATCTCATCTGCAAGGGCCATGCAAACCTTGTGATACATAGAAATTATATCCCAGTAGGTGTGTATCACCAAAAGAGGCACTGCATGGAGCATACTTGGAGTTTTATGACAAGAGTGGCTAGGTTCCTTCCTGGAGCTGACTCTTGCGTGTTTCAGTTTCTCACTATCGTAATTCCACAGCCTTATCTATCTGTGAGTCTCCCCTGGAACCGTTGGATTTGTATTTGATCTAACATCTCTAATGACTCTATCTCCTTAAGGCAGTGCTGCTAATCTCCATTCTACAGACAGAGCGCTCATACTATTTTTGCCACTGTGTTTTATCTGCTACTTAAGCTAAATGACTTCCACCTCATCTCTGGCTCCCCACAGTGCTAGCCAGTGATGCACAACTCCAGGGAAAAATGGTCTTTACAAAGATTAACTTAACAATTACTTCTCCAGTTGCAACATTTTTAGCTTTCCACCCCTGTCTTCCCTATCAGTCTCACCCTCTACCTTGCAAGTCCTTTTGTCTCATTTTATATTTTCACCTAAAGTGGAATGCCTGGTCTTAGCATTGCTCTTGAGGGTGCTGCACAAGGTAGGCTGCCATGGTCCTCAGCTAACTGTTCATTTGGCACTCAGTATTTCTCAGTCTCTTATTCAGTCAGCAAGCAATGTCTCTCAGTCACCAGCTGATGTAGGGGAAGTGTGATACACCAGACTGCTTTACATGATGAACACCTGCATGTTTTGCAGGCTCTGATAAACCCTCTGTGCAAATCAGTCATTGTTCTAAAGTTCCTTCTGATTAATTTGGCTGTCGACAATCTTCAACTTCTTTTTCTGTCCACGCACAATAATCAACACCAGTACAAGGCCATCCACCACTCTAAAAAGCATCACAGTAGCTTTGTTGCCTATCTAATGCCCAGCTCTCCATCCACAAGTGCTCTCTGTTCTTAGTCTTGAGGTTTTGAGAGTTTTCATCCCTGTATCAAATTCCCCTATCCTAAACTGGTAGAAATACTCCAGCAATTCTGTTTCTCTGGTCAGTCAGCACAAAAGGACAGACACTTTAGCTCTACAGGTGAAATGTTGCCCAGAGTGTCCTCATATGCTGCTGAATCAGGGTAGGCATTGTACAAAACAGCAGCTTTGAAGTTTATTGTGATGGGAACCTGCAGCTACAGCAGCCCCTGACTCCTGTGCTGCATAAAGATAGGTCAGGGGTAGACAATGTGGAAGTGAAAGAATAGTCTTCTAGAGAACAGGACATACTTTATACCCACAGCCATGGGATTGCTTCCATGTTACCATCCACTGTAACTGGAAGATTGAAGAGAAATGGATCTCAGCTTGCTCTGACTAGAGAACGAAGGTTGAAATGTGAAGAGATCTGCAGACTGGAGCAAGGAAGGAGGGAAAAGCTGATAGAAGATGTTAGAACAAGTTAAAGCGGTATGGAGGTGCCAGGAACAGATTCAGACTGGCAGATTTTTTAAACCTGCGTCAATCTATTAAAGATTGCCTGTAGCAATATTACTACTGTGTTTAGGTGGGGAAACAGCATGGCCCTAAAAACAAAGAACAGCAAGGTTGTTGGGACAAAAGTTATTTAGAAAAGATTACTTCTAAAACATAGGCTGATAAACTGGTAAAACTAATTATACAACGTGAATGCCTGGAAGCTCTTTCTTGCACTGTCTATCACAAAAGTGCTAGTAGCGTTTTTGTGCCCATGGATCCTGTCACTTTCTGGCCTTAACGTGATTTCTCTTTTCTCAGAAGTGTTACAATCTTCATTTTCTCTCTTCAGGAAGCTGTCAGCCAACAGCCAGCCAGCCAGGTGGGCTTCAATGGGCAGAACACTTCCGAGGAGGTGGAGCAGGTCAACTGCCTTCAAGTGCTGGATGGGTAAGTAAGCAGCCCACTCCTGGCTCCTTTCTGGAAAGGTTCTTTGCTAATTATGGGGTAAGAGCAGGCTGCGCATGGATATCACCCATTAGGATGGGAAGGACAAAGAATTTTCCTAAGTTTGTGTACACCTTCCAAACATCTATGGAAATTGTAATGAATTGCTGCAGCTGCCGACCTTGACTTCCTTGGCTTGAAGTTTGAGGATAGAAACCTGATCCCTTTCTTCCTCTGCATTTCCTTTGGAAATAGGTTTGAATAAAAGGCATTGACCTAACATAATGGAAATCTTGTTGGTTGAATTCCTCCCAGACTGCCTGAACACAACCTCCCTCTCATGAAAATACACATACTCCCTTATCTCTTCATCCTCTGGAAATGACATACTTTCTGTTCCTTGAAGCAAAGTCTGACTTTGAAAGGGGGATGCGAACAAAGAAGAGCTGCAGTGGTCCCGGCCAGTGTGCGGCTGATCAGAAATAGCTCCAAATTGTCCATATAGCCTCAAATTTATGTCAGGTCTTCAAAGACAGAGCGGGAAGATGATCATAGTGCTCTGTTTAGGAAACTACCTTGGGTTGCAGAGCAGCCGGGGTGGTTGACACATTAAATTTGCTCTTGGGTTTCATGATCATTATCTGTCTCTTAGGAGAGTCATCTCTTTTTAATATATATTTTTGTAAGTAAGTCATGTGAAGGGAAGATGGATTATGTTTGCTACTTCTTTGAAATCTTTGTCTTCTCCCTTTATCTAGCTTCACATTCAGTGCTTGTAAGAGATGGGCCCTTTATTTTGAAGAAGTAACTGCAAAGTATCACTGAAAGCTCGAGACCTGCATAAATGCTGATGCTAGCAGTCACGTTGCCTGAGTCTGTACTGCTAAATAAATTAGGGCCAAGATGTAGTATCAGGCACTGCCTTGTAACTGCTCATACTGCTTTGTTGTCAGCACTCTTCCTGCCATGATTTGGCCTGTGCCAACTAGTGATCTCCAAGACAACATCCTGGCACAGTCTGGGAGATAGCACAGGGTAGCAACGATTCCCAGTGGGCAACACGGACGTGACTGTACCAGGTTAGGCTTTGTCCAATGTCCTTCAACGGTATTCAAGCAGGCTTTGCACCCAGGCCATGCAACACACATCCTCTTTCACACTATCAATACAGCTGTAACACAACCATCACATTATGTCATGCACTTTGATCTGAAAAAACAGACACAAAACCTTAGCTGTGCTTTAGACTGCAGAGACACTGTGGGACACCCAGAAGGCTGCCATGGCTATACAGTGTGGGCACAGCCAGTCTATGCCATTTTACCAGAGGGCCAAAGAATGGTCCCCGGCTCTGTTTATTTACAGCAAAAACATAGCTTTTCCCAATAGCTGATTTGTGCTTGCATGTCTTGGCATTGAGACGAGTTGGAGTTGGCAACAACCAGTTGATCTCTTCCTGTGTCACAGAAAAAGCTGAGGCTTGCATCTTCTGAGGAAGGTACAAGAGATGTTGCCAAAGGTTCCTTCTAGCTTCCTGGAAGACAGTGTACCCCCTTAGAGCATCTCCTGTTTGTATGCAGTTACCACCTTAGTAAGCTGTTATTTAGAGAGCTCTCAATAGCAGCTAAGACCTGTGTTTTTTCACCTGAACAGGATGACAAAAAGCAGTTCAGCAGAGTACCATGGAGCTGAGGCAACGACAGTGCAAGTTTCCCATGCTACACTGGCTCCACAAAACTCCTGTCGGACTTCTGAAGAGCCACATAAAACGTCACTTTCATCATCCGCACTTGTCTGCCCATTGAATCAGACTGCTGGTCCATCCTGCCTGTTTGCCAGGCTTCCAAGCAAGAGTGCTGTTCATTCAAGTACTGCTCCCAAGACTTGCTTTGCTTTCAACGGTCCATACTTGTACAGCCCAGTCATGTCCTCCCGGTCTGATGTGCATCAGACCCTGGAAGTGGACCCAGTGGGAGTTCGTGAGAAATCAGTTTCCCTTCAGTATGCGACCCTCCCAAAGGAAGACTGTCCCCAGGCTCCACAGAGGCAAGAACAGACAGAAGCAGTTGCTTCACAGCCCTTCCTGCCCCCAGATCAGAAGGAAATGATGCGTCACATCGACAATGAGCAAGAAGCCTCGCTGGCCTCACCAGTCTCTGGGAAAGGCACGAATGTGAGAACAGAAGAGCAGAAATCTCCAAAGGCTCTTAGCTGTGTCACATCTCCTCAGCAGTGCCCCTTGGAGTACATCACCACAGAGAGCCTGTCACTGCCATCAGCCAGCGACTCCACCCATCCGCCACTTGTCACTGCTGGGGAGTTACCCTGTGACTCGCAGGAGCCCCAGCCCTCCAGTGACCACTCTTGCCATGAGTTTCCTCCTGGGAAAACTGGTGTCATGGTCCCAGTATCAGCTCAAGCACCAACCTCTCCTCCTGAATTGCACCAGGATACATTTGGAGACCCTTTAGGTCTCCATGGAAATTCAGAACCCACAAAAATGTCCTTACAAATTTTTTGAAAAGAAGTTTTTTTTTTTTCCTGAAGAACCTCTGTTGGAGGACTACGTAGTAATATTTAATCCTGGCAGCACCATAACTGTTTTCCTCTACTATGGGAAATTGCTATCCTATCCTCAACCTAAAACCCAGTAAGAAGTTGCAGATGAGTCAGAAATATCCCCAAATGTATTGGGTTTGTGTGGCAAGGTTTTTGCAGCTGGGGGCTACAGGGGTGGCTTCTGTGAGAACATGCCAGAAGCTTCCCCCATGTCTGACAGAGCCAGTTCCAGCTAGCTGCAAGACAGATACACTGCTGGCCAAAGCTGAGCCAATCAACAATGTTGGTAGCACCTTTTTTCAGTTTGTGAAGAACTGCAGCCCATGGTAAGGACTCATGTTGGAGAAGTTCATGAAGAACTGTGTCCCATGGGTGGGATCCTATGCTGGAGCAGGGGAAGAGCATGAGGAGGAAGGAACATCAGAGACAACGCCTGATGAACTGACTGCAACCCCCATTCTCCATCCTCCAGTGCCACTCACAGGGAGGAGGTAGAGAAACTGGGAGTGAAGTTGAACCTGGCAAGAAGGGAAGCGTGGGGGGGAAGTAATTTTTTTAAAATTTGGTTTTATTTCTCATTATCCTACTCTGATTTGATTGGCAATTGTGCTGGTTTTGGCTGGGATAGAGTTAGTTTTCTTCATAGCAGCTAGTATGGAGCTATGTTTTGTATTTGTGCTGAAAACAGTGTTGATTGATAATGCAGGGATGTTTTAGTTACTGCTGAGCAGTGCTTACGCAGAGTCAAGGCCTTTTCAGCTCCTCACACCACTCTGCCAGCGCGTAAGCTGTGAGAGCACAAAAAGTTGGGAGGGGACACAGGCAGGACAGCTGACCCCAACTGACCAAAGGGATATTCTGTGCCATGTGATGTCATGCTCAGTATATAAAGCTGGGGGAAGAAGGAAGGGAGGGACTTTAGGAGTGATGGCATTTGTCTTCCCAAGTAATCATTATGTGTGATGGAGCCCTGCTTTCCTGGAGATGGCTGAGCACCTGCCCACCAATGGGAAGCAGTGAGTGAATTCCTTGTTTTGATTTGCTTGCGTGTGCAGCTTTTGCTTTACTTATTAAACTGGCTTTATCTCAACCCACAAGTTTTCTTACTTTTACTCCTCTGATTCTCTTCCCTATCCCACTGGGGGGAATGCAAAAGAGTGGTTGTGTGATGCTTAGTTGCCAGGTGGGGTTAAACCACAACAGCAATAAATTAAATTAATTTCTCCAAGTCGAGTCTTTTTTTTTTGCCTGTGACAGTAATTGCTGAGTGATCGCCTTGTCCTTATCTTGACCCATGAGCCTTTCATCATATTTTTCTCCCCTGTTCAGTTGAGGGGAGGTGATAGAGTGGCTTGGTGGGCACCTGGTAGCCAGTGAAGGTCAACTCACCACACCAAGTAAATAAGTTACAGAAATCCATGCGAATTATCAAATAGCTTGCACATGATGGTGGATCCATCAGTGGCAACGAAGACAATGCACAGAATATTGAGGTCATTCAGATCTTCAGAATGCTAAAGAAAGTTGTTGTGGGAATGAAAGTAGCCAGCTTTGAGATTCAGAAAAGCCTGCTGGAGTAGTAGGGGTCTTCGATAACCGAGACAAAAATTTGAAAAATGACACCATTATAATCCCATTTTCTTTCCACAAATGCTACCTCTCTTCTTCAGCTTCTAGTCCAACATGCTGAAAGATCTCAAGCAACCCTTCCTCTTTCTTAGTTATATTAATGCATTTGGTAAAAGGGACAGGCCATAATTCCCATGTACCTGCATTTAGATAGGCTTGCTTTGCATTCCCCTGATAGGCGTGATTGGCAGGGGAAAAAGCCAGATTTAGCTAGGGCTTCTTTCTAAAAATAGGTAATCAATTTCAGTTCAAGCCTCTCAGGTTATAGGAAAAGAAAATGATTTTGCTTGGGCACATAATGAGCTTGGATAATCAGTTTTCCTGCTCGAGAGCAATGAATCCAAGGGTTTAAAAGAAAAGGAATTTTATTAAAAGGGATAAAATGGCAACTCAGCATAAACACTGTAGGCCTGTTTACTAAAATCAGCAGTAGAACCTGAAAGCTTCTTGGTTATGTAGCCTACTCCACTGTTTTGCCCAGAGCTGAGAGAGTCCATTGTCCATTGCCAAGAAGGCCAACGGAATTCTGGGCTGC
>VYZM01003373.1:58083-78880 GCA_013398915.1 Dromas ardeola
CTGGAACAGGCTGCCCAGGGAGGTCGTGGAGTCCCCTTCTCTGGAGACTTTCAAGACCCATCTGGATGCAGTCCTGAGTAATGTGCTCTAGGCAGTCCTGCTTTAGGAGGGGAGTTGGACTAGATGATCTCTAGAGGTCCCTTCCAACTCTGAAATTCCATGATTCGGTGATTCCATCTGTAAGGAGTTGTTGCTCTTAAACTTCTCTTACTGTTTCCAAGTGCAGTGATCCCACCTCTGATACTGGGTGGCTGCTCTTGGCAGCTTCAACTCAAGAAGGCTTGGTTTTGTCCGCAGTCCCACATTGCCCCCTCAACATTTTAGATCAGAGAATCACAGAATACCAGGTTGGAAGGGACCTCAAGGATCATCTGGTCCAATCTTTCTTGGCAAAAGCATGGTCTAGACAAGATGGCTCAGAACCCTGTCCAGCTGAATCTTTAAAGTGTCCAATGTTGGGGAATCCACCACTTCCCCAGGGAGACTACTCCAATGGCTGATTGTTCTCATTGTGAAAAATTTTCCTCTTGTTTCCAATGGGAATGTCCCCAGGAGTAACTTGTACCCATTACCCCTCCTCTTTTCATGTGGCTCCTTGTAAAAGGGGAGTCTCCATCTTCTTTGTGGCCACCCTTTAAATACCGGAATGTGGTGGTAAGGTCTCCCCTAAGGCTCCTTTTCTAAAGGCTGAACAAACTCAATTCTCTCAGCCTTTTCTCATGTGACAGGCTTCCCAGCCCTTTGATCATCTTTGTGCCCCTTCTCTGGACCCTCTCCAGCCTGTCCACATCTTCTTTTGTGTAGTGGGGACCAAAATTGAAGACAGTATTCCAGGTGTGGCCTGACAAGCGCTGAGTAGGATGGGACAATGACTTGTTTATCTCTGCTGATGGTGCCCTTATTGATGCAACCCAGCACCCTGTTGTCTTTCTTTGCCGCAGCAGCACACTGTTCACTCATATTGAGCTTGTTGTCCACCAGGACCCCCAGATCCCTTTCCACAGAGCTGCTCCCCAAGCGGGTAGATCCCAGCCTATGCTGCACTCCTGGGTTATGTTTTCCCAGGTGCAAGACCTTACACTTGTCCTTGTTTAACTTCATTCTTGTTAGCCCACTTTTTCAGCCTATCCAGGTCTTCCTGCAGGGTGGCTCTCCCTTCTGAAGAGTCCACTTCCCCACTCAGTTTGGTATCACCAGCAAACTTCATCAAGCCACACTTCATCCCACCATCCACATCACTTATGAAGATAATAAACACCACTGGGGACAATATTGATCCCTGGGGGACCCCACTTGTGACAGGCTGCCAGTTTGAACAGGACCTATTCATCACCACCCTGTGGGTGCAGCCTGTCAGCCAGTTCCCCACCCACCACTTGTCTAGATTGTAACACATCAGTTTCTCTAGAAGGAGACTGTGGGAAAACGTATTAAAAGCCTTGGAGAAATCCAGGTAGACAATGTCCACCACTCGCCCCACATCAACGGAGCCGGATCCTCAGAGAGGAGTCTGTGGCAAACAAAACCCAAAGAGAACCCTGAGGAACATACCATTTGGATTTTGCTTTTGTTTTTTGGTTTTTTTTTTTTTTCACTGTCTTGCTCCATAGCTCCTATGCTCTACCGCTATCAAGGGGAACACCACAGCTAATTCCTAACCCTTAAAACACCATTCCCTCTTGATGGATGTTTTAAATACCCTTAAACAAAAGACACAATTTTATTTCAATCCCAGTGCCTGAAAGTGAAATCCACTGAAGTCAATTCTCTTGCTCCCTATTTGTTGTGATCTCTAACCACTTCACGTAGTTCTGGATTTCTCTTTTATCCTATTATAGGCAGGATCAGCAGTAAGTACTCCATTCTTCTAGGAATACTGGGCTTACCTCAGGATAGATGTAGCTCTGAATTTAAGTTTTATTTCAGTGCAAGCTTTACAGCATAAAGGATTGAATTTAATAGCCGGCTGAAGACTCTGATAAGAGTTCGTGCAGTGACTATCTCCTGTTCTTACAGTTGTTACCATTTCAAAACGAGCCATTCAAAATCATTTGCCGTGGAGATACCAAAGGTTGGAATCGTTCAGGATAGCACAAGATAGGCAGAAGTCAGGAGGTTAAATGAAAAAAAAAAAAATTGGGAGGAGAACAGGAAATCTTTACTAAAAATGACATCCTGCAGAATGATCTGCACCTCAGCTGCAGGGTTATGCCTCCCTGCATAAACTGGGAATCACCAATTTCTGCCAGGAATATCAGAAGTTATGAGGTGAGTGCTGCAGAGCTTGGATGTAATTGGTCTCTTCTATTTCAAATTGCTGTAGTATGATTATCTATTTTTCAAGTGCATTGACTGTTTATAGATGACTAAACCAGTTCTTAAATAGCTATTTTGGTGAATGATTTAGCTAAGCCGGAGGAGAACCCATTTTTTTTCCCCAAGTTCTGCCCTGCCAGATAAAAACATTGGCTCAGAGCTGCCACCCAATGATCAGACCTTGTAAAATCACTTAAATACAGGGTACCTAACGTTGCAAAGTGCTGAGTTCAGTGAGACAACATAGCGGAGACCAACTAATTTCTCACTGGAAAAAAAAGGCCGCGAAAGGCCATTTCCCCCCTCCCCTCCCTTTCCAATCCTCTTCCCCAATACCTGCATACCCCATCACTCCTTGCCTTGTCTGCAACAAGGCAATGAGTTTTGCTTAGAAAATTTAATTTGTTAACCTGTTAACTTTGCTTTTTTCTTCCTTATTGATTTTTCTGCTGTTTTACCAGGTTGAATCAGTTCAAAGTGTGGGCATGTGTCAGCACCAGCACAGACAAGCACAACAGAGTGAACTGCCGAGAGCAGAGGAACGGGCAGAAGGGAGATTTCAGCTGCAGTGGGCACTGATTTCAGCCTTGTTCTTGTCTAACTGCATCTGACGTGCTACTTGGAGGTTCCAAAGCTGGCTTTAAGTACACACGTTTGGGTACTCAAAGCACTCTAGTCAACCTGGAGTGCCACACAGGGTAATCTTGCCAAGGTTCTGGCTAAATGAGTCTGTTCAGCACTGAGAGACTTCAGGTATTGATTGCTCCCAGCAGCTGAGCTGTCTCACTGAAAGCTATCTATCTCAGTTACCTCCGCAGCTTTCACTGTGTCACCCATCAGAAAGTGTTTGCCCCTGGCTGCGCTGTAACATTTGGCAAAGCAAAGAAGAAGATGAAGGGGGGTTGCCACACATATGTCCCCTTGGCATTAAGCAGCTGCCATGCATTTGAGCGCATTATACAATGCCAAATATTTTGTATTATTTAAATGCTTATAAACATATTATTTTAATACATAAAAAGTGAACAAAGTTACTTTACTCCACTGCAGGAAGCAAATACTACAGCTTGTGGCTTGGTGTGGTGGTGGACCGGCAAGACCTTTCAGTCTGCTTCCCTTCTGATCCAGTGTCTTCAGGAGTCACTTAGCGGTAGCAAAGGGCATTTGCTCCAAGCTGTACCATAATCCTGCAGTCTGCCTGCCCTAATGTCTATTCCTAATGTCTACTAGAGATAGATTTGTAAATTTGTACGCTGATTCAGCCCACATGTTATGTTTTGTGCGCTAGCTGACTGTGCCCTGAACTGCCTGCTTCCAGTATGCCAATGCCAGTAGATTTCTCTTCAGGTCCACGTTTTCCAGATTAGGACTTGTTGCGGTCTCAGAAGACAGCATTTATTATGTACCTGGGGTCCTGTTGGTCACCAGTGCTGGATGCAACACAGAGAACAGGCTGTTCCTAGCGAGCTGTGCTGTTTTCAGCTGAAGCTAGAGTGGTGTGCGCCCAGACAGGAGCCACTTGGTACTGATGCACAAGGAAAACCCACAGGGAGGTTTCTACAAGCTGCCATTTGGCCAGTCTCCTTTATTTGAAAGAATTGGACACATGCCTGGAAACATCTGAATTCCAAATGGTTAATTATTGCTGGCAGAAAATGATTATCACTTGATTATCATTAGTTACATTTTAACTTCCTTCACTACTTTCATGAAGTCAGCATATTGTTATCTAATCCCCAGCCGATGAAGGGTGAAGTAACAACCCTAATTCTGCCCCCAAACAGTTCATATCAGGAAGCAACGCATCAACCTTTTAAAATGGTGAAAGTTTGGGACCAGATGGGAAAGATCAGGGCACTGCTATTCCCAGACACGTACTTTGTGATTGCTGCACCAAACTGCTACACTTTGGAGCTGGAAGGCAGGATCCTGCAAATAAGGGCCATTAAACACTGTGAGAAAAACACATTAGGAAGCCCTAAGGACCCTGCGTGTCCTGCATCGCTCAAGCCCTTGGGTGGTCCTTGGTTACTGTCCAGATACACCCTCTGAACTTCTAATTATGCAGATTGTATGGTGGACGCAGGTGCTTCTCTCTGAGAGACATTTATCTTTGGGTTGGGGAAAGGGCTGACCGGGCAAGCGTGGCTTATGAGTGCTTCAGTAAGGGTCCATTCACCTTGTGGGGTAATTTGAAGACTGGAGAAGTCCTGGGGCTTCTTGAAGCTTTCCTGTTCCCTTTAGGTGGGAAAAGTTGCATTTTTTTTTTGCATTGGCTTGGCCTGTAAATAGCGTGGGCTTTAGTGAAATACCCTGATGCCTCCTCTTCTCAGGTGAGTTTTTGTTTGTTTTTGCACATTACTGCTGCTCCCTGCCAGGGGAAGAGCTTTCCCTGAAATCCGCCATGTGGCAGATGTAACAACAAAACTAGAGTGGTGAGCAGAGAACCCTCCTTTCCTACCCCACATAGGCATCTGGTGCCAATCATACCGAGTTGTGCCCAGATTATTGAGTGGACATTGCTTTTCTGGCAAGAGAGCCTGAATTCACCTCAGAAGCATCAACAGGGAGCTGGTTCTTTGCCTGGTGTGTCCAGCTGCTATGTACATACAGCTCTGAAGCTTCCCTGAGTGAGAGTTTTACAGCCTTCAGTGTGGGGAGAAGTAGCCAGCATTCAGGTCCTTGGGCAACGTGGTATATTCCCAGTGCATCCTCTGTACTTCTCCCTGGACTGCTGGGGCAGCTGTCAAAGTATCATGAATCTTCTGGCATACAGGGGTTTGCACACACACATACACACACACACACACGCACGCACCCACTCCGCCCCCCGCCGTTGCCCTCTTACACCACTCACAGGTCCTGCTCCACCTCGTGTGCTGAGCAGATGAATTTCTATACGGCCTCCGCTCACCACCACATCCCTCTGCAAGGGTCTGATTAGCGTGTGAGGCAACACACCAAGACAACCAACAAAGCGGTATTATTTGTATTCACATTCAGCTGTATCTTGCATTGCTCTCCCCAAAGACACCCTAATTGAGAGGGGAAGACAGCACCAGCAACAAATCTGCTATTGACAGCTCACAAGCAAGGGGTTTGTGCTTTATCTGGAGGTTTATTAGATGGTTGAGGAAAAAGATCCCTCGTTGAATGCCCTCCAATACTCAGCCTTCATCTTCTAAGGCTTGCCTTTTTTCTTACCGTATTTGTCCTCCAATGCTTTCTGCAGGTTAAGATTTAGGGCATTTTTCTGATGCCATTTCCCTGAAAAGAATGCAAATCATAGTTCAGTTACAGCCTCCCTTCTAACGCTATTATCCCTCAAGGATTTTTCTAGCTATAGAGCTCCGCTCTTGTGAAAATGCCAATTTCTAGTCCCCCCGCACCTTTGCCCAAACCCATGCATTGTCCTTGGCAGAAGCAGCACCCATCTCAGGAATTCAGCAATGTACTTTTCCTGGCAGAAGCCATACCTAGCTCATCTGTCCTCCTTCCGTGCCAGTTCTTGGGATCCCTGATCGCCTTCTGAATTATATCAGGGGTATAGGAATCTTTCATCAAGCTTCGGCTCTCCAGTGGGCCACCTGCAAGGAACAGCAAATACGAACTGTATGGAGAATCACCCTACTGCAGTCCTGGACTTGAGCAGGACAGCAACACCAGCAGTTTCAAGGGCTCAAGAAAAAGCACACATTGACTGCAATACCTTTGATCAGGTGTGTGGCTAGGTGCTGAGTAATAGCTTCATCATCACCCAGGAGGGAGCTTGTCTTTGCCAATTTATCTGCTTTTCATCCTCAAGTATGAGACAGCACAGAGAGTGCCGCAAGATATCATCTTTATTTGTATCCCAGGGCCCTTTCTTTAGTCAAGTGCCCACTTACCTCCTGTTGAATCCCCTCATTCATGTGAGTAACTTCCTATCCAGCAGCATAGCTCCACAAAAAGCACCATCTTACCACTCCAGGCCTTCTTGAGCTCCTTTTCTGCCACCATACTTAACAAATAGTTCCCAACTGTGACTTCTCTTTTTATCCCCTCTTGACTTTTAGCCATTAGAGGGGGCTTTATTTTAATCTCTCACCCTTTCCTCTTCACCTTCCTTTTTATTGTACCCTTTCCTTGATAATAATGATTTTGAGCTCCCTGGGGAAAGACGTCCTTCCTTTTTGTGTGACTGCACAAACCCAGGACAATGCAGTCTTCAATACAGCAATGTCTTGTCATGGAATGTACTGTATAAGGAAAAAGAATCCGTCTCATGTTGGTATATGAGAAACTGGAATCAAAGACAATTATTTCAGAGTTTTTTGGATATGATGGTAACAAGAATGGGATGAATGCTTACTTCCCAGTATTTGTTTAGATAGAGGGATCCCTGGGCATGTTGGAAACAGCGGTTTATGGAAGACATTTCAGAGACCCATATCTCTAAAGGTCTTGAAGAGAAACAAAGTCAGTATTGGAACTGGAGATGACTTGGGACTGTGGATGACAGAGGATGTTGAACTGCAAACGGTGTCCATTTGGACAGCTCTGAACATGAAGGACAAGGATCATGATACCCCTTCACTTTTCACACCTTGGGAAAATAAGAGGGAAAGAAGAGAGAAGAAAGGGACAGAATACACAGAATACACAGAAAGGCAGGCTCTAGCTTGCATTTCCTCAAGCACCAAACCCTGGAAAAGCAGTGACTGCGGATAGAAGGAATAAGAGGGGAAAGTGAGGGTCACCTAATCTCTACCCAAAGAAGTGCCCCTCACCTTGGAAGATATTTGATCTCAGGTTAAAACCCAGATGACTGTAATCAGCAAAAGATGCAGAGTTCAAGGTGTTTAGCATTTCAGTACGGTCGCTGAGTCTTTTCTGTCCCATGATTAATGCTGCCTCGCACAGAGCTCGCCGTTCCTGAAAACACAAACAACAAGAAACCACTGTCACTCCACACTCCTTAAGTGCAGCAGACTCCTGGCATTTCCACCCCTGCATAGGTCTTTGAGCTATGACTAATCCCCAGGACCTGGCCCTGTCCTTGAGTCTCCCTCAGTGGCTTCTGTAGGCATTGCAATTGCATGGGACAACTAGGACTGGTAAAAAAGGGGGGGAATTAGAAAGGGATGATGGTGTTGGGCGCTGGACTGGGTCCTGGGACCACATTGTTTTGCCTTGCTGAGCTGGGACTTGGCCTGGCTACAGGAACCTTATAAATGAAAGGGGGATGGAAAAACAAAACTAAAAAAGACATGGGAAAGGCTGTCTGTGGAATGTGTCACTGCCCTGTAGTGTGAAGCCCAAATACACCCCTCTACATGTCTTCTAGAAACTGCTAATATACTGCTAACATCCCACCCCCCCACCCAGTCCCCTGCTACACCATAAAAACAGCCTTCAACCTGCCACAAAGGACACAAGAAACAGCTTCCTCTGATACCTCTTTATCGCTGGTAAGTTCATCTGCATTAGCAAATTTATATTTGCTGTTGGCACTGACCAAGCTGTCTCCCTCCTCCAGAACAAGCTTCCATTCTGCTTTCCCATCTGGCCCTAATGATGCTAAGGACTCTTTTGCACTTAATCTGCCACAGGTCTCCTTGGCTTTTTCACAGCTGGCTTTGATGGTCTTCTGGGAAGATCCAGGCCCTCTAGACCTCAGTGTTTGGTGCTGGCCTGCTACTGGTTCTTTGACATTTGAGATGGATTTGGTGTCTTCTGCCTTCCTCTGCCTGGATATTGCAGAACGATGGTAAGTGCTGTTCCTCCCTCTTGGCTCACGCCCCTCTATTGGGTCTTTGGTAGTAGAAGTATCTTCTCCTTCCTCTTCAAGACTTCTCGAATGAAGACTCTGTGTGGGAGGAGTTTTGGCCTGGAGACTCTGTTTGCTTTGTTTTTTAGTTTGAACACACTTTGCAGAAGGAAATGCTTGGGATTTAATAGATGTGGAATTCTTTGCTCTTCCCTGAGCCTCTGGGGCCTTGGAGATCTTCCAGGAGGCGCTGCTGGGGCTCCTTTGGGATATTCTCTGACTGCTGGGACATGCTTCTGGAAGATGCTCCTCTTTCCCTTTCTCAGGTTCCACTTAAAGACAAAAATAATAGCTAAATTAATTTGATACTGTTTTGATGACAGGTGGTACCGTAAATGGAGCTGGAAACAACCGGACATGTCATTGTGTCATTGTCAGACAACAAAAGAAACATTAAAAGTCTCAAAAAGGGAAAGAGAAAAAACCAACAACCTAGCAGTACTATATCAATCTTCCTGCTGAACTAGGTGAAGGTTCCTGAGGAGTCTTAAACGTTCTTCAGAGATGAACATGCACAGAAGCGTGGAAATAAAAATCTTGTGGTCAAACACGCACACAAAGGTCTGTGTTTTCTTATGTTTAGGGGCCCACCCAACCCATGATCACTCTCACTTTCGTGAACATGCACATATAGTCTCTGTGGCTCATCGGTATTTGCTGATGAGTTTATAGCACATCAGTGGCTTATTGTGCTCGAGCAGGAAGGTAGTGAGACAAGTCCATCAATGGAGGAAGACACGCTTGTGGCAGGGTGATTTTAACCCATCGGCCCAAGGCACAGGAGATCCCTGTCCGAGTAGTTTTCACTCACAGAGGCACATGCAAATCTGGACGGTGTGATGGGAGGGAGGGAATGACACACGGCCTCACAAGCTGTGCCGCAAAGCAAGCTCTAAAGCAGGGACATCTGAAGGAGGGAAGACAGGCATCTTCTCTGCCATCTTGCTTACCTGAAGTACTGTTGGAGAGCATACAGTGACTTTCTGCCACATCAGGTGTAAGGGAAGCTGGAACCTCTACCACACCCTTGGAAGAGAAACAAAGGCTGTGTCAGGCTCAGAGATGCGAAGGAAGGGGACGGTGGCTCTTCTCATCTTTAGATGACGTAGATTATTCCCACACAAATGTATTCTACGCCTTCCCAGATCAAGATAGAGCTCTCCCTGCCTGTCTGCCTGCATGGTTGGTCCTATAACCCATTATCCTCTCAAGTTAAAAAAGCACAGACGTCCTACAGGATTTCACATTAACAGCTCACATGGGACAGCCTGCCTAGGACATGGCCAATGAGTGCCTCTGGGGAATACTGAGCTGCAAGAGTTTTTACAGGCAGTGGTGCAGACACGAGCCAAATTGGCAAAAAAAAACCCCTCAGTGAAAATGTCTCTTTTTATTCTGAAGCACCTAGAGATGTCAGACCTGTCATGTGCTGTACAATTACAACATCTTCTTCCTTTGGTGCATTAAAGTAAGGCCAGAAAAATAGGGAGAGGAGGTGATAAACATAAAATGTCTGTGCAGTGCTGGCTATGCAAAGGAAGGGAGACAGGCTGGAGACAGGGTTTCTTCCCTGATTCTGGGTCAGACTATCTCCTGGTTTGCTTTGCTAGTCCTGCTGATGTGATTGATCCAAGACCCCGCCTTTGCAAACTGTCTCCTACACTAGGAGGAAGCCCGTGTCTTTCCTGCAGAGGGAACATCTGTGTAACCCTCAGTCATGTCCTGCCGATGGCCTGTGTTCCTCTTTCCAGCGGGACCCTATGGGGTTAGCCCACGTGAAACCCGTCACAGGTTACAACTGAAGCCATGGCCAATGGTGGTGAATATGGCAATTGGAGCCTGATGGCACTTGCAGCAGTACAAATGCCATCTAAATCAGGTAGGGATATATGTTTGCATTTGTCAAATTAGCTCACGACGTGACATATATGCTTACTTTCTGCTCTTGAGGCTAGTTACTGGAATGAAGTCACAATTGCCAATGAGGCAGGAAGCCTACTGCTTCAAAGCTAACTCACCAAGCCTGACCTGAACCAGCAGCTTGTGTTTTACACTGTCCCAGTACTTTGCAGCAGCGTTTCTGTTACAATATTGGGATCCTGAAGCCGAAGTTACTGTATCAATCAGACTCTAGGAATCAGTGCTGTGTGCTCTGCAAATGTATCAAGAGACAGAACCTCTCCCACAAAAAGAACAGGGCCACAAGTGATGAAGAGAGGAAGCCAGTCATGGCTCACTGGGCAGGATCTGCTGATTTTCTGTATCCCTTTTCATTCTTTTTAAAGAAGAGCCAAACACTTACTCATGATCAAAGTGCAGGAATCTGGGCTGCTAAATAAACTCCTCTGTTAACTCCCACCTCCTACTTAAAACAAAAACACGTCTGTTTGTTATTATTACTATAGTCAGTGGAAAGAACTTTCCAGTTTGCTGTTGTATGAATTCCTCCCGTCCCATTTCTTCCAGTGAAGCAGAATTTCTGTGTAATGAGGCAATGTGCTCATTTCCCAAATCTTGTTCATGGGTAACTTTCATTTCCCAACTTCCTCCTGGACAAAATGATGCTGAAGCCTGCAACTGTTCCGACTTTCTAGTTCGTAAATGTATATGATGCTATTGTTATTGCTTATTGTTCATTTTATTTCTGAGCCTGAAGATCCAAAGTCAAAGCACCACTCTGAGATTCCTACATCTTGACACCAAGAAGGACTTTAAAGCCATTTGACCATCTTCCTGGATAACAGAAGCCACAGAAATATGTCTACTTACTGCTTTGCTAAGTCAAATGATCAAAGAGCTAAAAAGGATTAAACTTGGTCTTTCTTTCTGAATGAAAAAACCCAAAAAACGTATGTTTAGCATAGACTAAAACTCTGACTTTCCTGACATGCAGCCGTGGAGGAAAGAGGAGCCGTCTTTCCCTGGCACAAAATTAACTTCCTCAGACAGGTGTAACAATTGGTATGCCATTCTCACCAGCCACCAGATGTGGTCAAGAATGGTCTTATATACCTTCCACATCTGGCTGGGCCTTCAAAATATGAGAAGATTTCAGTGTCTTTCCAGACCTGAGAAGCCCCAAGGGTGCCAAAATGACACTGGATCTTTTTTTTTTTTCTCCAAAGAAAACATCCAGGATTTAACAAGAGGCAAAGCCTTTTCCATCCTTTTCCATAACTACCTCTCTCACCTTGTCCATGATCCCTGCTGTGGTGGCACAGTGCTTTGTACAAGCAAGCAGGCAAGCCTGAAGTCCAGGAATGGAGGTGGGATGAAGACTGAAGAGCAGAGATGGTTGCTAGGGAACAACCCTCCCTCTGTGAGCTGTGGTCTCCATGGGAAACAGAAGAAACATGGCAGAGATCAGGGTCATCCTAGCTGATTGAAAAAAAAAAAAAAAACCAAACAAGGAGGAGAGTAAAAGTCTTACGTCTCATGAAACACCTGTGTCCAGAAGATCTCATCACATACATAGGATTTCTTGGAGACTTTCATAACAGAGTCATGATAATCAACAAGAGTGTATTTCAGCAGAACTGGATCTTCTAGTATCTCCAAATGCTTCACATGAGCTCAATGATCCCCATCAGAGAGGTAGAGGAAGGTGCCCCCATTTTCCACATTAGAAAAGGGGAGATGGTGGGCTGGCAAAAGGTCTTACATTGAGTCAATTACAGAACCACAGCTTAGCCCACCTGTGTCCAGTACCCAGTGCTGTATTTTAGCCCCAGACTTTTCATCCGTTCTGCTCCACCATGGATCTGAGCTTTCACCAGGCCACTGGAATTTCTGCAAGTCTCCAGGGAAGACTGCAACTCTCCTTCACGTGCAAAGCTGCTTTTCCCACCCAACACATGCAGGTCACAGGCAACAGAGAAGAATTAGAAATATTCACAGATGCATCATCTTAGAAGCAGATTTTATTCACTGTGAGAAACTGAAAGATAGACAGAAAGCTACCCATCATTCTTAGAAAAATTGGTAAAATACAAATCAGTACGTTTTTTCTTTATTCCCACCTCTTCCCTTTCCCTGTAACCTGCGCTGGAGACAGCTGCTAGATCTCATTGCCCAAGAAACAACTCTCCCTCTAGGCCTTGCTGCGCTTCAACTCAGAGACCTTGTAGCGAGGTGGGGCACGGTGGAACCACTCTGACCAGGAACCATCATATACAGCCACATCACGCTTGCCACACAGGTAGGCTGCCAGGGCAATGTGACATGCTGTGACACCTTTGCGGCACGTGGCCACCAGTGGCTTTGAGAGATCCACTTTCTTCTCACGGAATATTTCTTGGATCTCCTCAATACTCTTCTCATGGCCAGTTTCTGTTAGGAATGAGCGGAAGGGTATGTTCACAGCACCAGGGATGTGACCAGATTCCAGCCCTGCAAGAGTGAACAAGAAAAGGAAACATGAGCAAGGAGACATTAATGTAGGTGATGAAAGACACCTACAAAAGAGACATTAAAGAGACATCACTGCAAATACTGCAACTCTCTCCAAGACAGTAATTTGTTTCAGGTGATGATGAAGATACAAAGCAATATGGGACTAAAAAGAGGAGGACAAAGGTTATTCAATTTTGCTGAAGTGAAAACTTCCAGAATATTTAGCAAACTATTTCCCCCTGAAAGCAATGAAAAGTAGGGATCTGAAGAAGCCCTAGACGTGACAAGAATCAAAGAACTACCACAGAAAAGATCCTAACGAAGGCATTAAGGGAATTTGTGTAAAGAGGAATGCAGCAGTGCATTTCTGACCTTCCCCAAGTATGCCAGCAGTGTGTAGTGACACAGCTTTCAGAAGTACAAAGTGTATGTGGAATTTGTGAAAGTAATTATCTGTTCACAGGTTATTCCTGTGTCACCTTAAAATCATATTTCAGAAAAGTAAAGCAACCTTAAATTCAGCCACATTACTGCTTAGACAGCTATCCTGGGGCAACTGGGTCAGAGAAGTGAGAATTTAGATTTTGTATCACTTTTTATCCACTCCACGGACGAAATCAGCATGGGTTCTGTCTCTCTACTGGTATAACTGACCACTTTAGGCAAGCTGAGAGTTGCATTTCAAGAACAAGGTCTTTAGAGAGAAACGGATATAAAAACAGGATGAGTAAGATTTTCATCAGGCCCTTGAAATTCAAACTCTATCACTATATCAAAGTCCATTACACCCAGAGGAAGCTTTTCCAACGACTTCGAGAGGCTTTGGATCAAGCCTCATTGGAGCAGGAAACCATATGTTATGTTGAAAATGCATTTCAGGGAACGGTTCCTTGCTAGGTTTGAACTTTTAATGAGACAGCCCTGGGAAAGTCATGTAAATAGTAATCTGTTTCACTGACAGCTTTCCACTTGCCTAAGTCATCAGGGTAACTGATCTTAGGAGATGGGAGGGATTGGGGCAGGGAACCCTTGTCACAGTCAAATGATTAAAGTATACCTAGTCAGAGATTGACAGGACACAACTGCACACACTGCAGTTTTATCGCTCATGCAGAGTGATGTCATGACATGATGAGACATGTTGTAAGGGGAAAACAGGGTTTTGGCAGGGTGTTGAGGAAGGGAATTTTGCTCTGCTGGACGAAGAGTGAGAGCCTAAAGACAACCAAAGCTGCCCCGAGTCAGCTTCACAAGATCTCTCCCTGTTCCAGATGGACTCTTTTTGGTTCTTGATTCATCCTCCCCGAGTGCCTTAGAAATCTGGCACTGTTGTCTAGTCGTCACCTCATGCATCCTTCAGAAGCGTTTAGCACTACAGGGAGAAGTCAGGAGAAAAACTGCTGACTTCTGGAGGGACTAACTTTTTCTTTTTTAAAAAAAAAAAAAGGACAATGTTTTGGACTGATGCTTTCACCACATATTTTCCAGTTCCAGAAAACAACAGTTCACCACCTCAGTACAGAGAAATGCAAAACCCACGCTCCTTAATATAGTGTCTGTATGACAGAGAGGAAATAAAATTAATGCAAAAAATGAGTGTGAGAAAACCTTGTTTGTAGTTCTCAGACTGCAGAGCTTCTTACTGGAGAGGGTTACAGGCCTGGGTTGGGCTACCGCTTTCCCACAGAGTGAATGGTCCTGGCCCTGTCATTTGGCAAGGGATTCCTGCAAGGCTGTGCTGCAGTACTGGTGATCACCCCTATACAGACAAGTCTGTGAGCTGCTCTTGCACCATCCTGGGGCACTGGGCTGAACTAGAAGGCCCAGCTCTTGCTCAAACAAGCTTGCCAGGCCATCGATTCAGTTCTTAGGTGTCCCAGGCCCTGTGGTCATGATCGCTTTTCTAGACTGTTCACATATCTTAAAATAGGTAGGTTTGTACCCCTCTCTTATTGGAGACTGCCATGACATACTCTCACCACCCTTAAACAACTGTTCAGTTAGGAGCTGAGCAGATCTGAAAAGAACAGTCTCATTTTAGAGCATCTTTGATCTATAGGGAGACCTCCTTGCTCCAGAGATTCAAAAGTCTGTTGGAGTCAGAGACCAGTGCTTGCACTCTGCGAGTGAAAGATGGGGAATTCTGTAGAAACTGCATTTACTCATGTATGTGGGTGTTCAACTGAAACAAAGAGCTGACACTGCACAACCACAATCCCTTGGACTGCCTAAGAAGCGCTCTTGAGTGGTTGAGGAAGTTCTATCAGCTCTCTCACTGCTAGGAGAAGAGCAGAAAAACACAGGACTAGAAGGCAAGGCTAGACGCAGCTGGGATCTGAACAGCGGAGAGGATACATCTGCCCTGCCTCATATGACACAGAGCATACTCCACACCAGATTTACGCAGAGACCCTTAGAAATTCCAGGAAGGAACCCTAGGATTACAAAGCTGGGCTCCCAGCTACTTCAGTGTTCACTTTATAGGCTCCCTCTCATAAAAGTATCCATCTCAGAACCAGTCTGGATTCTTGCCATGAGACTTTCTGCTGAGGCGCTTCCTCGCTCACGTGAGGAGGAACATTATTCTCCAGCGCTAAGTTTGTCACAGTCAGTTTGTACACCCCTTATCCTTGAGCTAACATCCCCCTGCGGCTGAAACAGCTTTTCTCCCTTTCTGCTATTGCTCCAACATACTGATGGCGAGCACTCGGCACTCCCAAAAGCCTCATGCCCTCAGCCTAAACCCAGGAAGAGCTCGTTAAATGCACTTTTCACTGCCTTGGCCACCCTAGAAACAGTTCTAGGTGACCAGCAGGCTTCTGGATAAGGAAGTGGCACTTCCTAGCATCTCAATTGGTAGACAGGAGGTTAATAATTGCTGTTGTCAAGACCAAATCACATCTGAGGTTCTTGCACCCAACTAATTCATCCAAGTCTTGTCCTATTCTATTGCTTCTAAATGTGGGTCTTCAAATTGTAAGAGAAACACAAGCAATTACATGTTTCGAGCTACTAAGCATCCAACCTTGCTCTCTGTAGCGTTATATTTCTCATCACTTCTATCTCTGCAGGTGGTACCTCACATAATACTCCCCATGTGATCACTTAAACCTTCCCAAGGCTGTGCCAGCAGCACGTTTCAGTAGCAACTCCCTATTTTCAGTGCCACAATGATTTGGAAAAATATGAAATAAAACACAGAAGCATAATGATGGGACCATGATGGCAACTTCCAGACCCACAGATCTGCTTTCAGCACAAGCTATTCTTATCGCCCTTTAAGTCAGTTTTTTTGGGAATCTAACAGTACTTGTGCTATTTGCCCTCTTCTCACATTGAACTAATAATTGCCTCTCTAATATTATGTCCAAAGTGTTAATGAAGTCCAAAAGGAACAAGTCTACCTCGTAGGTGCTTCCTATGGCTAGAAGAAAAGACCAGACATAACTTCCAGGCATGCATGTTCCCATTTGTCTTATTTGGCAAATCAATTCTGTTGGCAAGGAAATAAGAGCCCTCGGCTGCAGTGCAAGTTTGCCAAGGTATTTTATTCAATTTTGCCTTCGTTTCAAATAATTTTTATTGAAGACTTTTTTGAAAGTCTTCCAGACTCTCCATGTTATGATAATAGATCAACAGCTGCCTATGTTGTGCTGTATCTGCTATCCTAAATACAAATACAAACTTTGCTAGTGTTTCTGTCCTACAGAACCATGCTCTGATTAAATTTCTTAAATTCTTGCCTTATGGAGTTGCAATGTCACATAACTGATTTTTGACACATACTTGGGATGGAGATCATCTGCCTCACAGATCTGAGTACATGGATATCTTTTAGTTATACTCCCTCTTTAGAAGCGATCATTTCTGCTTCTTTAGGCTTCCTGCTACCCCTCCCCCTACTCTGCAGACTTGTCCTCAGGAGAATAAAACAAAACAGTAGCACAGATTCAGTATAATTCTAAGGCTATACACAAATAATCTTTCATCTGGAACCCCTGCTAACTGCATAGCAACCCTATTTACTCCTTCTCTCCTTGTTCTCTTTTTATTCACTTTGCTCCAGCAGTTTTTGTTATTTGTTTTAAGTCCTTTTGCCAAGTCTCACTCAGCTTGGCTTCTGGCAATCCTCCCTCACAATTTGTAACCTGTAATATGTTATCCTCTTCACTGCTTAATCCCCTTTTCCACATCTGTTAATATTCTCTGCTTAAATATGTATTTTTTCATTGGCTATTTATCTAACTCAAACTACAGCCCCTTCTCTCTAGCTTTTCCCTTTATGATGAAAGCTCCAGATGGAATTTCTTAATGTCGAAAACATAAAAGATGTGCCTTGTCTACATTTAATTCCCTGTGGTCTTGGAGCTGCCTGGCTACAGATAGCCATTCCTTTCCAAATGCCTCTTATATTGCCTCCTTTTTTATCTCTCTCTTCATTCAAATTGTCTACCTCGGAAGGGACCACTAGTGATCTCACCTAACCTACATGAACTCACTGAAGGAACACTTTAAGCTTGGTCCTGGCCATTTCCCTGAGAAGTCCTCTGAGCAGTCAGATCAATAGGCCTTTGCCACCAATGTCAAAATACCGTGTGCATCTACAGCCGGAAGAGTCAACTCTAAGAACCTGCAGGGCCCCATGGTGCTAATTCTGGCACCTGATGTTTATCAACCTCATCACAGGGATAGACAGCTTTGGACTGTAGGTTCCTGTGGGTTGAAACAGACTTTATCAAAGTCTCTCACTCTCCTTGTTGTGCCTTGAGTATTACTTCACAGCCAAGGTAGAGCCAGTCCACTCGAAGAAGAAAGGGAAGAAGCAGCAACATTTAATTCTCACTGCCACTGAACATTCAAGCTGAGCAAAAGCTTTATGTTTGGGATACAGAAGATCAAAAGCTGGGAAAATGGGCAAAACCTTAAGAGATGTGTATGTGCAAGGGAGACAAGGACTACCCAAGGGCTGAGAATAAGAAGAAAAATGGTTGGAAGCTCACGAAACAACTTTGGGTTTGCTTTCTTTTTTAGATGACGGATTTCTTAACTGGGAACTTTCCCCTCTCTTCTCAGGTATCTGCAAAAGAAATCAGAAATTCACAACTTTTCTGTATGCATTTTTTCAGCTATAATTCTTGTTCCTCAGTTTTCAGTGTCCAATACTCAGAGTCAGCACTGGTAACCATCATGTAATTATTTTTACCCTCTGCTCCTGGATTGCCTGGGATTGTTCAGGCTGGTTTCATAGACCTGCACTCTAACAGCACCTGAGTAAGCAGGCCCTTGCAGAACTTGGTTGGGCCATTGATGAATCACAGCTAGTGAGCAGGCTTGAGCTGCTAGTTCCTCCAGAAACACCGTGCAGAGACACCTTTAACCACTCAGTGCACAAGTCAGGGCTGCACATTCAATGGGCTTATCCTGCACACCGTGCACAAATATCCAAGCTTTTTTATCCAAAGCAATATCTGCATTTAAGACCTATGAGACCTGGCTTATAGAAACACCATCCATCTTCCTCCGTCCTGGCAACCCGGGTAAACCTCTCCCAGCAACCAAAAATTAGCAATGTATTATGGCTTATCTTAAACACTACAGAGGTCTAAATCCCAGCAAGGTAGCTACTGCGTAAAAATAAAACAGGGACAAATAATTCTTACCACAAGGAACTGAAAAACCAAAGAAGCAAAAGTCAGCTGAAATTAGCCTCTTCTAGAGATGGAGTTCATGGTACTGGAGATTAATTGACTTAATTAGGAAGTCAAGAGCTGAGGCAATAATTAAACTGAAATCACCTGAGAATGCAGCTAGTTCCTTAACCTCAAGACCATTTTTCTTCTCTAAATTGCAGGCAACGTTTCTCTTCCCTGATTGGGTGACCCCTGTAATTAATCAGCATTGATTTCAAATTGCCCTTTTAGGTGCAAGTGCTGCCTTTTATCCACTGCTGGCTAGGACATAGCTACTGGCTAGCCCGGTTCAGAAGGCTGTCAAGCTCCTGTGGAATGAGCAGCTGCAGCTGGAGTGCTTATCCTGCTGGATCTGCTGTGGGAAGCAAAACTGGACCACCACAAATAAACTGTTCCATGCTGACTCATTTGAAAGGAAAAATCTGTTTTCAAGATGCTGTCAGGGGCTGCGGTATTTGTCACCTGATAACAACTCCCACTTTGGGAAAAAGAACACAAAATCCAACCAGCTCCCAGCAAGAAGCATTTTATTCCTGTCGAGGTTAAAATTCAACCTTCACTTTGATGTGCTGCAGTAGGCGAAGAAACACAATGAGCAACAAGCCTAACTCACCCTCTCTCCCTGCAACCGTCTCCTCTCTTCCGCTGTCCTGTACAGGTTGAGTGTGTTTGGGGAGGGGTGTCACTATAGACATTTATGTGAACCACGTGTACAAAGCCACTTACAGCCAAACACTCCTGAGATCTGGACACAGGAATTTATTTCAGGGCACGATGTCACACTCAGTGGCTGTACAGCAGCCCACACATCAGAAAACAGCCAGAACACGACAACCTGCAGGCAAGGCAGCAGCGCAGCATTGTCTCAGGATTGCAGAAGCCTTGCCACACACTTGCTCCTGCAGCATGGAGCTCGGCTCGGACCCAACAACTGTTGCTGCGCTTTTCTGTGCTGTTTTTGAAACTCTGCATTTCTTTTTAAACCATTTCTGTGATTCCCTTTCTAAGGACAGGTTATTCTGGGGTATACCAGGGCTTAAATTACACAGTAAGGGCCTCCTTTAACAACAACTTGAATTTCATTCTACGCACATGGCTGCACCTGCCCCCACTGCACAGGTCTTCTCCCACCCCTGCTGCTCGCGTGTCCAGTTTTTGACCGAGGTAACAAAATCCCTTTTTGTTCCTGTTACTTGGGGCATCCAAAACACAAAGGTTGACAGCCCATACGTCCAGGAAGGGTTTGGGGCTTTTCTTACTTCAGCTTATTACATTTAATGGCAGAGAGCAAAAGGACAAAGATCAGCTCAAGCTAGTTCTCTATTTGCTGGGAATCAGAGCAAGAAGGAAAATGTCCCTTGGGTTACTTTATTGCCTAAAACCTTAGCTTTTGCTGGTGCATTCATTATGGTTAGAGGTGCCTGTATGAATACTGATAGCTTGCGCAAATCTGCTGGTGTTAGATAGGACCCTGAACAAAACCCACGGGAGCTCTCACCTCCTGTGTTTGCATTCTGTCTGATTAACTTCTGCAGGGCCTGGGATGGGGGATCCTGGAGCCAACTGATGGCAGACCTTTTCTGCTATTTCCTCCTGCAGCTTTACAACCCGCTACAAGAAAAGCGACCTGTGAGGGCACTGGGATCCGAATGCTCAACTGTGGATCCCCTAAGGTAAATCAACGAGTTAGGCTGAGGCACGCCTGCGCATTAGGAAAATCTGTTTGCTGGCTGGGAGGAGTTGTTACTCCTGGGCTAATATCAACACTCATCCCGCTCTGGTGCGGGGGGCGGGTGCTGTTCCCACCTCCATTACCTTGGTCCAGCTCGGTCCCCCGGAACCGGCCCTCGGGGCGGGAATCCACCACCTGGAACCGCAGGGACCCCACGTTCTGGATCATCTCCTCAAAGGTCTTCAGCAGGACCGTGTTCAGCCTGGCCTTAAAGACAGCCGGGGCGGGCTGGCTGACCTCCGCCGTGACGGGGTGGCCCTCCTTCACCCAGTTCTTGAAGCCGCCGTTCAGGACAGAGACCTCCTTGTGCCCGAAGGCCCGGAACATCCACCAGGCTCGGGGGGCGTAGAAGGTGCCCAGCTCGTCCCCGTCGTACACCACCACGTGGGTGCCATTGCTGACCCCCAGGCGCCCCACGTAGTCGGCGAAGTGGGACTCGCTGGGCAGCATGAAGTCGTAGGGGGAGGACTGGTCTCGGCACTCCTCAATGTCGAAGAAGGACGCCCCGGGGATGTGCCTCTCCTTGAACTCCTGCCGGGCGTTTCGCTCCTGCGGCGGGTACCAGGAGGCGTCCAGTATCCGCAGGCTCGGCCCTACCCGCCCGGCCCCCACGGCCTCCGAGAGCCATTTGGCGGTGACCAGCGCCCTGCCGAGCGCCTGCGGCGCCATCTCGGAGGGCCGAGGCCGGGAGGGGGCGCCGCCGGCGGGGAGACGCAGACACACACCCCACACACCCCACACACACAAAATGGCGGCGGCGGGGGGAAGCGGCCCGAGGGGGCGGTGCGGGGGCGGTGCGGAGGCCGGCGGCACCGCCCGGGACCGGCCCGCTGGGAGGGACCCGGCTCCCGCCCCCCG
>VYZM01003373.1:78887-160460 GCA_013398915.1 Dromas ardeola
GGCTGGCGGGGACTGAGGGCGGGTGCTGCTCGGCTGAGGCCCAGCACGGAGGTACGGGGCGGCGCGGCGGGCCGGCCCCGCTCCTTCCCCCGTTGCTGCGCGGAGGGAACCGCGGCCCCCGCCGCCGGGTCCGGGGGTATCCGGGACGGGAGGGCTCGCAGGGGGAGGCGGCGGGGCTTCAGCCAGCGGGAGGGGCGGCAGGGCCCCGGTAAGGCCTCGGATGGAGGTGGGCTCCGGGGCGGTGAGAGCGATGGGGCAGAGCCCCTCGTCGTGTGGCCGCGCCTCAGCCCGGAGCGCTGGATCGTCTCCGCTCAGGGTCCCTGAGGCTGCCCCGCTCCCTTCTCGCTGCTGTCAGCGCAGGGTGGTGGTCGCTGGAGGTGGAGGGGCCAGGCTGGGCGCAGGGCAGGCCTCTGCCATGGCTGTCCCGCTTGGGGCAGGGTTTGGGCTGAGCTCTCCTTATTTTCCGGGCTGGAGCATTTCAGAGCCCCATCACTGTAGGCTTAGCCAGCACCTCAGTGGTCTTTGGTCAGTCTCAGTGGTCCGGTGGTCAGCAGGTCTTTGGTCCCAAAATGCACCTTTGTCCAGTTGCTCTCCATAAGGCTGGGTGCTAATTTGCAATTTTCTTCCTTTTGCAGTCAGGTAGAATCAGGCAAACCCCAGGAACCAGATAGTCTCGGACAGGAATCAGGAGCAATGTCGCAACAACTCCTCTACCGCGCACTGGTGTCTGCAAAATGGCTTTCAGAAGCCATCAGGTCACAGCAACCTGGTCTGGCCTTGAAAATCGTGGATGCATCCTGGTATTTGCCGAAGATGAAGCGTGACCCAAAGCGGGAGTTCGAGGAGCGTCATATCCCAGGCGCAGTTTTCTTCGACATTGACCAGTGCAGCGACCGTACTTCACCTTACGATCACATGCTGCCCAAGGCTGATGACTTTGCTGAGTATGTGGGGAAGCTGGGTGTGGGGAATGATTCCCATGTTGTGGTGTATGATGGCAGCGACCAAGGTCTCTTCTCAGCCCCCCGAGTGTGGTGGATGTTCCGGGCCTTCGGACATGAAGCCGTCTCCCTTCTGGATGGCGGCCTGAAGAACTGGCAGCGAGAGGGGAATGCGCTGAGCTCTGGGAAAAGCCAGGTCGCTCCCTCTGAGTTCCATGCCTCCTTGGACAAGTCCCTGGTGAAAACGTATGAGGATGTCTTAGATAACTTGGATTCCCACCGCTTCCAACTAGTGGATGCACGTGCTACAGGACGGTTCCGGGGAGTAGAGCCAGAGCCCCGAGATGGTAATGTGCCTCCTGAGACAATGGCATAATAAAAAGGGGCTTTATTTAAGGTGCCCATCAGTTTGACCCCTGTAGAGGTAATGAAGGGAAATATGGTTGTCCTTTATGGGATGGGACTTGAGGCAGTGTGTCCACCTGTCCTCCTATCCTTTTGACTAGCAAGTGCAACTCTGAAAATTTAGGAGTGGGGAAGCAGAGTATTGTTTTTTTCTCATGAGGGGCTGGGATGAGGAATGTAGCTTTCATACACCTCAAAGATAATAATTTGTCTCTTCATGTGCTGGTGGTACTCTTCCCCTCAGAAGGGCCTGTGGAAGTGCTTCAGTCAATGCTTCATCAGAGTGGGTTGCTCTGGTGCAGGGAAAATGTGGAGGGAACTGGGAGGAGGAACAGAACTTGACAGGATTGTATCCATGTGGTAACCTAAAGGTTAGAGTCATCCTTCCTGGGTAATCAATAATCTAGTAAAGCAAAGTTTAACAAAAATAAATGTATTTGTTTTAACAACATACACTAAATAATAAATAACAACATACAATAAATCATAAATATCCACAGTGAAATCGAGAACAGGTTTTGCAATGGATTTGTCCTAGGCAGTATAGGTTAATTCCTATCTGTATTGCTTTTCCTCCAGGAATTGAGCCTGGTCATGTCCCTGGGTCGATGAACATCCCCTTCACTGATTTCCTCACAGAGTCTGGCTTAGAGAAGACCCCTGAGCAGATCCGCAGTCTGTTCCAGGAGAAGAAGGTGGACCTCTTAAAGCCGTTGGTAGCCACATGTGGCTCTGGAGTCACGGCTTGCCATGTGGCTCTGGGGGCATACCTCTGTGGCAAACCAGATGTCGCTGTGTACGATGGGGCCTGGGTGGAGTGGTACATGCGGGCACAGCCTGAAAATATTGTTTCTGAGGGAAAGGGGAAGACGGTGTAATAAGTTGCTTCATCTTCCACCTGTGCAGATAATTTGCCTTGAAACAGGATTTGGAAAAGATGGGTTTAGCATTCCTGGTTAAGTGCTGTGAGGTCAAGGTGTTGGATAACAAGTACAAGCACATGGTGCTTTGGCACTTTCTCCTTATCCTACTACCGCTGCTTAGGAACGTAAAGATGACTTGCGCAGCCAGCTCTAGGTGACCCTTCTTGAGCAGGTGGGGTGAGCCAGATGACCTCCAGAGGTCCCTTCCAACCTCAGCCGTTCTGTGATTCTGTGGCCTTTTTACAGTATCAGATGGAAGGGAGAGAGTGCTGGTGGCAGCATGGGGAAGTAATTGAGTCAAGATAAGCTCATGACTTGGGACATTCCACCATGTTCACTCACAGGATGGTCATACTTGTATAACTGTGCCTCATGATCTTGCTTTCTGCCTCTGTCGTAGAAGCCATCTATGCACTTTATGGCCATTTTGAGTGCAAAACTTAAGGGAAAGACATAGATTTTTTTAAAGGAGCAAATGTGGCTTCCAGGTTGGCACTTAGGTTAGAGACTTGGTTTGGATTTCTTCTTGCACTTTGATTCTAACTGCAATGTGTACTTAGCCAGTTTTGTACCCCCATGGTCCAAAATCCCCCTTGGCGGGGGGAAAAAAGATACTGGGATGAAAAAAAGAGTAAATAAACATGTGTTTCAAGGTCTTTCTGCTGTATGGAGCTTATGTGAGCATTGCTTGGCTGCTTCCAGGAACTCTATTTTTATGGGATCCTTTTGTCTTGATGATTCAAATGAGATGTTGCCTTTTCTCCATCTCTTACTCTCAACAAGCTCTTTGGGCTGGGAAAGACAATGGCATGCGCCTCTCTTGGGACCTTTCACCATCTTCCTGATGGACTGATTGTCTGTTTGCTTTTTGGCCTAATACTCCATGTTAGTAAGTCACAGCTCTGTTCTTCAAAGACTGAATGTCAGTTCACATGGTGAAAATTGGATAGCACGGGTGTTCCTATTCTTACCATGTAACCTTAAAAAACTTAAGGGACCTGAGGCCTACAGAGGAATAGCCTATGATGGCACATCTTTTTTTCCCCAAGACCATTGTCTTATATCTGGGAATTGAAATTCCCCTGGGTATCCTTGACAGTGTTCAAGACCTTGTTCTCTCTAGGATTTTTCTCCTCTTAAAAAAACCCCAAAACACCAACCAACCAACCAAAAAAAACCCACCCAACCCTGTACCTATTCTGTCCCACTGGTAACTTAGAAAGTTGATGAGACAGGTTCTGGTCTTGGGTTTGCAGCAACAGGTACTGGTGGACATCTGAGGATGATGGGGTTGTCCTTTCTAGGGGATGCTATGGATGCTGATGGTCACAGATTTGCAGGGTCTCCTCCTAGCCACTGAATACGAGGGGTGTATCCTTTCCTGTCGGAGCGTGTCTGTTCTTTGCATTTCCTTTGGCCTCTGTTGGCTGCAGCCCTGGCTTCTTCCTGGGCTTGGTTTGCATGAACACAAGCTCGGTTTCTGCTCACCTCCTGTGGAGCTAGAGTTTTACCCTCCAGATCATTTCTTTCTGTGGCCTCCCCACCCACACATGCAGCCTGACCCTTCTTTCCACTCATTTCCAGTGACTGAAAGCATTCAATTTCCCTGCTTACATTAGTCTAAAAACATAGCTCTTCAGGGACTTGGGGCTGGCATTACAGCAAGTGCTGAGTGCACAGAGTGTGCAGGGGTCTGAAATGAGTGACTTCTTTGTACGCAGTGTACGGACCCTTTTGTACCAGATCCAGACACAGATCTGGATAAAATAACAAACTTTTATCATAGAATGGTTCGGGTTGGAAGGGACCTTAAAGATCACCTAGTTCCAACGCCCCTGCCATGGGCAGGGACACCTCCCACTAGACCAGGTTGCTCAAAGCCCCATCCAGCCTGGCCTTGAACACTTCCTGGGATGGGGCATCCATAGCTTCTCTGGGCAACCTGTTCTGGTGCCTCACCACCCTCACAGTAGAGAATTTCTTCCTAGTATCTAATCTGAATCTCCCGTCTTTCAGTTTAAAACCATTACCCCTTGTCCCATTGCTCCACTCCCTGATAGAGTCCCTCCCCATCTTTCCTGTGGGCTCCCTTTAGGTACTGGAAGGCTGCTATAAGGTCTCCCTGGACCCTTCTCTTCTGCAGGCTGAACAACCCCAACTCTCTCAGCCTGCCCTCATGGCACAGGTGCTCCAGCCCTCTGATCATCTTCGTGGCCCTCTGCGGGACGCATTCCAACAGGTCCATGTCCTTCTTGTGCTGAGGATTCCAGAGCTGCTTATATTTGCCAGCTTCCATTTAGTTCTTTGTGCTTAGACTTCCCAAAAGGGCTTCCTTTATTGGTTACAGCATGCCCTGCAAATTGCTAAGACTTTCAGTTCTGGATCTAATTGACAGTTTAATTAATTCTCTTCTCCTTCCTGCTAGGGAAAGGTTTTCTACTCCCATGCTTTATGAATTTCCCCCCCCAGGTAATCACTGTGGTTTTAAAGGCTGGTAGCAAAACCTTGTTTTATCCCAAGTGGGGTAATTTTCTAGCAACTGTTTCCTTCAGGGGAAAGGGAAGAACTAGTCAGTATGTCACGTAGGACATCTGATTGCAGTCTGTAACTGAGAGCACTTGAAAAAAACAAACCTTTTTAACCTGAAGTATGGTGTTGACATGAAAACAAAAGGATAAGCACCTGCTGGGTTGACTGGAAACAGCAAGTGGTGCTAAACTGTCTGTGGAGGGGCCTCCCAATCCAAGCAACAAGGGTGCTGCTTTTAAGACACTTTAACATAAAGATACTTGTACAGACAGTGTTGTCTAGTATGGGATCTTACAGCAGGGTCTGGCTTGTGACATCTTGTCAGTTAAGGATTTTCTAGCTTCTCCCACCACCAGCCAAGCTAAGAGGCTTTCACATGGTGGATCATTAAGGTTTAACACGCCGGGTGTGGCTGGGAGGTGAGGCCGGTTTTGTGACTATGTGGCCAGGCCCCTGTGTACAAATAGATAAACAGGAGTGCTACGTCTGCTCTGTTTCCAGGAAAATTTTCTTGTTTGAGAAAATTGTCATATTCTTTCAGACTTTGTTAATCATTTCCAGTGGATGCAGGGGGCTGGCTTTTGCTCTCATCCTTCCAGAACATTTGGCAATGCCGCTTGAGCGCTGTGTTTCTTTTTTTCCCGCTGACCCCAGCAGTCCCTGTGTCGGTGGGAATCTCTCTGAATCTCTCTGCTTCCTCTTGAGACTGAGCTGCTTTCCTCTGTCTTGTGTGTCGCAGGGGGGTGTCTGGTGCAGCCCAGCCATCCACCTGGAGATGGCAAACTAAGTGAAAGATTTCCCTCTCCACTTGCTCTACATTTCGACTCTCTGGCTTGATGACATCTGACAGGGCCCTTGCCCTCCATGATATGTGTGCCAATATTAGCAGTATTCAACGTGCCCTTCTCCTGGCCAGGTTTTGAACCACAAAATCTCAGCGGTTTTTCAGTTTCCCAGCTTTTGGCAAATCTTTTACCAGATGCTTAGCTTTGCCTTGATTTCCTCAGGGAGGAGAAATTGAGAACTTCCTCCCCACGACAAGATACTTTGTCTTTCTGGGTGCCCTGTTACATCATGTATCAACAATCTGTCCAAGAGTGTCTTCTGATACTCTCCCTCTTAGTTGTGATTTGTTCTCACGCTGCAGGCAAAGCACTGGGAACGTTGTGGAGGCCGAGACAATGTTTTCAAAGTCTGGAGACTGCAAAAACCTATTTTGAGCCATAACAGATGCTACTGGACATATGGAACAGCTGAGAGGACTTGCACTAGGAATATAAATGTTCTGCAGATCTTTATGTCCCTGACTCAGGGGGTGGGTTTCCTATGGGAACTGGAAACTGGGAAGGGGAGAAGTGGATATGAATGCAGATCGCTAATGTTCATGACTCTCCTGTGGAAAATTTGCCACAGGGAAAGGGGAATAGCGTATCTTTGGTGGGATAAGGCTCACGATGGCCAAAAGGAAGCCTAAAAAACAACCCTCATGTAGGAAGAGGGTCACATTGACCTGTGGCTAACTTGAGACTGGAGCTTTTACAGCTCTCTGTATAAATTTTAGAATCCCGGGCCAGCATGTAAACTCTGTATTGGTCTGGTTTACTATCTGTAACACTTTTGTCCTGAAGCAGTTTTGGGCTCTGTGAAAACAGTCTGGTCAATGGTTCTCCAATAGTAATCCCGCAGTCCCCCACACGTTGCCTTCATCCCTGGCCTTCCTTTTCCTTCCCTACTGCTGCCCAGCAGTCAGGTTACACTGTTTCACACTTCGTTTCCCAGCAAACCTTTTGCTCCCCTGCAAACTTTCCCAAGCAGCCTGTGTTCTGCCAGCACTGCTGTCCCTTCCCACTAACGAACACTGCATGAGCAATGGTAATCACTATTACCTGCAGGGGTTTCTCTTGTTCCTCCTGTCTCTCCTGGTCCCAGCTTACAACCAGGTGCTACGTGGCTGTTTTCTCTCCTCCTGACAGTGTGTTTCCAGCAGAGGTGCTAAGTGATGCACATACACACACAGGCTTCGCACACTATTCTGAATGCAGGTACGTTGCTCACAGACCTCACCAAGCACAAGGAGCTGGAGAAAGATTAGCTCACCTGCGTGCCATGGGGCCTTTCTCTTCCAGTTCTGAAATGCCTGGCTCAGCTGGCAGTGAAGCTGGGCTCTGTTGGCTACAAGTGAACTGTCTTCCTCCCACCCCCAAGTCCTTTGTGGGAAGTTTTCTTTGCCCAGTTCACTGTTGGCTTAATGGAAAATGTCAGAGTATTGCTTGTCCTCCCCACCACACTTCCTGGAGAGAAGAGAGAGGAGACAGTTTCTTCTCTGGTACCTCATGCCACAGTGCGTTCATTAACTAAACGATCGCACAAGTTTAATCCCAGCCTGCCAGAGTGGTGACACTATGCCAACACACAGCAATCCCCGCTCCCACTGATGCTCCACAATGGATCAATTCCCTAAAAGCAGCTCTGCAACATCAGTGGTGCATCGTACTCCGTGTACCCAGCTGTCTTGTCAGGCTGTGATGTGTGTATGGAGCGCTGCAGTGTGTGGAGCTTTCTGCAGGTTTGCGTCACAGGCCTGCTGAACCAAGAAACTCTCAGTTTACCCCCTGTTCTGTTTTCCTCAGCTCTTGTTCAGCCCCACTCACCTGTCTACCCAGTGGCTGTCCAGCTCTTCCTGCCCCCAGTCTGTCTGTGCAATTGTCCCCATCATTTAACTGGGTACTCAGCTGGGCTGTATGGCATTGTAAGCTCTTGTTGTGTCTCTGTTTCTGTGCATGTGTTTTATATATAGTTATCATCAAAGCAGGAGGAACATACATTTGATTCTTTAAATTTATTTCTCCTGTTTTCTGTTGCTTAATTTTAATGGACCTTAACAAGGCCATGCTGGTGGCATCTCAGAACTACGTCTGGTGTTGGAGTGCAAATCAGGCCTGTATTTAGCCTCACAGCATTTCGGTTGGTAACTCACCCCGGACTGAACTCTTCCTAAAGAGCATTTTCGTGCGCTAGGGGGAACACCCTGGCCTGGGGGTTTTCCAGTAAAGCTCGTGCTGTATGTTGCAGGAAAGAAGGCTCAGGGGATGGGAGTGGTGTACCTTGACCTCTTTCTTTACTCATAATGTACCTCTTTACCAACTAACCTTTCACACCGTGACCCTGGGGTGAGCAAGACTTGAAGTGCTGGCCATAGATGGAGGCTGGTGTTGATGGGTGAAGGTATGCTCTGAACGCAGACCATCCCTGACCTGTGAGCAGCATTGGCATGGGAGAGACTGGGGAAGAAAGCTTCGAAAATAAGAGACTGGACATAAAAAGGAGCAAGAGGCTGAGGGGCTGTGAGAAGAGGAAAGGGAGACAGGGTGAACCCTTGATAGAAGAAGGAAGAGAACTAGGGCAGGGCAGATTTCTTGGTGGGGGAGATAAGGGGCTATAGGCTGCCACCCAACTACTGCATTCATATCAGAGAGCCACAGTCCTCACCCTAATTCTCTGTTGGAGCTGTGGCCAGCACAGACGGGGTCCTGCAACCCTGCGCACCAGGGTGCAGGGCAGAGCTCTCAGATTTCCTGTGGTTTCACTCAGAGCCAGAAGTAGGAGAGCAACAGTCCCTCAGCCCAGAGCTGTGTTGCGCTATGTGATGCTTCAGCTTAGGTCAGTGTTAGTCTGAGCATCTTTGATGCACACCACTGCTCAGTGGAGACTGGTTCGAGGGCTGGGCACTAATTTTGGCCAAAGCCTGCTCCATACAGGTAGGCAAAAATAATTTTTCATCCTCTCTCTATTATCGATCACTCTAGTGCTGGCCAGCTCCTGATATCAATTAAAGGAGATCCAGAGTTATTTGAATTTACAACCTGCAGTAGCTGAATTATTGCTGTGCTTAAATTAGCTGGAGGCCAGAAATCTCAAAACCTTTTCCGTGTTACCCTCTTTTCCCCTCCTCCCCTTTGCACTCCTTCTCAGAAGGAGCAAAGTACACAGTTGTACTGTCTTTGACAAGGAAGTCCTGGGTGATTTGGGGGAAGGGTGATGCTGCCTTCATGTCCTGTAGTGATAAAAGGAAGCGATTTGCAAGTAAAAGAAAAGAAGGAAGGACAAAAAGGAAAGGAATATAAGAGTAAAACATAATCTTTCTTTTTATTCACCCTCTTCCCCCAGTAAACCCCTACCTCAAAAGACGCAAAGATCTAGGTGCAAGAACAATAAAGTGTCTGCAAGTCACCACGGTGTCTCTGCAGTGCTGCATTGCCCTGGCAAGGAAGACCCAGAAAGTTGCTTAGGTGAAGGAAGGCTTTGGGCCACATTCAGGTGAAAAAAATCAGCTTTTCCTTTCCATTCCTAATAGGCCTGAGCTGCTGGCAAGTGCGGCTGGGCTTAGGTGGGAGTGGGAAAAGCAGAGCTGCTGGAGAGAGAGCTTGTTGAGGCTGTGTCTGTGCCAAAGAGTGCATTTCAACAGAGTCCTGTGGGGCATGAGTTGCTGAGCTCCAGGCTCAGCCTGGCAGGATTGAGTGGCAGAGGCAGGGCTGGATTCAGCAGGCAGGATTGGCACATCGGCCTCGGCGGGTGATACGTGCCTGGGGCAAAGGTAAACCTCCACTCTAAGTTAAAACCTGAGCTCTCTTTTGTCCAGACACAAACAGGGATGGCAGGAGCACAGGGGAAGGATGCGGGGAGTCTCTGTCTGGCATGGTTTGTGCTGGTAGGGCAGCACAAGGCGGGGAGTTTGCTGAATCAGCGAGTCTTCTGAGCTGGAAGAAAAATTCTTGCTGCCCCCTGCCAGCACTTCATGCAGATCCAGGACACAGTTCCCAGAAGCGTCCCTACATATGTTAGCAAGAAGGCAACTTGTCTGCACATTCTGCAGCAAGAACAGCATGGCAACTGGTGCAGCACTAAGCTGTGAGCCTGGGATAATGTCTGTCCTGAAGGGAAAGCTGCGGAGTGCAGCCCTGACGGGCTTAATCTGCTGACTGCCAAGAAGGACGTTCTTCTTCCTGACTCCGAGGAAGGTTGCAGGGAAGACCCAGGACTGGAAGCAGGCAAACTACCAGCTGCAGGGCTGGGGTCGTGTAGTACAGTACAGCCCCCTTTGTTATGTCCTCTTCTGCAGGGACGGTGGGCTGGGAAAACTACAGTTCCCAGCACCCTTTTGTGCATGTCCCTGCAAACTACAGTTCCCAGAACCTTTTAATGAGCCAGAGAGGATGTCTATGGAAATAAACGCCGACGATTTTTGCATAACACCCTGCAGCTCCGAAGTGCTGGCCGGCCCTTGGTTAGTGGAAAACGGGAAGAGGGGAAAAGCCAGGGAGCATCAGCACTGTGGAGCTGTGGTTTTGTCCACTCCTGGTAGCCGCGGAGATATCCTCCAGCACAGAGCATCCTTCCTGCCCCCGGGACCCCCTTGGTGGTCACAGGGAGTACCTTGGCCCCCGGGAAACAGGGCTGCTGCGGAGGGAAAGGCAGAGAAACTACAGATCCCGGCATTCCCCGGCAGGCAGCACCTGCGGCAGTCCCTGCACTCCGGCGGGGGACGGGGAGGGGGGAAGGGTTGAGGATGAGGATGGAGGGCGGGGAGGAGATGCAGGGTGCCGTGGGGCTACGCTGCACCTGGGACACCCCGCCATCCGCTGGCACCCCGGCCAAGTGGGTGAGGCTCAATGTGGGGGGCACCGTCTTCCTCACCACCAGGCAGACCCTGTGCCGGGAGCAGAAATCTTTCCTGTGTCGCTTGTGCCAGGGCGAGGAGCTGCAGTCGGACCGGGTAAGGCAGCTGGGTTGCCTCCCGCACCGTGTCCCCACCGAGCACGGGGAGGGCTGGAGGGATGCAGGGATGGAGCCAGACCCCGACAGCTGCAGGAGTAACTGAGTGAAAAATGCCTGCTCTTTCTCCTGTGAAGGATTTCCCCTTGCCAGATCCCCCCTTGCTGTGCTGTAGCCTGACATCTGTCTTCCCAAGCTGGGGAAAAGAGACGCCGTCTCCCCTCCGCCCCTGTTCACCCCACCTGCCTATCACCCCACATCCCCTGCGTCTACCTCCCAGCTGCATCTGCCTGACTCAGCCTTGTCCCCTTTATAAGGGGACTCTCTGCTCTCTCACACCCGCCCTGTACGCAGAGTTGCAGAGGGAGACTGAGGCCTATTTTTTTGGCTTTCTCAAGTGGGTCAGTCCATGCCAAGGTGGGCAAGCTGAGCATGCCAATTCAGGAGTTAAAATCCAAGTTGGGCTGCTTGGCTAGGGACTCTCAGGGGCCCATGGTTTCCAAGGATTCTTAGTGGACATTTTTGCTTAGGTTTGTATTTTCTTATGGTTTGGAGCATCTGAGGGTTGGTTACAAGTTTCCCATGGGGTTTTTCTCCTCGTGGTCTATCTCTGTTACTAGGATGAGACTGGTGCATACCTAATAGACCGGGACCCCACTTACTTTGGACCCATCCTGAATTTCCTCCGTCATGGGAAGCTGGTCTTGGATAAAGATATGGCTGAAGAGGGTGAGTCTTGGAGCTCAGAAACTTCCCACTTAACATCGCTGCTGTAGCCAGGACGCAGTAGGACTTATTGTTGACCTTGTCTCTGATTCTCCTTCTGGAGACTGAAGTGGGGGGATTTGAGAGCACTATCCTTGCAGCTCTTGGAAAGCATACTGATATTTCCTTTACTAAAGGGGTTTGGAGTATGTGAGTAGGGCATCCTACAGGTGGTGTGGCTTCACAACTGTTTGTTCAACAGAGATGTCACCAAGATGGAAGTAGGAAAGATCTCTCAGCCTCAGTAAATCATTTTATTACTTGTTCCTGATCCGCTTTTAACCAGGCTGTGTGACTGAGTTTTCTGTTAATGACTGAGTGTTTCTAATTAGGAATGAAAACCCAGAAGACCAAACAAAATCAAGCTCATCTCTTCTACTGACTGTAATAAAGACCATCATTAATCAGTGATATGCAATGCATGCTGCTAGCGCTCTGATGGGTTATGGCCTGCAGCAATTCCAGTGGAGCAAGCCAGACAAACTAATCCCTCATCTGAGGTTGATAGAGGGTCCAGTAGGATAACTCAGTAACATCGTGGTGTTACCAGCCAGCAGTCCCCAATGCCTCGTTATTTTTTGGATGCTGGAGTGTAACAAGGAGCCAATTCCAAAGACAGGCTGTGCTGTCCAGCCCTTGCCAAGCACAGTTTCTGCATGTTCATTAGTCTTCTTGCCTCTCTCGCTTACATATTTTTACCTAATGCAAGGAAAGTTTTCTCCAGAATCATCTTATGAGTTAAAATTCCAAAAATATATCTAAGCAATGGTACAGAATTGTAAAAAACACAACTCTGAGGTGTTTCCTACTTGACAGTTCTTGTAATCCTGAGCTCAGACAGAGTTCATCCACAGGTTTTAACATCAAATCTGAAGCATAAACAGGAGTTCCATTCATAGCTTAACATTGTCTTTTCTTCCTGCTGCAGGCACTTAGGTTGGCATAAAACTAACCCATTAGATGATTCACAGGTAAATGAGGGACTCAGAAGAGGTCTGAGTGTGTCAGGTAGTGAAGGATCAATCTCCCCACCTGCACTGTCTGTGTACTGCCCTGGGGACATGTGACTCTTGGCTCCTAGCTGCCTTTCACTTACTAACCCTCTGGGATCCCACCTCCCTTTCCCTGAAGGCCTGTTAGCAAACAAGTGAGTCTCAGGAGAGGTGACAGATGCAGCTACCATAGAGAAAAAACCCAAACCACTTCTCTGTTTACCTGCTTTGAGATGAAGCACAGGGGAGAGAGCCAAAGATCATCTAAAGTCACATGGGGCTGCAAGGTAGGTGCAACCCCAACTGGCCCAGGAGGAAAGTTGGGATTTTCTAGGATCTTTTGGTGACAAGGTCAGAACAAGTTGTGATTCTCTGCCTTAAGAAGAGGCCCTGAACAAGGTTGTAGGTAACTAGTGGTCATTGAGAGAGGCTGGAGCCTACGTTTATTCTCCTTGGCCAGTTATCTGGGAAAGGTATTAGCAGTCCTTGGCACAAGTCTTCACTGGCAGTGCCTGTTTCTGTATTAGCAGGCAGCATAAGAAAATTGGGGTAAGCATTAGAAATGCAATGCAGAGGGCCAGGGTTCAATTCTCCACAGTAAGAATTTCAAGCAACAGAAACCTGTTAAAAAGTGAGGCTGCAGTGTCATTTCTCCCTGTGGAGCTTGGGAAGTTCAGAATTGATCTTTTGCAAGCCAGAAAACAAAGATGGGCTCTTAACTTTCTGTCTTTGTGGTCTTTCTGTCTTTCTTCTTTAGGGATCCTAGAAGAAGCCGAGTTCTATAACATTGGTCCTTTAATCCGAATAATCAAGGATCGACTGGAGGAGAAGGACTACCCAGTAACTCAGGTATGGAGAGAAACGGCAAGGAAAGATAGAGTGTCGTGGGCGAAAGAGGGAATGTGGGAAGGGAGAGGTGAGTCTAGAGGGAGGGCAGACGTGGGAGAAGCAGCAAGAAACGGAAAGAGGCAACTAATTGGAGTTTATGTGCTAATGCCTACAGAGCAAAATCTTGCAGGGGACAGGCTACCACCATTTTAATTACAATAAACAAGTTACAGGCTTGTTTCGCATCCCCAGAAGTAATGCTGGATGTAGCCCTTGAAACCAAATCAGCTCCTCTAACTTTTGGAAGAAGGCAGCTGGTTGCTTTGGGATATGCAAGAATGTTTGTGAGGAGAGCAGAGGCAAGGGGAGTCCTGGAAGTGTAATGACAGTGAAGAGCACGGGGATACCTGTAGAGAAACCTGGAGGGAATGGGTGAAGAGATGTCTGTGGAAGACAATGAGGCACAAGGAATCAATCCTGCGGCACAATCACACCTCATCTTGGCCAATAACCTTTTAAAACCTGTCTTCTGGGAGTGTTGGCTGATATCTCACTTTTCATCATGTCTGCCTCAGGTTATAAGCCTCCAGCAACACAGCCACTTTGCGCTCGCAAAACCCCATTAGCATTTGTGGCATTTGCATAAATGACTTTGTAACAACAAATGCAAACTCCCCATTGAAAGAACCTGGTATCTTCTGGGGACAATGCAGGAAGCTCTCCGCTCAGTTCCTTCTCTCCAGAAGAGATACCATTGTTCTTGCTCCTCACAACACCATAGTAGAAATTTGGGTTGTGGTTTCCACTCCTCTTTAGCCAGGGCCATGAGGAAGAGGACAGGTCTGTCAAGAAGGGGTACTACCACTTCCTTCAGCAGGAGGGCAACAACCTTTAGTATCTGACTGTTGTCAATATGCTCTGCAATTTTGCTGTCAGGTGCCTCCTAAGCATGTCTACCGCGTGCTACAGTGCCAGGAAGAAGAGCTCACTCAGATGGTTTCCACTATGTCGGATGGATGGTGCTTTGAGCAGGTATGGAGAGGGTACAGGAGGCTGGGCAGGAGTTGTCTTTTGGGGAAAAGATCATGGATACCATAAGGTCCCCAGGCAAGTCACCTTCCTTCTCTGAGAATATTGGGTCAGCCATTGATGGTGCTGTCACACTGGGTCTCTCTTGCCCCTTCTCTAGAAGTTTAGAGGATGCTGTGTGAGGTTAAGCTGTTTTGCATCCTGGCTGACTCCTCTCCTGGTTCTCTGTGCTGCCTCCTCACCTTATTTATGAGGCCTTTCTATTGAGGGTAGGGATTGGACTCCATGCTGCAATGGTGGACTTTCTGCCTTGCTTTCCAGGTGAAGTGGATGTTTGCAGTAACATGCACTTGTGATTCTTTTTCTTATCTTTTCTAGCTTGTGAACATTGGCTCATCCTATAACTATGGGAATGAGGATCAGACAGAGTTCCTGTGCGTGGTCTCCAAAGAACTGTACAACTCCCCCAATGGCCTGAGCTCTGAGGCCAGCCACAAAGCCAAGGTGAGACCAACTTTGCTATGGCTCTGCTCCCGTCACCTATGAGATCCTTCACTCTTGTTTGCTCCGTCTTCCTTTCCTCTCTCCATTGTGGCTGTGGGGCACCTCAGTGGTCAAACACAAGGGTCTGTCCTGGTGTTCAGCACCATAGCATTACACCCATTGCCCAAAAGGAGGAGTGCGTGTGTTGAGAGTGGTGGTGTCTGGCTGTGTGTGGCAAATGGCTTTAGCAAGTGACCCTGGCATTTGTCATGCTACTCTAACATCCCCCTCATGCCTCCTCATGACCATGCTGCGTGTGTCACTCTGCTGCTAGGGTGTGATTTACCTGGAGGTTTTGCAGCATTCTCTTTCCTTTTGCTGAGTCCCAGCCTAAGGGGCGGGAGATCACCTGCTCCCCTTTTGAGGGAAGGACAGAAACGTGTGTCAGTGCATGACGTCCTGTAGACACCTAGGATATAGGAAGGAACACTAACGACTGATGGCAGTTGTTGGGCAGTGGGATCACAGCACTTGTAAGTGGGTTAAATAGCCCTGATGTGATGCTCCAGAGGAAGACGAGTCTCTTTGCTCCCTGACCCAGAGCTCTCTTGGCCATGGGGGAAGGTCCCTTTTTATTCCAGTGTCTTGACCATTGCTTTATTCCCTTGTGTGTCAGAAAGAACTGCCATGGCTTATCTTGCAAGTATCTCCACTCTCTCTTCCCTTTGTCCTGAATGCTGGGCCACAGAGCACAGAGGAGGACCTGGAGGAGGAAGAGCAGGAGGTGAAGGAGGAGGCAGAAGCAGAAGCAGAGGAGAAAGGTGCAGCAAATCCTTGAGGAAAATGATAAAAATAACCCCCCAAGCATAGACCCGTCCACCTTTCTGGTGAGAGCTCACAGCTAGCAGCAGGGAAGGACTAGGGCAGGTGTGGGGTGTGGGGGCAGTCCTCTCCAGGAGCTGGAGTCTCTCTGGAGATAAAGCTGACAGGGGAGAGCTGTTACTGTGGCTGCTGCTTTGTATTTTAAACTGTTTGGTTTATTTACACTTATATTTTTATTTGCAGACTGTCCATCTATTCGGGATTGCACTGAATTCTTTCTTCCTCCAGACCCTCCCTCCTGCTCCCCTCCGTGTCCATCCCAGCACTGTCACCTACCTCCCGCCCTGCCCCACTCCCCAGCCTCCAGCATCCTTTTCTCTGCTCTCTTTGCCCCTGCCTGGGGCCCTGTCTCTCTCTGCTCCTCACTTTTCCTCCTCTGCAGGTACGTTACCTATCTGCACTCTCAGCTCCTGCCAGCCTGAGCTCTGCATGAGTGACTCACTTCCCTCCTGTGGGTACGGCCCTGGTTTGTAGAGCTTGGGGAGGGGAAGGAGTTGTGGGGGGGAGGTTGACTCATCCCTAAGGTGGCTTTTCTGATTCTCATCTTATGTGTGCTTTTACCCAGCAAACAGGCCCTACGGCTCTGGACCAGAGGCTCTGGCAGCAGCAAAGAGAGAGCGCAGCTGGGAGAAACGAAGAGGGGTGGAAATGAATGCAAAGCAGGCAGGGGTGACATGGGGAAGGGGGAGAAGTCTGCCACGTGTCTGCCTGACACGCAAGCCAGATCGCTCCTCCAGGCTGCCGCCCGCAGCTCCTTTGCCTGCCAGCCCAAGGGCGGTTTGCAGAAAGCAGCTTGTTATTTTCCCCTCCCCGCTCTTGCTTCCCTGGGCTTTTCCCCCCACCGCCCCTGCCAGAGCGCAGTGGAGAGAGGGTGGCAAAGGCAGAGTGGAAGCGGCTGGTCCCCACTCCAGATGTTCTCGCAGCTGTGTGCGAAATGAGCCTTTTCTGTGCTGTGTCGGCTGCTCAGGGAGGTTGCCTGGCCAGCGTGCGTGGGGCTGGGTACAGAAAGCTTTAGAAGGAGGATTCCTCTCTCATACTGGAAAACCGTGGGGCTTTTGTTAAACCAGAGCTGCTCAGTGCCACTCTCCGTCCTGGTGGAGGGCACTTGTTAGCTGGCTGACATTTCTCTCTCCCTCTGTTCAAGAGCCTCCTTGTCCATGGCTGGGGGACCTGAGTGTTATTTTCTTAAAAGTCAGTGTATGTTAGTCACGTGGACTTTTCCTTCCTTTTTCTCTGTTCTCCCATGCTCAGTCCTCAACTTATTTCTTTTTCTTCAGTTCTCATTTCTGCTGTTATTTCCATTTTCCTGTTTCTTACCCTCCCTTCCATTCAAAATTTCTTTTTTTCCTGCCGTTGATTTTGTTTCTCTCTTTCTCTCTCCTCCTGTAGCTGTTACAAGCCAGAGGTCTGAGGATGTGATCCCAACACTCCACTCCAGCCTTTTAATTTCTGGTTTATATATCTTCATTTTTGTACTGCAGCGTATGGCAGCCCCTTACCCCACAGTGACACTCCCCGGCCCCCTTCACTCTTCACATGCAGCCATTCTTTTTTACAAACTCACCTCGGAGGCCTGAGCCTCAGCCCTGGAGGAGGGCAGATGCTCCAAGGAGCTGCAGGAGCTGGAGCCCACAGCCTCCTGCCGCGCCGAGCAGGCTGGCTTTCCTTAATGTCACAGTGGCCCCTGCTGGGGACATCAGTGATCAGCCACTGCAGCCTGCGGTCCCTTCTTGAACACCCCGGATGCGACTGGGGCCCCGAGGTGGTGGCAGCTGCTGTAGGACCAGCGTTCACCCCTTTTGCTGTTGGAGGCACCTGGTCTGGGCTTGTGGTCAGAGGGCAAATGCAAAGCCATTGCCCTTTTCTGGGCCACCTGCACTGCTTGCGGGGTGTCCCTGTGCTGGCTATCATGCTCCTTGGTGCCTCCCACCCTGTCCCTCAAAGCAGCCCTGTGTCGGCAGAGTGAGGAGGAGACAGGTGTGCTGCCCGGGTTCCGGGAATACGCTGGCACCCGATGCCCCGTCTGCTAGCGCGAGGGGAACCCTGCCTCAGGGAGCGGGGCATTTGCTTCGCTGCTGTGTCTGAGGACACCAGGTTGTAACTCCTGAATAAAATTCACAGTCTGTTCCTCCTTGCCGCCTCTCATTTCAAGTGGCAGAAATTTGGTGCCGGTGGAAGGGGGTGGGAGCTGGGGGAGAGGAGTTTGGATTCATCACCTGGAGCCACCAGAAGCTGCCTGTGCTGCGCCTGCCTTCTGGGGGCTGGAGGTACTTCCCACTGCATCTGTGCTGCATCCCCGCTGCAGGCAGGCTCCAGAGCAGGTTTGCTTATTAGTATCTGCACCCCTAAATCATAAGAATAAGTGAGGACCACCTATCTAGCTAGCATATTGGCCCCACTGCACCTGGGGGACAGCCGAGAGGGAGGGCAGGGGTGTGGAAGCTGTTGCCGGTTGCCAGTGCCAGGGTTGGAGTTTGGTCAAAAAGCTACAAACCCCAAGATAATTTTTAACAGAGTAAGGCAAACTCGAGCCAAAAACCCCCTCACATTAATTTTATTTCTAATTCCAGAGAGGGGCCCATTGTATATATATATACATACACATATATATATATGTATATCTTTAGTAAAAAAACCAAACCCATAGCAATGACTGTTTAAGCACTGTGCCCTGAAGCCTTCTCCTTCACCTCCTAGATTATCTGAGTTAGGAGATGGAAGCAGATGAGAATCCCTCATGTTACAGGTACTTAGAAGGGCTGAGGGAAGGGGACGGGAGGCTGCTCCAGAGTTTTTACTGAGGGGCCGGGGCCTTTTCTGAAGGGAAGTGCAGTGGTGGAGGCTGGGTGCTGCTCCAGCAGGGAGGCAGGACACGCGCTTGGGGGTGTGATGCTGGACTCGTGCCTGGGAGTCAGTGAGACATAAAGAGTTGCCTGGCTGAGCTGAGCAGCACACACCAGCTAAGAAAAGAAGCAATTAGGGAGATGGAAGAGGAGGAGTGATGGGAGGGGAAGGGGGAAGAAGGACGAGCAGCAGGAAGGAAGAGGGAGGGAGACTGATTTCACAGTTACTGGAATCTCTACATCAGTCACATTTTCTTTCAGCAAATGTTCCAGCGTAAGACTGTGGCTGAATCACATGGTTCATGGAAAGTTCAGCTCCCCTTATTCCTTTTCTCAGAAACCATCAACTTGGGACCATTGCTGTGTGTCTTGTCGTTGTCCCCCCCACCGCCCTCCTCCGACTCTTTTGGATGCATAGCCTGAAAACACCTTGGGATGCTCCCTGGGAAGCACTGAGGGGGAAGAGGGTCTGCCTGCTTTTTTCTACAATCCCCATGGCAGCCTTTTTTTTTTTTTACCCTACTCAGAAGAACATCCTGGGTATGACAACATCCCACACAGAAACTCTCTCTGAGACGCAAGGGAGCAAGATCAAGAACGAGTGCCATGTGAGTGTAGGTCTGATGGGGAGAAGGCAGAGATGCACTTTTCTCAGCTCATGGTTTGGTTCATCCAGCCCAGCACTTGAGTGATCCTGGTGTATACTCCATAGCGATTTGGACGTGCGCATCCCATTCCCCAGCTGACCAAGCCAGCCAGAAACCACCTGCCACTGGGTTCCTTGCAGGCCAGTGGACCTCCAGAATCACCCTAGAGAAAGGGAAAGAAAAATGGGATGCTGGATGATTACACTGGCTTTGAGTCCCTCTGTATGCAGATTCCTGTATCGCTCCAACTCATGCCTGGAACACCTGCAACTTCCCTTGTACCTTAGGCAGATGTCAAAACCAGCCTCCAGTGCAAACATCCAACCCATTGTTGCATTCCTTGGTAGTAATGGTAGTAATGAAGCTTGGTAGTAATGAAGAAACAAACAGGTTACTGTGTGTGACAGATGCTAATGAAGCTGAGGGGGAAAGAGACCGATGTAGACTTGGAAGTGGGAGGTAAAGAATGCAGAATGGATTGAAATGAGAAAGGGAGTTTAAGCGTGTTTGGATCCCGTCTAAGGCAAAGATGCTGGGGAGAAGTGGTCCTCAGAGCTGTTGTTGGCCACTTAAACCAGAGGAAAGGTTGGGATAGTCAGGAGTTTTTTGGTCTTTTCAGCCTCATTTCAGGCTATGAAGAGCATTTGGAGACTTGGGACACACCCCACTTCCAGTAGTCAACCCTGATCCCACAACTCCTCTGTTACCTGGCAGGCATCTTTCTTGCCCTTGTGGTACCCAGCACACAGCATCCTGGGAGAAATCATGTAGTGATAGGCTTCACTGCAGATGTCCTGCTGGATGAGCTGCACGTCCACCTTCTGCAGAACATTGCTGATGTGCCCTGAGGGGTAGAGCACAAAAAGCAGTGCAGGTTAGCAATGGTGGAGCTTCCCAATGTTTACTGTGATCCCCCAGTCCATGCCTATCTGACTGCATGCTGAAAGCTGCCATCTGAATTACTGTTCTGCTCTCTGCTGGTATCACAGTCCCTGACTTTAAGCGGAGCACTTCACCTGCATGGAAGGAGCAACATTCCCCTGCAGTCCCTTTCCCTACAGGAATATGTTGTGGGCACTTCAGATTTTGGAACAAGGGGGATTCTTATTTGGGGAAATCTCTGAGATACTAGAGTTTTGGATTTACTTCTCGTTGAAATGGTTGTTAAGTTCTTCTGGTTAAGTATGCAAACCAAAGTGTCCGCTTCTGGATATACCCGTGAGTATTTCCGTTTAGGAAGCAACTGGAGCAAGTGTGTGAGTGTGAGTGAAGGCACTAAGCTGACCTGGGTGAGCACATCTATATTCCTGTGCCATGCACTACTAGAGAACAGCCTGCACCTGTTTGTTGGTCCTATGGGGAGGCGACATAAGGGGTCATGCCCCTACAGCTAAACTCTTCCTCACAAAACAGAACGGGCTCATCTGTACCACCCATGGGAACAGGTCTTGGCCCTTGCTGCTCCCCAGGAATGTGTGGGCACTATGTGGCCAAAAAGGTACCAGGGTGCAAGATAACAATTACACAGTGCAATCCTCAGGGAACACCACTCAGACCCTGCACTGCTCCCATTGAATTTACTGCTACAGGTGTTACTGGGGCGGCCCAAGCCCTAGGGTCTTTGACATGGGGAAAATGTCGCTGCAGGGCCCGCAGACAGGTGTCCCCAGGAGATCCTACAGGAGACATGGGGAGGGACTCTTTATGAGGGAGTGTAGTGATAGGATGAGGTGTAACGGTTTTAAACTGAAAGAAGGGAGATCTAAATTGGATATTAGGAAGAAATTCTTTACTCTGAGGGTGGTGAGGCACTGGAACAGGTTGCCCAGAGAAGCTGTGGGTGCCCCATCCCTGGAAATGTTCAAGACCAGGCTGGATGGGGCTTTGAGCAGCCTGGTCTAGTGGGAGGTGTCCCTGCCCATGACAGGGGGGCTGGAAGTAGATGGTCTTTAAGGTTCCTTCCAACTCAAATCATTCTATGATTCTATGATTCTATTCTGTGATCCACTCCTGGTTTGATGAAGAGCAGTTTTTCATCTCTACTCTCTGTTTAGGCTCTGCTCCTGGGGAATCACCCAAGAGGAGCCCACATGTCTGTGTAGGCATGGGGCTGGGCTTTAGGACTGGGGCTGCTCCATGCTGTGACCACAGCTGTGTAGACCCTTGTCAGACCCCTAATTCCTGAAGGGCTATTCTAGTCTTTGGATGAAGGAACACATGCTGTCCCCATATAGCTTACCAAACTCTCATGCCTGCCTCTCCAAATGAGGTTTCAAGTCGCTCAACAGGTAACTTTGGCCAACCTGTGACCCCAAATCAAAGGGGGTGAAGGAGTCACAATGCTTTGGGGTGAACAGAAGTCTATTCTGCCTACCCCACAACCGAACCCATGTTCCCACCTTGGCTCTGCTATAGTAGGCCACAAGCAAAGACCTTGCACCTACCACCTTCCTTGAGGGCTCCCCAGCCAGTGATCCAGCAATGAAGGCCAGCCTCAAAGAGGTGAGAAGGGGCAGGCAAGCAGATGGGCTGGATTAAGGGTGAGATGATCACAGGATGGTCCAGCTGAAGCAGGGCCACATCATAATCATGGCTGTCCTCCTCGTAGTAAGGGTGGAGGAAGAGGCGGATCACCTTGAAGGATACCTCTGTGTGGCTGGTGGCATTTTGCAAATGTTTGCCCAAGTAAACAGTCCAGATGGAGGCAGAGGCCAGTCTGTAGGACACAACAGAGAAGATAACTCATCACATGAACAAAGAAGTATGGGCAGAACCTGGCTGCTTCTGTCACAGTCTTTTGAAGAATATCTGATATGGATGATCATCTCCCTCAGAGGGGCCTCTTTTTTAATTTGTCTACTGATTTCAAGAAACAAGTTGGGACATCTCTTTGATGCCTTGCCATGCTTGTACAGTGAAATCAACTTTGGGCAGACACTCCTACACACAGGCAATTTGCTCATATTTACTTATTTTCCTTAGCAAAGCAGGCTAAAAGGTGTGTGTAGGTTAGACAAGCAAGCGGGGCTGGTTATGTGCAAGTCACTATGGTAGAGCAGAGAGCAAGAGCTGAGCTGGTGAAGCAAAGCTGCAAGGAGAAGGAGACATGGAGAAGGGGAGCAAATTCTAAGAAACTGCTAAGAGGCAGCGAAGCAAGAAAAGCAGCTCAGAGGTGAGGGCGTTAAAAGGCATGAGAGCTTTTTAAAGAAACAACTCTTTTTCCCCCCTACTTCTTATCTCTCACCCCACTGAAATCCTCTCCCTGACACGCACATGCGTATGCATATGCCATCTAACAGGGCTGTGCTATCTCCAACCATCCTGCATTGAGATTCCCTAAGATGGCCAAATTCAGCCCGCACGGACCACTCGAAAGACCTGCCCCCAGTGCTGGTCATCTTCCTTGCAGGGTTGTAGGACTCAAGTAGGAGTGTGGTAGGACCAGGGTGGGGTGAAAAATGGAGCTGCAAAACAGCTCCATTCCTACCAAAGTGGTATCACCACACAATGATGACCAGCAGCTCCTCCTACCCAAGCTCATGTCATCAGAAGGGAAGGGCAGCTGGGGAATTCCAGCAGTAGTAGCTGGGAAGGTGGGGGATCCACAGTGCCTCACTGGTAGAGGAAAAGGGGAGTTTGGAGGAGTGGGCCTGAGGGTGGACACTCCTTCCCCCACCCAGCCCTGTTGCCCAGCACAGCTGCGGACCTTCCTCCTCCTCACTTCTTCCCAGTTTGAAAGAATGAGTAAATCCCCTTGATCTGCATGTTACTGCCACTGTTGTTGTATGTACACTGGGTGGAAGGAACTGGGGGAGAGACTGTACTTCCTCCTGAAAGGGCAGGCCCTGGGGGTGGGCAGCATGGGACCCAAACAGCATCGTCTGCAGGTAATGCTATCCTGGCCCCATCCTAGCACATGCTGACACCTCTATGGTTGTGACAGCATGGGGACAAGCTGGAGTCAAAGCAAAGGTGGAGCTGTGAAGTGTCTTCCACTACCGTTGCCCTCCCAAAACTGCTCTGTGAATCCCCGCACTGCCCCCTTTTCCCTGTATGCACAGCCAAACACTATTGCATGTATCCATACCCCTTTCTCCAGCTCCAAGCCACCGACAAGCATGCCATGGGTGCCAGATGAGGGGTGTGGCTGCCCCGTGACACTTTCACAAGCTGGATGATCCTCCCATCATGCATGACACAGAAAGCAATGCAAATCTTCTCCTGTCCAGCACGCTCCCCTCTCCATTTACCTCTCGTCCTGGAAGCAGTGTGCGGCCGAGACCACCCAGCGGTCAGCAATGAGTGTTCCCCCGCAAATGTGGCGTCCCCGAACTTGCAGGCTGGCCTGCCACGGCCATTCCCCTTCCACAGAATTCGCACCACCCACGATCCTGCTGAGAGGGGCTTGCAGCCCGCAGTCTGAGGAGGAGAAGACACAACAGGTACTTCAGGGGAGGAAGGGAACATGATATACTGTGCCTGCCCTTCCTTTCCTACTTAATTGACTGAAGAGATTGACCTCTAATCCCTTGCCTTACCCAGCCAGCAGATGCTTTATGTACTTACTGTCCAGGACAGGTCTAGAGAGCACTCCCTCCCAGCACGTATCTCTGCTGATGCCTGCACAGCATCCTTCAGAGCAGTGCCTTGTCTGTGCTACCTGCTGTCCTGGAGGGGGACCCTCGCAGTTGTTCCCTTTCGCGGCCCACCAAGGCTCCACAAAAACCAAACAGGGAAATCAAAACACGAGCTGTCTCCCTGCCAGTAACCATGCAGTCAGGGGTGATTTTCCTGGCTGGAGCCTTGTAGGATGGCATTACTTCACATAAGCCAGCACAGTGGTCCAACAGGCAGCCTGTGGGGTAGGACCTGGCCTGTGAGACACGTCTGCCTGGCCTGATGCCTCTGCCTGAAGGAGATGGGGAGCAGCTGTCCAAAGAGTAAATGCTGGCTCACAGCTCAGCACAGAGAGCCGGCTCATGGTTGCTGCCACTGCCACAGCAGGACGGAGCAGTGGCACTGCTGCCGTGGGGCTGGGGTAGGGAGATGGTGGTGGAACAAGGGAGGGTGGGTGCTTATGCTGGGGTGGCAGCGGGAAGAGGGGTGACTTGCAGCTACGTGGCATCCTGAAGCTGCCCGGCTGACGTACGACTGAGCATTTCCTCACCACAGCGCTTCTCGTCGGACAGGTCCTTGCAGTCTGCAGTGGTGTCACACAGGGGGTTGGGTTTCTTCACACAGGTCCCGTCTTCACAACGGTAGGTGAAAGGACCACAGGGGACCCCTGAAAGAGCAAGGGTAGCCAGGGCTGTGGGAGGGTGGCAGTTTGCAAACACAGCCTGAATTCCTTTGGGTGGGGAAAAGAAGGCAACAGAGAGCTTGGGGGAACTCTGTAAATGATGACAGGGAATTTCCTGAGCGAGCTTGGCCATCTGCAGAGCAAACATTGTGAGCAGGTCAGGCACGTTAACTTCCAGCTGGTGCCCTTACCTCTCAAGAGGGAAGTACGCTACCAACAGCCTTGGATTGAGCGTAGGGGAAGGTATTTGCCAGCCCAGCGCCGTCCCCTCCCTACCTTCACTGCACTGCTCCTCATCACTCCCATTGACGCAGTCCAGCTGCTGGTTGCAGACCTTGCTGAACTCGATGCACGTGCTGTCCTCACGGCACTGGAACTTTGCAGGGCACACTGCGCGGGAGGGAAGCACCCAGGAATGAGGCATGCAAGGCAAGGTGTCAGGTGTGAGGTCAGGCCCCTAAGGGCACCAGTAGGCTCTGCAACCTCTTCCCACACTTCATGAGGATTTGACAGCTTGTACTTAAGACCAGCTCTGGTTTAGTGCAACTGTGTAGTCTTGAAAGAGACTGCCATGCAGAGCAGGACCCTGGCTTCCTTTTGCTCAGGAATCATAGAATTGTCTAGGTTGGAAGGGACCTTTCAGATCATCTAGTCCAACCATTAACCTAACACTGACAAAGACCATTACTAAACCATATCTCTAAGCACAACGTCTACACATCTTTTAAATACCTCCAGGGATGGTGACTCAACGACTTCTCTGGGCAGCCTGTTCCAATGCTTAATAACCCTTTCAGTGTAAATTATTTTCCTAGTATCCAATCTAAAACTCCCCTGAAGCAACTTGAGGCCGTTTCCTCTTGTCCTAAGTTGCATTTGATCTGAGGTCCTTGCTGTTGGTCTTTGCCTGATTTATGTTGTAGGTATGAGTGCACTCTATCTTGTACCTTGCTGATGCTGACATAACTTTCATTGACTTCTTGGCTTGGCCTCGGGCCTGCCTCATCACCATGGACTTGTCTTGTGCTCACTGGGCTCCTGGTTGAACTCGTTACCAGCATCACCAGACCTGCTCTGTTTACCTTGTTCAGATTCTGTAGGACTGCATCCTGTCTGGAGAGGTCACTGTTCCTCCTGCCTTGCTGTCACCCTCAGCTTGTGTGTCACCTTCCCCTACAGAGCAGCTGTTCCCTTTGCTCTCTGATAGATGAGTCCTGAACACCAATGGATTCCTCAATGTCCATGAGCTCTGATAGCTGCTCAAGATGGAGATGGGCCTAAGGTGCCTACCCATCACAAAGTTTGACTTCTGATTATACATTTTCATAGCAGGAACTTGTGTTTGTGTGTATCTATGTGCAACACCAAATGTGATGGGCCAGTACCTCCTGGGCATTTTCTTCCTGCAATGACTATAATTTCTTCAGTAATTAGCATGAGACTTCCAGATGACTAAAGGCACGTGAAGGTCTGAGGAAATGTGAACATTGATTTTAAAGACAGCGACTGTTCCATACAGACATGGAGTGAATAAGCAGAAATGCAACAGAGGCAAGAGTATAAAAAAGGAAGGAAATGATGTTTCTATTTACTTTTTCAAATATAAAGGGGTGTTTGAAAACACTGAGAAAAAAATACATATTTGTTTAGTCTTTGTCTGTGTTAACCTGTGGAACTGAATGACACAAGATATCCCTGGGGCCAAGAAGCTAACAGGATTCAAGAAAGGATCAGATATTCTTAAGGATGCACATGTATCCACGAGGGAAGCAAGCAAGCCCTGATGTCAGACAGCTGGATGATGGGACAGAGTGCACCATCAGCAAGACTGCAGAGAATACAAAACCCAGCCACAGTGATCCTGTGAGAGCTCTCACATTTCCAGCACTGAATTAAAACTTCCTTGAGAAAGATTTCTTCTTCCTTTTACTTTAGCCTTCTCTATACCTTCCTCTGAGTCGTTTGGAATTGGCCACTGTCTCCAGTGGTTCAGGGATCTTTCTGTCTGTGAAAACAGAGCTGTAGGGGATAACTAATGAAAAATTAATGATGGCAGCAATGTGATGAGCCCCCCACCTCACACAAGGGATGGGAAAACTGATTAATCAGGTGTCATGCCTGAGGCTGAATAGCTGTTCCTATGAGAACGGGGTTTTGCAGGAGTTCTGGGATCCTGGGGATGGTATCTGCATCAGCACTAACTGCTGTTGGCATAAAGAACTGATGACTGGTCGAGGACTTAGATGGTCCCAAACTGGAGCACAATATATGGGTGAGAAAATGTACAGATCAAGTGTCACAAATGGCCTGGGGGGAAAGGGGAGAGAGCTGGGCAGCAGGTGGGCTTGGGGAGGTGTGGGCAAGGTGGGAGGGTTGGGAGGGGGATGCTGAGTGGTATGACAGCAGAGAGGGCTGTAGGCCAGGACTGAGGTTGATTGTCAGGCATGTCAGGAGGAAAGCAGGACAAGGTGGGGGACAGCCTGGGCAGAGGGCTTCTTTCAGGTTGCCTGGTGCTCTTGGTGCATGGGTACTAGGGGGTTCTCCCAGGAAGACTCTGTTGTGCACAGGAACAGGAAGCATTGCTGCTCCTTCCCGAGAAAGATGAAGCTTTTAAGGATGCAGAGGTTTAAGCTCCCGCAGGGGTGGTACAAGGCTGTACCCAGGCCAAATGAATCCCCTCCATCCCTCCCTACCTTTGGAGGAGCAAGGGGCTCCAGGAGACCAGGGACCAGCAGGGAGAAGAAATCACTCACCACAGTTTCTCTCATCCAGCCCATTGGGGCAATCTTTGATCCCATCACAGACTGGGACGCACAAGCCGTTCACTGAACACAGGAACTCCCCGGGACAGGCTGTGAAACCACCAGAGAGTAGTTAGTCCCCAGTGACTGGAAACCTTCTTGCAACAGAGCACCGTGGCTTGAAAAGTGGGGCGTAGATCTGCACACCTTCCTGACCACACGTGTGCTGCAGCAGCGTGCCGGCAGCACTCGCTGCGCTCCCCAAAATCTGCCACATCATCCACTTTTAACATGGGAGAATGGAGCCAGGCTATGTACCAGAAGAAGGAGGGCTATTTCCCTGCTTCCCGATGTATCAACGGGCAAGAGCCAGGGCAACCACCCACCTGCCATGTTATACCTCTGGTTTAGTGCTGTTTCATGACTCCTGGATGCTGTGGGGAAGCTGAAATAGGTTCTTTAGAGTTGTTATTAAAACTTGGTTGGGGTCTTTAAAGGGGTTGGTGTTAAACACGTGTTGGCAGATGCACGCATTCAGGGACTGGTGTGCGTTACAGACACCCTTTAGGAAGGAGATGGGGAAACCTTGTAAAGACAGACTGTGGGCATGCATTTGCATCTGTGCGTATGTGTATTTGTGTGAAGTTTTATTTGTCTCTCACTTGCACAGATTCCAAGGTGAGCAGGAAACGGTTCTCTCTAAGAGCTCTTATAATCAAAATAAAAATCTCTTCAAGCCAGAAATGGTCTCTCATTGAATTCCCAAGGCCAGTCCATGATGTGGGCACAAGGGTGAGGCTGGAGACAACTCTCGGACCTTGGGCTTTGACAGATGAATGCTCTGGCAACATGAGGCTGGGCCACATGGGCAGAAGCAGCTTTGCACGTAAATGCCTCTTCTTTTTGGGAGACCAGTGGTGTGTGCGTCACTGATTTGTGAGCACGTGCCTGAGGGGCAGACGGCACCTAGGGCTCACGGGTTGTGCCTTGTGTTTCTCCTAACACAAGCCAAGTGCACAGGGGCTGCTGGTAGCCACCACCCTACTAGGGAGCAGGGAGGAGCCTCCCAGAGAGTTGGTGGGAGCCCCATCCCTGGAAGTTTTTAAGGCCAGGCTGGATGGGCTCTGAGCAACCTATCTAGTGGGAGGCGTCCCTGCTCAAGGCAGGGGGGTTGGAACTAGATGATCTTTAAGGTCCCTTCCAACCCTGACAATTCTATCATTCTATGAACTTACGGTCAGATTGGTTGTACAGGCTATAAGCTGCCTGTATGCCTGGGCCAGTTAAGGAGATCTGTGAGGTGAAGGTGATGGTGATATCAGCAGAGGAAGTGACTGGGATCCGCTCAGCGTAGGCTTGCAGGGTCCGCAGGCCACACAACCTGAGGAGCAAATACAGGTGGGATGTCACGGGCAGGGAGGGAGGAGGAGACAACGAAGTGGGGCAAGGGGGCTCAGTGGGGCTGGGGTGGGAACACACAGACTAGGAGTGGAGGCAAGCCAGGAAGGCAAAATGCTTTCAGTATGGCATGAGATCCAGAGTGACCCTACTATCTTTGGACATTTCCCGCTTTCTGAGCAAGTGATGAATTCAGGCCACACAAAGCAATTCAGTTCTTATGTTTACCTTCTCAAAGAAGCCATGTTGTAGAAACTGTGGCACTGACAGTTTAAGAGAGGAAGGCAGGGGGAGAAAAAGTGGAAATCCTAAGCCAGGGGAACAGAGCTTCTGGATAAGACCCTTCAGAGGAAAAGAAGTTACTCCCACAGGAGCAATGGAGAGGAAGTTAATGAGATGGGCTGGGGGAAGTTTGGGAGGGAAAGGGGCAATTTTGCAGTAAGTGGGAGGAAAAAGAAAGCCATCGGTCCATCCATCTCGGAGACTGCTTTGAGGAAATGGAAGTGCAGCAGCTCTCGCTCCTTTGCACCTAGGCAGTGGTGAGCAGCAACCCCAGCTATGTATGGATGCTAATTTTGGGAAGTCCCGCAGGGGGAAGTGGCTGTAGTCAAAGCAGGAGGATATGGAGCTAGGTGAAAGATCTGTACGGAGGTGGATGTAAGGCAATGGCACGCACAGATAATATTGCAGAGGTGGTGACAGGCAGATTTGCAAACACTGGAGACGTAGGAGGACACCAAGGTTACACACAGAGGAGAAAACTAGGAAGCCTGATGCAAACAGCAAGAGAGAGAAGGCAGGCTGGTAGCTGGAAGAATATCTGTAAGAAATGTGCTCACTCAGGGGGAGCCTGTGAACAAGAGAGGCTGAAAAAGAAGTAGAAAAGCAAGAGGCACCAGCACAAACAGTGGCCACTGAGTGTGGTGATAGGCTTTTCCTTCCTCAGACCTGGTGGCTGAAGTGAGCAGGGAACCTGCAGAGGTTTAATCCCAGTTTAATTCCAGGTGGGTTGTGAGAGACAGAAACCAGGACCCCAACACACACCTTCTGTTCTGAATTATCCACTGGCCTTGGGTACAGGGCAGGTCGTGCTTCTGTCTGCTGAGTGCGTAGGCGTCGAACCACAGGGTGACCCCATAGTCGAGGGACGGGACCTGCAGGCGGGCGGATCCAGAGCAGAGTGGAGATGGCTCCTGTGAGTGCTGCAGCCCACTCCATGCAACAGAAACGAGTCAGGGTAGATGTGAAGGGGAGAGCTGCCAATTCACACATTGCAGGCCAGAAGGCAGCACCATTTAAACTGGGCTCATGCTGCAGGCCAGTGCGGCTCTGCCTCTGGTCTCAAAGCATGGTAATTCCTATCAATGCCTAGCAATCTGGTTCTGCCTTGAAGAGCTCCTCCAGAGACTAAATTTCAGACTCCTCCTCAGCTATGGCATCTCTGCCGCAGCATGCACTATTAGCCTCCTCCCCCTTCAGAAACTCACATTATGTGGAGGTTAGGCAGGCTGCCACCCTCTGCTTGCTTCTCATGATGATCTGCCTGAGGGCACTGGCTGTAGCCCCCACTAATGTGGGGAATGCTGCATGGCTTTCAGGGAGGAGGGGGATGTTCTTGTGGGAGCTGGCTCTTACCCTCATGTGCCAGTTGCACTGTGTGTTGGGCGAGTAGTAACTGGGGTAGTGTGGGGTGCCGATCTTCCCCTGCAGCTCCAGGTCCTCCCGCAGAGTTATATTCACTTCGCAGGCTGTAAATACAGACATCCAAAGCCCGGCCACCTGTCAGCTCAACCTCAGCCTGGGGATACCGTTGTAGGAGGGGAGAAAAGGGGCTCTAAGGCCTGATGCTAAAGGTGACTGGGTTGTTCCACCATACACCTTCAAGGGGCCACTTCTACCTGGCAAGACTTTGAACCTCCTCCTCTAGTCCAGAGAAGGGTAAATGTATATTGCTGCTTTAGACTCTTATATTGACTTGACATTTATCTGCAAGTGCATCTGGACATGATGTCCAGGCCACATCTGGTCTGTCCATGCATGAGAGCTTGGCCTTCTGTTTAATTATCATGGTCACTCAGTCTCTGCTTGCCAGAGCCTGGGCTTTAAAGACTTGAGCCAGATGCTGATTTATGACTCCAGGTGAGCAACATTTAACCTGCTTTTTACTGACCACCTCTACCCTTGCAATCTCGAGTTAATTCTGCTCCTAGTGGGGATGGAGCACCTCTAGGAGCTGTCATGTTGTAGGAGAAAACCCATCTCCATCCTGTATCTATGGCCGCCCTCCTCCAGCCTTCCTCACCTTTGAGAGGCACCACCTGTGCTGAGAGGATGAAGGGGTCATAGTAGCTGTACATGGCTTTCTTCCATACAATGGACATGACAGGGCCAGATGAAAGGACTTCCACAACGGGCTCCTGCCGGCTGCAGCCGTAGATTCTGAGGGGAAAGAGATAAAAGGATGGGAGTGAAGTAAGCGACAAACAAACGGAAGAGAAGAACGAGAAAGTGAGACAATGGAGGTCTGTGTTATCCACAGCACACGCCTGCTGTGAGGCACTAACTGAATCAAATAAAGGGGCCAGCAGAGAGGCAGCTTGTGCTGCCTTAATCTCTCAGACTGCACGGCTGGCTGTGTGATATCCCACATCAGTGACTTCAGCTGATCAGCGAGAGGCAGGTTCTGCATCAAAGAGAATTTCCTCTGATGTAGTCTAACACCTTCCCCTGCTGTGGTGTGTCGTGCCATCCTGCCCGGCTTCCCCGCTGTGCTCGCCCTGCTCAGGAGCTACCTACGAGGTGATGAGGTGTTTCTCCAGGGGCCCAGCTGCATCATACATAGCCAGGCGGTCCCTGCAGTCCGGGAGTGTCCACTCCAGCCGTAGCTTGATCATGTAGCCCTTGAGGCCGTGGAGGTGCCAAAGACAACTGGAGGCCAGGTAGTCAGGGCCCTCCAGCCTTAGGACATCATCTTCCTGGACATAGCTGTATCTGTAGCAACCTGAATCCAGGGGAAAGATAGAGGGATTTAATCCTCAGGGTGATGTAAATGGAGGCAAAGGGGGGCTTAGGAGTGATTGTAAGGGAAATTTAAGATATGTGATTGTCACTTGGGACATCAGTGTGAGCCCTATTTCGGGGTGAGGCTGACTCATGCCAGTGATCTCAGTTTACTCTTACATATGTTGTAGTGGCACCTGTCCCCTCATACCAGTGCTCCAGTTTCTCTTTTTAAGAACTGTCCCCTCTTCCTTGGTTAAGCCAGTACTACCTCAGGCTTTAAATATCAGCACGATGCTGTTCCCTTCCGCTGGCTTAATTTTCTTTTTCATCTCTTTCTCCGCTCACCCCCATGTTCTTCCTGGATTTACACCCCCCCCCATCTGATTTCCAGGTTTCAGCAGGCTTCCAGTCCAGGATTTTTGAGTAAAAGTCAGCTTAAAGGTGAGTTTCCAATAGTAGATCTAATGCAAGCTGCCAGCCACAGCACGTACACCACTGCCTGAAATTACTAAAAGCACCTTCAAACATTGCGTACACAACGGACTCCTAAATGACTGACACCACATCCCGTGCAGAGCCACGCAGGGAAACTCCCACCCCATTCAGTAGGATTTAATGGGGCCTGGAATTAGCACTGTTTTACCAGTACACTAAGCTATTTGACAGGAGTCATCAGGACAGGGACAAGACTTTACTAAAGTGGCTGCACCGCCCCTGGGAGCTGGTATCTCTGCACAGTGGTGTGCTGCTGGGACGGAGGTGTCAGGACACTCGGAATGGTCCAGCATGTAGCCACGTCATGTAGTTTGGCTCTGGCCAAGCAGCGGCACTGGTGCTCCCTTGCTACTGTTCTCACCTCCCCTTCCCAGGATTTACAACTCCCGGAAGCCAACAAACTTTCTGTCCCCTGTAAAAATCCCTCCCGCAAAGTCACAAACTCAAAAGCAAAGTTAAAAATAGCCTACCCAGCGTGGATTTCAGCACTACTATGTCTTTCACACTGGATTCTGTTAGAAAGGAAATATATAAAGGAAGATAAACAAAAAGAAAAACTGGCAGTATCTGAATGCTATCATGGCAGGTGATGATTCTCTTCCTTCCTACATAAATGGCTCCCTTAAAACTTTGGCATGGGGCACACTCCAGGTGCTTCTCTGTTTGCCTTCAGAGACCAGTTTCAGTCATGCCTTCCCTACCCCATCTCTCTGGGAAATCTCTCTGGTTGCTGCCCCAGATCCAGCAGCTCTGATTCATGCCCTCCAGCCCACCAAGGGCTTCTCTGCCTTTTTTCCTCGCTCGTTTTTGTGTGCTATTCCAGGACAACCTCTTCCCCTTCCCGGGAGAGCTGGGCATTGCCTCAGGCAGCCACCCCTCTCCTCTGCCAGCCACACTACACGGCACAACCCCACTTCCTAGAGCCTTCACCGTCTCTTTACCCCTCCCCTGCTCTCCCAGTTTAAACAACCCTCACTGAAATACATGGGAGTTACTGAGGGCAGGGAAGGAGGTCTCCTTTAGATGACCACTGGCTGATAAGCTACTCAACATCCTTGTAGAGTCCACCTCTGGAGAAGGGAGTTGCAGAAGAAGTCACCATCAAAGACTACAAATCTTTGCAAAACAGAGTCACATGGTTGACAACGCTTTTAGGAGAGCTGGGCTTTGCTCCAGCCTCCCAGCTGAACTTGGAGCGGCCAGAGATCAGGTGGTACTGGGAATAATGGCCAAAACAAAAGGCACCCTGAGATCAGTTGGGTGTGAGAATTGCTGTTGGGGCCTTGCCTAGGTCAGGGCTTTGGTCTTTTCTAGTTCCTAAGCAGAGCTTGCAATTCTGTGGGGAGAGCTGAGCAGTTTTTTCATGGTAAAAACAGATGTTGTGGAAAAGATGATCCTGCAGCCATAAGGCAGGCCTCTAGAGAAGCTCATGTGCTGCAGGGAAGGACGTATGCTGAGCTGATATTAAGTACTCTTTTATCTGAAGGTAATAAAACTGGGTCCCTTTAAGGAGAATGATGTTTTGAAACTCTTCGGGCGGAAGGGGAAGCTAGTGTCCTGGGGTGAGCGTACCTGTTAGTGAAAATAAAGCACTGGAGATGTTGGAGAGTCAGTGGTTTGCATCTCTGTGTCTTACGGTAGGCTGCAGTGAAACTTGATGTTTAAAGCTAAGCAGGTCAGCAAATGAGTCTGTCAGGAAGCAATGAAATGCTAATGACTTGCTATTAGCTAGCTATTTTTTCACTCCAATTTTGCAGAGCAAATGAAGCCAGAGGTTAAGTCACTGGCTTGAGGTCACCCTGGCCCAGCAGTGAAGAGGTTCCTGGCTTTTGCCTTAGTTGCTAGACTGTGCTTCTGACTGGAGAGGGAGGTGGAAAGGACTAGGGAAAGCAGAAGGAGCTGGAGAATCTACAACTGGTGTGTTAATTCCAAAATAGAAAGAAGTGTGGTCTGCTGAAATGAATAAAACAGTGAAACAGATGCAAAGGGAATAAGAAGGAACTGGGAACAGCTAAAAAAATGGCACCATCATTTTTATTTGTTTATGAGTTACATTGTGAAGTGAGTAAATGAAGGGAAAATGGGCTGACTTGGAAGCATTTAGCATATTGTCTTATGATATATTTCTTAAGAAAGTTAATTTAGATTGGCTGAGCATAAGGTCTAGTATGCTGGAAACAAATCATAAGTAGAAGTAAGGGACTAATGGTAACTGAGGGAAGAGATGTCTCCATGAGATGCTAATGCAGCTTCAGAATAAGATCTTAACACAATGGTCTGGATGAGAGAGTGAAAATGATTTTGAAGAAATCAAATTTTCTTTGGGGATACCAAAAAAATGACCCCCAAACCAAAACAATTGAGATGCGGTGTGAAAAGTTAAAGAAAATATGGGTGGGATAGATTAAAATAAGGTTCGCCTTAGAAAAATGCAAGATAACATGCCTGGGGAAAAAAAATTGGAGATGTAACATTTCATGGGAAGAAGAAACTTGGAAATGAGAGTCTCAAGGGGAGAGAAGAAACACAATGTATTTAAAATGTTTGGGGTTCTGTAAGAGGGATTAGATCAGTCTGAGAAGTTAAGTCTCATTATAAAGACCAAATACAAATTCCATTGGATTTTGCATTGAATATGGACACGTCACCTAGTCCTTTATCTAACACCTATTTTAGAGCAGTTCTTAGGGATGGCTTTTTGAACAGGCTATGATCTTCACTTTGGGCAATGATAAATAATCCTTAACATCATGTCAGGAATTGAAGTGGCAACAATGCTTTGTCTCACAGTGAGACTAGTGGTGACTCAGGTACAATGCCTTTATTCTTCTTGCAATCAAGGAGCCTGGAATAATCTCCCAAAGGAAAGAAGGAAACCTAATTGCTTGCTATTTTTGAGCAGAGCTGATCAAAGTCATGGCCTGTGTAAGATCTCACTCCACAGAAGCCAAAACTGGTGGGAGAAGGAGAAAAAAAAAAAAAAAAAGTGTTACCTAGCTGGTTTCGGTCAGCTGTGTCCCCAGTAATCTTTAATCCTTCAAAGGAAGGATGCTTTTTTTTATCAGACTTCAGTTCTCATCTATCAGGAAGAAAAATGTGTAATTGTATCTCCTGATCCTCACTTCTTCCTTATCTTCTTCCGGTTTCCTCTACCCCCTTTAGCAGTGACTTCTGGCCTCTTCTCCTAATTTCCCCTCAACCCCTTGTAAACCTTGGAGCAGTCTTGACTGCTCAGGCCACAGCTGAGCAGACGGTACTTACCCAGCAGAACCAGTGAGTCTGGGTTGACCCTGTACTCCGTCTGGTAGGACAGGCTGCCCGAACTGTTGAAGCTGGTGGAGAGCTCTTGGTGGAGCATTGTGTTTACCCTCTCAGCAGTCACCTCCTTCTGCTGACTCTCAGGGATTTGGAGGGCAAACCAGAAGAAGAAGGTCAGAGCCCCCTCCCTAACAGAGAAATCGCATGTTAAATATCCTCTCTCTTCTTCTCCAGAATCACTGGAGAGGCAAACCCCAGAGATTAACCCCCCACTTTTTTCCCACAAATCCAACACTTCTGTGTGGACTTGCCAGCTGCACTGCTGTGACACAGAGGACCCACTCTGAGGAGCATGAGTGCTGCTACGTCCATGGTGCTAGATAATCTCAGTCCTTTGGAGGAAGAAGCCATTTTATGCCATCTGGCTTTAGTGATGACCATATGTGGTCAAATTAATGTGATAATTAATCAAGACTGCTCTGATGAGTAGTTTCATTTCAGGTAGAAATGACCTTTGGTTATTACTGACCAGAGGTTGAAAAGAAACGCTCAAGACTTCATTGTCTCACCTCCCAGTGATGACAAGTGGATGATTTATGACTCAGTACCTTACCACAAGCCATTAATGCTGGGCAGGCTCAAGCTGCAGAAGACTGTGACTGGGAAAGCTCTGTTCAACCAGCTGGCAGAGAAAATTGGCTGGGGGAGGGGGAAGAGATGGTGAAACAAACCTTTGTTCAGTAAAAGGCTAGAGGAAGAATAGCAAGTGAAACTTTTATCTCCCAAATTGAAAATGGAATTACATCAAAATTGTAATTTTCCTTAGCTGAAGGATAAATTTAGAGGTGCAGTTTTCCATGGAAAAAAATCAGGAGCAAATGTATACATAAGTTTGGAAGTTATTCCTGCTTTCTTGATCTACTGTGATGACCTGCAAAGCTGTAGTCCTACATCTGTCCCATTCCACTGTTATCCTATTCCCAGGTGGACTGTGCTTCTTGGCTGGAATACCTTTTCCATCGTGCATTCTGGCCTCTCCCTTCTGGTGCCTAGAATCAGGCCATAAAATGACTTTCTTGAATTAGAGAAATTAATTTCCAGATGCTTAGTTTCTACTGGGAATGCCAAGCCCAGGGCTGTTTTTTTTTCCAATTCTTCACAGTAATTTTTTTTCCTCACTTGAACTTTTGCCTCTCTGAAAAATTTCTCAGTTTTGGCTTTTCCTCATGACCTCGGATGAAAATGAACATGTCAAAATATCCCCAGCTCTGTCATGCCGGAACCATTCTGAATCTGGACTGCCTAGCCTAGCCTAGCCCTCCTGGTGGGGACTGCAGCAGTTTGTCATGGCCAGACTTCAGTGAAATTGGAGTACAATTGACTGTAAGCTTTCACACACGAAGAAGCAAAAATGCTGTGGGTGCTACTCACCCAAAGGCATACACTGTGCTCGAGTTGTAATATCGACCCAGCTCTGTGGCACGAATCAGTTCCTTCAGCTGCAACGAGAATGTCGTCTGATAACTATTGTGCAATGTTACAGTGCCAAAGGACCTATGGCCAACCCTATGTTTCATGCCTCTTGCTGTATAGACCCACCAAGACTGTCACGTGGATGGGGGTTCCTGATCCCTTCCCCTTTCTACTCACTGAACTGCCTCTGGGCCAGCTCTGGTCATGAAATTGCCCTCACCATCTTCTGGAGCTTAGCTGACTCCAACCAGAAGGCTCTGGACTCCACCTGCCCAAGGTCCGGGGAGTACTGGCGATTGAGGACCTGGAGGCTGCCAGAGTAAAACTGCAGGACGGACGGTTCCAGGTGCCATGGTCTGTAGTCTGCCAACAGAAGACACTACTGGATTACCTTGCTGGTATGCAGGAGAGAGGCGTTTACCCCTGTATATGAGTCCGCAAAGATCACCCAGAGTCACTAATGCACTTTGGGCTGGGTATTGCCTCGACTATACCCTATCCACCTCCCGCGCAGGGACAAAATATGTTGAAATTTTACCTAGGAAATACCAGGTTGCTGCAGCAGCTCCAGCCAGCAAAAGAAAGGCTAACCCAAGGGGCACATAGCGTAGGCAGTCACGGGAGTTTGTCTCTGATCCGTCCTTTGAGAGGGACTTGGCATCTTCCTCCTGTTCCTCGGCCTCCATCAGGGGCATCTAGTGACACAGCACACCATGGTCAGGCTGGGTTTTCTGCATCCCTTTACATCTGTCTCTGGAGGTGCTCTGCCACCTCGGTGCTCCTCTTCCAAGATCTATAGCCTCACGAGATCTGTGTGCTAACCATCAAAGGCTTTGCTCAGTGCAGATGTGAGTAAAACTCCTAATTCAGTGGGAGACAGGCTTCCAGGACACTGTCCTGTCTATGCCTCCTGGGTAACACCTCAGTTTTCAAAGGCATTTCCTGGGTTTTGCTTCTGCCAAAACCACAAATGAGTACAATAATGAATTCCTCTAGAGGCAAATATATTGTCCTCCCAGTCTGGGAATGGTTTTAAAACCACTATTTTGTTGACCTAGAAATCAATGCAATAGAAAATCCATGACCTCAAAATGCACACAGAAGTTGCACACGACAGCCCAGCCTGAAGTTGCACTTTGCCTGCTGTGCCATTTTGTTCTTGGTCCCTAAAGGCCAGCAAACCTTGCCATTCCCACCAGACCATGTGTCCCAGGGCTAAGTCCACGCTGGCACTGACTCTCTAGCTGAGCTAGTGAGGAAAGAGCACCTGAACAATGTTCAGACCTTCCACCACCCTCTGCTTGTGCCAGGGGACACCTTCTGGCTTTGCCCCTCATTTAACCAAGGCTACTTCTTTTGCTTCATCCTGACCAGCACCCCTTCTGTCAGCCCCAAACTCTGAGGGTAAAAAATGCCATTGCTCAAGAGAGCCACGTTAGTCTTGTTTACCTGTCTCACACACCTTCCTTCTCCTTTCCTCTGCCATCACCTAGTGCATGGCTGCCCCCAAAGGCGTTCTGTGTTTCTGTGGCTGAAGAGGAAAGGGATGTGAATGCACCCATGTCGGAGGGCACAGAGGTCTTGGGGAATGCCAGTGCCATGTCTACGTGTCTGTGAGTCGTCTTTGCACCCAGTGGTCCTTGTGACTGTGTGGCCATGAATGCACAGGAGGAACTTGTTGCAGGTGTGGGAAGAGATGGTTGGCCTCAAGCCCGTTTTAGCCCGTGTGGATACCCTGGAGTGTTCACATGGTAGGGGAGAGTGGTCTCCTCGGCCTCCTTGCCTTCCCCCAGTTACTGAGCCCTGATCCTTCCAGGCTGCCTTGCAACACAGAAACGTGCTCGCAGAACATAAGCACTTACTCTGAAACATTAAACCCATCTTGGTGAAGATTGGCACTTGGACAATCAGCAGCACATCAGCTTGCTCTAATGCACCCTTCCAGAGAGGCACGCTGTACAAACCGGCCCAGCACAGACTGCCTTCCCTTCCTTACCGTGGGCCACCTTTTTGTGCAACCCCCGGGGAGGATGTCCTCCCCAGTGAACCAGGTTGGGTGGTCCAGGAGAGCAAGGGCACTTCTCTGCGATCACAGCATCCCTTCAGAAACAGCAGGCACAAGCAAAGAACCGCAGACGGAGGGGTTGGGGGAGGAGGGCAGGAAGTAGCAGTAGAAGAGCCTCTTTGTTAGAAGATTTGATGGTAGGCACGGGGTTTCCCCCAGAGCTACAGACCTACCTTTGAAACCTGCTGCCGCCTGTGAGGCCTGGCCCACACCCCCCCACGCAAGCCAGCTCACATATGCATGGAGGGGGGTAGAGAGGAGGACATCTATTTACCCAAGCTCAAGGTCTCCTCAGTGATCAATAACCCGATGCCATGTCCCTTCAGCTCGGCCTTTGTCCTGCACCGTCCTGCTGCGATAGGTCAGCACACCCTGTGCAATGGCTTTTTTCTTTTCTGAAATGGAGGTTTCGGAGCCTTGCAGGGGGAGAAGATCCGCAGGCTGAACAAGGGGAGCCTGGAGAAAGTCAGGATAACACTACCTCCAGCTGTGCAGAGAAGAACAACCCAGGAGGCTGGTGCAGATAGCTTACGTTGTGCTCCTCAGGGAACAAGAAGTTGCTGAGCAACTGATATATTTCTTAGTTACCCTCCTTGGTCCCATTGGAGGGAGAGGCAAAATGCAGGGTGTGTGCTCCGCAGCACAGAGATGGAGCAGATGCTGGCTGGCAGGTGTAGATCGCTTGAAGGAGGGAAGACAGCAGTAGACAGCGCGTCCAGTTACCACCGTGATCATGCAGATAAAAGCAAAGCACACTGTCTCTCAGTCCTCACCTGCAAGACTCCCTCTGGTCTTCTTGTGCTTCTTGCTGCCCAGTCTCCTGACGCTGGGCTCTCTGCACTCCGTTGCACCACAGCTCACTCCTCCCTGCAGCATCTGCTTTCCTTCTAGCCTCAGGTCCTCCTCACCTGCCTTGCCTGCACCTCCTTCTGCTTACAGCCCTGCAGATCTGTACGTGTCCCTTTGTTTTTCACAAAAAGCAACCACTCTCCAGCTAGACCAGAGTAAATAAAGTTACTCTGTCAATAAACGGGGTGGGCAGATGGGGACATGGATAACTCTTGACCTGGGACTGAGCTCCAGCCAGTGGCATTGACCTAGGGCCCAGCTCATTTGGGCCAGGGCTCATTTGGGCTTATTTTGGCAGCTGGGCAGGGATAGCTGCTTTCAGTTCTGCCACTGGTTCAGGCTTAGTCTGGGACTGGACGAAGATCAAAAGCCATTGTTGTAGTTGCCTTGTGGTGGATTCTAGTCGATAAATGTTATGTGCGGATGAAAAGCTGCAGCGTTCGACTGGGAATGTGTCAGTGTGGTTATCCTGACTTACTCATTGCTGTACATATGGGAAACTGAGGCACACAATGACAATAAGAAATGCTTTCAGAACTGCTTGGGAGTTTTAAGAGACAAGATTTCCCTTTAAAAAGTTACCTTCAGCCAAAATTTCTCCGGATAACTGGGGTCTAGCCACTTTTTTAGGTATACGTGTATACGTATATGGTTTTCCCAAGCTTACGGTATGAGGGCTTGCCATAGTGTGACAGAACCCAGCTGAGGGTATTTCCCAATGCCAGACACCTTATTTTTTTGTATCCATCTTTCCTGGAAAGAAGCATCCTCCTTCTCTGGTGTTTTCAGCAGAACAAAAAAATATAGAAACTCAATCTGATCTATCTAAGCAAGGATACCACATCTATCACCACAGGCTTTTGAATCAACCAAGGAGCCAAAACCTTGATCAGATTTGACTTCAGAGGAATTCCTTTGCTGCAAGTACCCTTTACTTTCTGCTTCTCCACAGCAAAAAAAAGGAAGGGATGTGGGAGGAGACTGAGAGTGATGTTGCCTATTTATGAAAAAGGTGTCTTGGAAAGAGGGAGATGAGACATGTGACAGCTATCTTTGCTGCCTCTGGGCTTAAGATAAAGAGAGGACTTGTCTGTGGCTGTTAGCTCAGTATTTTCCACACAGTGCTGGCATTCAGCTTTGGTTTGCCTCTGGTACTGATGGACACCGTTGTAGCATCGTTCTGTGGTTTTGTGAACCACATGCTGGGCGTTCACATCAGCTTGAGAGGGGACCGCTTCCCCATGTGGCATTTCCAAAGAGGTCTTGGGGACCCAGCAGAGAATGGGCCCCATATGACTGAGAGTGTTACGCCTTTGGTATTCACAACCTGGGTTACTCACATACGACACCACATGATCTTGTCTTCCTGGAAGAAAGGTCCGGTTATCACCAGATCTGATGTTGAGCACTTCCTGCCGCAGTGTGTCACACATTCACACCCAGAGTGGTGGCGAATGCAGTACTAACATCTTGCCAGCTCGAAAATTGTCAGCACTTTCACAAGAAGGGGGGGAAATACCCATCCGGCAGGATGGCCCTCAGGGGTCTGCAACATGATCACTTCCAACTCCGCTTTCTGTTTTAGGTTTCTGAGTCCCCTGGTGGAGGGAGTAGGAAGGAGGGCTAAAGGTATATGGGTCTGAGCAAAGCTTTGCCTAGTCCCCTATTTAGAAAACATGTTAATCGTTTTCCCCCATCCCAAAGGACAGAAAAACACCATAGATTCCTTTATATTTCTTTTATTTACAAAGAGGCAAAGATTTTTGGGTTTTTTTTGTACTCATCTTAGCAGCAAGAATAATTGAGAAGCTTATGAAGACCTATATTGGGACAGGATAACCATCAGTACAACTAGGATCCTTGTCCCGTGTAAGATAGCAAGTTGCCCATCAGGGTCAAGGGATTCAGTGTCTCTTCTTGAAGTCCATCAGTGAACAGCTGGGCTAGCTTTGTGCTTCCTTATCTGGGAAGCCGTGGGGTCTTCCTCACCTGCTGTCTCCTGGAGACAATGGAGCAGTCCACGTCTTGATGCAGGTGGTGAGGAAGCTGACGAGAGGAGAGGTTATAGCTCCTTCAGCCTCTCAGCTACTGGCAGGCTCAATTCCTTTGAGCAGCAATTTTGAGGTGAAATCCAAGCCAGTGGATGACCCCATAGCTGGGACTCATAATGACATTCAGGCCGTATAATGCAAGGTCAGGTATCAGTGTGGGACCAGGACAAAGGGGAAGCTCGACGCTTGTACAGACAGAGGTACGGAAGAATTAGTTTTGGGTGATACTCACAGGGGTGGCAGAAGTACCAACAAGTTCGATATCCTTGACCTTTTTGAAATAAAAACTCTAAGAAGAAATATCTTTAGCACAAGGGTGGTATTTTCCCACTGCTGAATAGTCCAGAAACATGGCAGAAAGCAGACAGACAGTACAGAAGTTGAAGGCAGGGATAGATGTAACCAGAACAGCTTGTCTTCCTTTGCCTTGCCACTTTTCTTCTGCAGTGTGCTGCTTTTTCTCAACCCAGATCAGCAAATGCAGAGGAGAAAAAAAAAAAAAAAAGAAAAAAAAAAGTTGTCTTTGCTATCCCCTTTCTTTGTGAGTGGATTGAGGTTTTCTTTTCAGCAAAGGTGCTGATTCGTGGGTTAGTTTTCTGGGCTCATTCACCACATCTTTGCTGCTAATTAGGCAATGGTTTCCCTTGAGCAATGGAAGGAATGGGCAGCACCGTTGCAATGTTTTCCACTAATACACAGGATGTGGGATGAACTATTCTGCAATCAGCTTATCGTAGTCAAATAACCGTATTTTGCCAGCAGGGCAGAGAGGCTTTCGATTTCATGAAAAATATTGCAGCAAGAATGGGAAATTGTGTGCGCTCTTTTTACTGCCATCATCAGACCTGGGGGAAAGAAGGAGGGGTGAGGGGATTTCCCCAGTATTTTTAACCCAATAATGGGGATTTCTTTTTACACTGCACTGCTTAGACAGCTGACATAGTTATGGCTCTGAGCTGACCTTAGATACTCAAGTCTAAAGCTGAAACAACTAGCTCAGAATATAATCTCTGATTCAAACCTGAGGTGGGGGCATCAGAGAAAAAATTATATCCTTAGTCAGTTAGGAGGAGATGTCTTCATCCACTTCATCATCAGCCCCAGCACTGACTGGCAGTGCTATTGTCCCGTGTGCAAAATCTCAAAGCCACCTCTTCTGGCATTTCTCCCTCCCATAAGAAGTTTTTAGGCTGGGACAAGGCAAACGGACCATGTGCCTGCTTAGCTTCAAAGCTGAGTGCTATTTTATGCCAAAATACAGCACACAGAAGCGCTGGCACAGCCTCCTAGTGGGAGCTGGGAAAGAAGAAACAAGTTGGTGAGGTCTGGGGTGGCACTTGAGCAGTGTGGGAAGGGGTTTCTATACCATCGTACCCAGCAATAGCAGAGAAACAGGTTCAGTTATGAAGGTGAGTCCTTGTTGGCCTGTATACCTAAGAATCAAGCTTCTGTGTCTCCATTATCTATGTAGCCACTGAACAGCTTTAATGTGCTTTTATCATTCCCCAGGTATTGTTTTATTGTCCACTAGCCCAGTTCTCCATGCAAAGTGTCCTCCACTTTCCAGTGCTGTTTTACTAGCCCTAGGAACTAATGCTACCCCTGTAGCCATCCATGAATTTATACTTTGTACATCCTATTCCTTTTCTGGTTTTGCAGCCCTTTAGGGTAACTGTGTTCTCCAGCCTCATTAAAGAACAGTCCCCATGGGTTTGATCCTGAAGCCACTTTCATGTCCTGAATAAAAAAACTGTCCATCTAGCCTTCCCTGCAGAGAAGACCTTTCCCACCTGTGGATTTCCTCCAGGCAGATCCTAGACAGAGCAATGGCTGTACTGACTTTGGAGGTCCCTCAGAGAAAGGTAGGCACCAGTGTTTGGGACCTGGCTGGAGAAGGCTCTTCTGCATGAATCCTCATCCTGGTTTTGCCTTAGAGGTGGAGGCTGAGAGAAAGAAGAGGTAGCATGTGCTGTTGATGTACAGGGGTCAATCAGAGGGCCTGCCTTCCCACTCCCCTCCGTTACTTCTATAGTACCGCTGTCATGCATGTCTGGTGGGTCAGGAAAGTCTGTGTTCAGCTGGCAGAGGGCCTCAGCAGGTTGTAAATCTGTTTTGTCCATTGCCTTCTCATCCTGGTTCAGAACTGGTGTGGGTGAGGTGCCTTCACTTGACTGGAGAGCCCCAGAAATAGCCATGGCCTGCTGGGCTTCACCTTCTGTCTCTTCCACAAAGGAGCTGTTTTGGAAGCCATGGGTTGACTTGATACAGTGAAGGAAGTTGTGGGACAACACGGGCATGTCTTCTGCCAGTGTGCAGAAGTCTGGGGAGGGGAGAGCGTTGTAAGAATTGCCATCCTCGCTGCCACTGCCCTCTTGGGTGAAAGGCTCATAGGTGAAGTAGACCTGACAAGGCTCGATCTCAAAGGAGTTGGGAAGGTGGAAAAAGAAGTAGCCTTGGTTGGTGAAGCAGCTGGATACAGAGTGCCCACTGGTTTCTACGGGAGGATCAGGAGGCAGGGTTCCCTTGGAAAGTAAAAACTGGGATTCCTGGTCATTCTTCTGCATCACCTCGAGCATGGAGATCTCTGGGGTTGTGCTGTTGACACAGTAGGAAGATGTGGAGAATGGGGAGGAGAGCCATTTCTGATGGGGAAGAAACACAGGAGAGAGACTGTTACGCCCAAAGTATAACACTCAGTGAGGAACTAAAGGTTTCTTCTCCTGAGCACCCACAGCAATCAAGTGACCTTTTCTCTGTCCAAGCAAGAGTTGCCAGAGGTGGTGGGGAGGGAAATTCACATTCATGATGTCTCATCTACATGCTTTTCAGAGAGAATATATGTTTCTGTCACTGTGAAATCAAGAGTGGATCTTGCAAGCCTATGTTTTGAGGTTTCTGGAGAGGGGAAAGGAAGATGGAGGATTAAAGGAAAAGAAAGAAAAAAAAATTACTAGAACATTAAATGAAGGTGGAAACATGAAAAGCAGTACTGAGATACATCTCATGCAATCTGTCCCTAGGTGCTGAACCAGTTTCTGATACATCTGCATGGCCCTATGTGATTTCTTGTCTCAAATGATCTTCCAGGCCCTTTGTGCCTCGATTTCCCCACTCACCATGAGTGACATCCTGCAGTGTATCATTATCCTTAAAAAAACCCTACTTTTGATAACATCCAACTTCATTGCCTTTATGACCAGTGAAGCAATTTTTCTCGTTCTTTCTGCACTGAGAAAGTGTCTTCAGTGCCTGCTGCACACCCCCGCCCCCCTACTCCACACTCTTCCCCTGTAGTTTAAGCTTTCTAAGTTTTTTTGCATGTAGGCTTTTCCAAAGCTTTGCTGTCCTCTGGACCCTCTGCAGTTTGTTTCAATCCTTCTTAAAGTGAGATGCCCCTTGGGATCACCTCCCACGTCTTGGATCTGACGCTGCCTTTAATACTGCACAGAATGGTAATCGTCTCCTTGCAGCTGCCCATGCTTACGGAGCTTACGGAGCTTACAGAGAGATTAGGGGAAAGGAGAATGTACGGGTAGATAAAGAAGGGAATGAGACAACAAGAATGCAGAAAACAGCTAGGTGCCATCCAGTGTGACGGCAATTCACATTAGGAGCAGAGGAAAGGCTGACAGCCAGGAGGAGGGGATCACAGCAGGAAATCTGGGGAAGAGCTTGGCAGCCTAGGGCAGGCAGGGAGGGACAGAAGTGGTGTGGAAGGGGATCAGAGAGGCCAAGTTCCCTCCCGCGGGTCCCTTGTTTTCTCTCAGGCTCCCCTGAGAAGGGGAGCAGGGTGCTGAGGTTTGCGTGGTTTGCCGTTTCTCAGTTCTGTAATTAGTGATGCCTCAGCCGAGTGTCAGGTTTTAGAAGGTCAGAAAATAAAACTCGAACAGAGAACCCAGCAGCTGGTGCTACAGGCACATGTCATGTGTGCACATGTAGGTCTGATAACATGCTGGTTGTCCTGGGCATGTGTAGCTGGACCCTCCTTTCCCTCATTTCTCCCTTATAACCGCATGGCTCCATCCCCAGTACCATACCTGAATGTCACCTCCATGAACCGAAACGAGTGGGGGAAAGAATTTCTTGGGGTCTGGGATGTGAATCTTCAGGATCTTCTTAAACCTTGAGAAAGGAGAATGAGATGGAGGAATGAAGCAGGGCCTGATCCTGACAAATCTGGCACTGCGGTATGGGTAGGAGAGAGCATTGCAGCTCATGGGTACTACCATGGTGTGCGGGAGAGGTAAAATAAGAACAAGCCTGAGAGGGCTCTCCTTGCCAAAATGCAGTAGCTGAGGGATGAGAGGTATAGAGATGAGGCAGTTAAACCTAAAATTGGACAATGCCCTCCCCTCAGACTTTTTCCTAGTGAAGCACAACCAGTAGTTCACTGGTTTCTTCCCTGACTTGGCTGGTCACCTTAACTTCTTCACTTGCCCCTTCAGCCCCTTGTTTTGATAACAAGCTGGTCAGGTCTCCCTTGTTTCCAAGTTCTATCAGTTGCGAGTTGACCCCTCTTTGCTTTCCTGCCACTGCAATGACTCAGAGGACCATATGGCCTGAACGGGACCATTGCTGCCAAAGCTGTGCTACAATGTCTGTCTATCTTATTAGCAGGACACTATGTGGTATAACATGCCCTGCATCAGCCCAGTGGCCTCTACTGTGTTGTCATCCCAAGGCAGCATGAAGTGATCTAATCTGCTCTTCAGTCCCTCAGAGAAGTTGGCTGATCCTGTCAGCTCTGTGCTGAAGCTTTTGTGTGGGATGCTCTGAGGAAAAACCCTCCTGACCTCTGTAGGCAATCAGTGTACTCTCTGAAGCACCAGAATTTGCTAGTTCTTGCATATAAACTACCTTACATCACTGCAGATGCTATTTTTATTCATGCGTGTCTAATCCTTCCTTGGATCTTACCTCAGCATTATCCTCCATCCAATTCCCCCAGGTTAATTATACTCCGTGGAGAAAGGAACCCTTTTTATCTCACTCTATGCCATATAGCTAATACTTCCTTACCCTTGTGTTATGACTCAAGGTAAAACACGTCGACCAGTGACTTTCTCAGTATCCATCTTCCTTCAGTATGCATCTCCTTCTTTCCTGACAGAGAAGCCATCACAGCCTCTGCTGCCTCATCCCTGACAACATTTCTCCCTGCTCCCCGCCATGAACATCAGCATTCTGCTTCTCTGCCCCTGTCCTGAGAAGATAAAACCTGAGGCCATTTCTAACCTTGCCATGCTGAGAGGTCACTCTCCGTATTATTGCATGGCATAACCCTGTGAGACACTTTCAGTCCTGAATATAAGCAGTGCCTGGGTAGAAGCGCTGGCAAAGAGATCTTTAAAGCATCATGTAGATGTTTACCACCATGTGATGAGACACTTCAGGACTGCACAGACCAGTGAGAGGAAGAATTGTAATCCTCGTTTTGGCTACAGACCAAATGTCACTATGTCGTGCCCAAGCTCTTGCCAGAGTGTTCAATTGAGAAGGTAGTGCTACCTAAGCTTGCTTGGTCCTTTCTATTGCTCAACCAGTGGCCTTCTTTTTAAGATGCAATTTTGGTGCATCCTTGTTAGGGAACCCCAGTCTAACCCATGGACAACAAAAGTGCAGAGGCGGCTGTTTTGAATTCAGCCAGGACATGGCACCAGGTCACAGGAGTGCAGCACAATATAATGATGATGGTGAAACCACATCATCTTGGGTGGTGATATATCTCCCCAGACAAATGCCATCCTCAAAAGGTTGGACTATAAATCATATTTTTAAGTCACTCTCTATCCTGAGTAATGCCAAGTGAAAAATAACCCTGGTTTTGAGAAGACACACAAGATACAAGAGAGGAACAAAGAGGAAAACTTGATTCTCATTTACCATTTCAGGGTCCGTAAATTAATAAGGAAGGCAGTCCCAATGATCACAAAGATGCAGGTGCTCACTATAAGTGCTGGCAAGACCGGATGGGATGTTTCTGCAAGGTGAGAGACAATGAGGGCGTTGCTGTGAAAATTTAGACAGGATTCTGGTGGTAGGAGCTACAGCCATTCTATGGTGGTTCAAGATGATCAGTGATATAAAACTGTAATAAACAGGTGGTCAGATAAATGGTTCTGCTGTGGTGTGTAGGATGCCTTTGAGGGTTTCAGAGTCTACTTGGCATTGCTTAATAGACAATTTGTGTTGAACAGCTTGAACTCCCTGTTCATAACAGCACCACAGCTGGGGGTTGCCACAGATGAGGTGGCACAGTACACTCGTTGAAGTGTCCATCAACCTGTCTGTCTCATGGCAAAGGAAAGCAGGGAGTCCTAAAATCAGCTTAAGTGGGGCTGGAGACTTGAAACAGCATTATGAGCCAGTGGGGGAGACAGAGTCATGGGGTTCAGGGGTCTTTGAGAAGGCAGGAGGACGAAGAATGGAGAAGATTAGGGGTCAAGAGGCTGTCTTCTTTCTTTGGAGAGGTGAAGGAAAGCTTTAGGAAGCTAGCAAGTTTACAGTATTCCACCACATGATGATTTTGGTACTTGGATTGTGGGCTTAAGAGAAAGAGACTGAGTTCCCACATTGCCAGCTCTGCCAGCACTCCTCAGGCTTGTCTGGTATTATCTCAAACTTTTCTTAATCTGCCTCTTTCTCACGTATCTCCCCAGTGCACTTTTGCTTGGTCTTGCTATTCTGGTGCCTGTCTCCTCTGCCTGCCACCCCCATCTCCCTCCATCCCTAGTACCCCTTGGTCTGGGTCTGCAGAGCTCCTCTGGAGTAGGTGTGAGGGAGAAGATCAAAGTAAAAGAAGGAGGAGACATTTTTAGGACGTTCTTTCTTTGCCTGTCCTTGAGATGCTGCTAAGATCACTTTGTCTCCTCTGCCTCTGGTACCCTGGTTATCTTTGGGTCTTGGTTGCTATGACAACTGGTTGCGGCTGTATCCTATTCATTGACATCACACACTGTCAAAATTTGATCGCCACAGCAACACAGTGCCCTTTCTAAACATAGCTCCTCTGTTTATACCAGCACCAGGCACAACAGAGAGGGGCTGAGCAGAGGCAGAGTGGGGGCGACATGAGAAGGAATAACCTCTATCTGCTTATTTTTCGGAAAAGAAATGAAAGAGGCCACAGCCAATGAGTCACCAAAGCGACTTGCTCAGGGCACTATCTTTCAAGGCTGGAGGTGTCCTCCATGCTGTGGTTCATGGTAATGACTGATGCAAGTCTCCGCGGACCTTTTTGGAAGGGACTTACATGCATGTAAGTCTCTCTCATTATCCGTGAGACTTTGCTTCCTTGGCTCAGGTCTCCTTTTGTTCAACAGCTGAGTGCTCTGTTTCACTGCATTTCACTGATCAATGGCTTCAATGAACTGGTACATTTTAGAAAGCTGGATTTACGTCCCTAGGTCACAGGAGCACCTGGGAAAATGCCAGTCCTGGCCACTGCTTCTGCAGGTCAGACATCTGGCCTTACTGCTCTGGGGAAGCAGTCCCTGATTTACATCCTGTGGATTTTGCCTGGCTTCTGGAAGTCAGAGGGGTTCTGTCGGGGTCGGGGCGTCTTTGCCCTTAAGCCCTGTCGAGCCAGCCTGACCTAACAGATTAGGAGGGACGGATCATTTCCAATCTTTCAATTGCTCTTCAATTAACACAATCCTCCCACAAACTCATCTTCCTCCCACTTCCCAGCCTGCTTTGGCCCTTCTACTTTGTTTTCCCCGAGTGCCCTCTTTCCCCTCCAAGCCAGACTGCCTGACTCCGATCCTTACGGTTGGCATGTGTCCTCCACAGTATCGTCTCGCTCCAGTCGCTCCACACGCCTTTGTAGGTACCTGAGGCTCTTGGCCTTGCACGGACAGCCGCCTCGTATTTCAAGTCGGGGGAGAGGCTCTCGAACACCATCCACATCTGGTCCTGCTCAACGGTTAAAATGGTGAAGTTCTCTGCCTCCTGGAAGAAGGGCAAAATTAGAGCGCCATCAACACCCTGCCATGGCTTACAGCCTCATGTACCCATCTCTTCCAAGGCCCTCAGAAAGGATCTGTCTCAGATCCCTACACCTCGAGCACTGCTTGTTCACCCCGGAGGAAAATTCTTCTTCTCTTTGCTTTCTTCACCCCTTTCAGGTCTGTCCTGGAGCCATCTGGATTTCTTTGTGGCAGTACTAAGTAAAATAGGATTCCCATCTGCCTCCATGTCACCACAAAACACTGTCAGCAGGTGATGCAAATAAAAGGATGAGGGAGTGTCATCCGCTCTGCAGCTTCACCAAAACTGGTTTCGTCCCAAGAGGAAGCCCAGGGGCAAGTTGGGTGACATAAAGAAGACTGGGATTCGTATGGTGACAGGTCCCAGTACCCGACTCTGCACTCACCTCCCTGAACTGACTTGTGTTTCGGTACCGCACTTGGTATTCCCGCTCCCCATCCAAATAGTGAGAAGAAATATTCAGGCTCCACGTCAAGTTGTAGATGTTTTCAGTTTTCTGAATCAGCTGAAGGTTTCCTGGAGGCCTCAGCTTTACTGGAAAGAGAGAAGGAGCAGGGCTGATACCTCTGCACTCTCTGTCCATAACAGGGGTCCACCGCAAACGCCATTGCAGCAGGGTTGGTGTCCTGGCTGTGCTCACAGACTCCAGCCAGCCACAACCAGAGGCTGTTAGTGAGTTCCCTCTCTCTGTTCCTCCTTCTTCCCCACTGTCACTGAAAGCAAAAGGCTTATTGTCTCTTACGTTAAAGGCAGCTCCTCCTGGGAGCCTCTGGGAGTGACTCCTGCAGTCAGTGCAACCAATCCCACATGGCCATGCATCCTATCTTGTAGGGGTGATCCACAAGGCAATTGTATGGACAGGAACGGAGCATGGATGGGGAGTCAGCTGCTTTCCAGCTGCTCTTTCAGAGAGCTACAGCCACAGGGGATGGAGTTACACAGACTGCCTAGGCTGATCCTTCCCAATCCCTGTCTCCAGCCACGCCTTTTTATGCCTCACCTTGCAGCAGCTCTATTGAACATCTTGACCCAGGTAAACTCACACATCCAGCAAAAAAATGACCCAAGCAGATGTTTTTCTGCTGGATTAGTGAGCTGAATCCTTTCAGCAAAGACTGATGGATGCCAAAGCTGCCTTAAAGTAGGTTGGAATCACATATCTGGTAGGAGCGGCAGCATGCATTTTTCGTGAGGTCAGCTGAGCTGTCATTGCCTTTTGAAGCCAGAAGTCCAAGCACAAAGCATTCCCATTTAACAATGTCCCAGATATAGGACGGGATAGGAGGTGGCTGGCATGACACTGCGTGTTACAGGTGCAAGTGGCAGCAGTCAATGTGGTTCATCTGTGCCGGTTGTAGCAGGGGACAAAGAAAAGACACAAGTCTAAAATCATCCATGGGTGTTGCATAGGGGTGGATGGGGAAGAGAAATTAGTTATAAATTTATGGTGAAGCTTCAGAGACTGCAAGACAGACGAGTACTCACTATTGTCAAGTGGACTGAAATCTTCTATTCGTGCAGGTATAGACCTATTCTCTCCAGTCTGGCAATGGACAGACAGGGTAAGACGGTCTGCAGCGGTGAAGCATTGAGTCTGCAAGGAAAATTTACCATTAGTGACCCTAAAGCCTCATAAATAAACATTCATATTTCTAAGCATTGCCTATGTATAAGAGGTTTAGGAATACTTGACAATAAATACGGACAATATTTGTGGCTGAAAGGCATAAGCCTCAGTAGTGAGTGAGGAATCAAAGATTTATACTTCACGGGATTGGATTTTTTTTTGTTCATTGGCAAGAAGGGCACAAAGTATTATGGTATGGTAGTTTGCTAGGATTGCTGTATGTGCTGACTAAGCAGGAAAAAAGTTACTTGCTATGAGTGACATTTATTGAGAAAAAATATTTTTACGAAAACATTTTGTGTTCATTGGTAAGACTGAGATGACATTAGTATTAAAAATTACTCTTGAAATGCAGTGATACTAAAGGGCTGTATACATCATACGGTATTAAATAAGCAATAGGGAAATGAGCTTGATTAGAAAGAAAAGATTTTGGAGCTGTTTACCAACCCTGCAATTTCTCTTTGCACATGATGTGCAAATGTAAGAAAGCTTGTCTGTCGTTAGAACTGGTTGTGACTTTATCAATAAGGAGAATTAGCTCATATTTGGATGTGGTTTTTTTCTGAAAACACAAGGACCAGAGTAACTCTGGATATGACTGAAGGAAGCACATAATGAGTCTAAAAAAAGACTGATTTAAATAAAGAACAATAGCTAGAGGATTTGCATCACCATTAGCTCCAGTGATGTGTTGTTGCATCTTGCATTTGACACATCTAACCAGACTTCATAGGAGTTAATGATCTGGAAAATGGTACTAACCTCTTCAAGGAAAATGAAGCCAAGAGGTGACCTTAGAGCTGGTGGTGATGTCCATCCCTCCTCAGAGGAAGGGATTAGAGACAAAGCCAGGTAACTGAGACATGGGACACTGCATGTGATCTGTGTGTCCTGCACCTCTTTTGCATGTGTCAGGACAGCATGGCCCAGCTCACAATGAAACCAATCCCTCCTGCAGCGGAACCCACAGGGGTGATGCATATCAACAACACACAACATCAAGCCTAACTCCAGAACTGGAGGCAGGGATTAGGTTTGGGCTTTTTATACTGCTCCTGGGTGTCACACTGTTTATACACCCACAATCAACATACAAATCCCTTCCACCTTGTCATTAGCCAGGACATCCCAGACAAATTACTCACATTACTGTTTTTGCTGAAGGTCTTGACGCATCTCCTTGGCCCAGTCACGTGCTCTGCCTTGGATAATTCACAGTGCTTCTTGAATTTTTCAGTTAAGGGAAACAACCTGGGTTTTAAGCAGGAGAACTCCAGAGATCTGGGGAGGCTCTTTTGCATTTAGTCAAACTTTATGTAACACTAAAGGCCTTTCAAAGCATTTTGCATCCTCCCATATATGCTGAACAGTTTACAACAAGGATGTAAACCCACTTTCTCTCCCCACTGCACCACTAAGTTACCTCTCCCCGGTGCATCCCAGTTATTTCAAGCCAAAGATACCAGTAGGTTTCCAGTTTCCAAGTCTTCACAAAACCCTCTCGCTACCTTCTCTGCTTCCTGTTGATATCAGAGAGCGTGCAGAGCCCAAACACACCTGTTGCCCACAACTGCGCTAACATGGCCCTGGAAGACAGGCGCCTGTTTCAGCCCCCCCCAGGGTTTACAGGTGTCCTTCAAGCCACTGACAGTCTCGTAGGATCTCATATACTGAGTGAGATGCATCTTCTGAAACAGGTCACATCCCAGTCAATCAGGACCATACGCCACACTTGGCAGTGCTACGCCATGACCTCTCTTCTGCTCTGACAAGTGTGGCTGGACAGCCTAAGCTGAGCTATGGCACAGGGGGTGACAAGGGTGGGAGAGCATCCCTGGGGTTGCAGCTTGAGGGGGTATCAGACTGAGCTGCCTGCTGCTGCTGTAAGGTCAGATCAAGCCTGGGACTTGCTGACGGTGGGGAGAGGTGGTGTCCTAGAGCCCTGGTCAAGCAATGGCACAGTTCCAAATCCAGCACAAATTCCAGCCCCAGTCTCAGTTATTCACACCCATGGAGCGATATAAGTGTTTTGGCTTTCTAGGTCCATGTACCAGGCCCCAGAATGTATTTGCCCATCTCACCCAGTTGGAGGTGCCTCTATGATGGTCACAAGCAACCCACCTGCTGCCAGAATCACACCGAGCCTCTCCTAATGACAGGCACCCAGGAAAGGCCTGGGGTAGGCTGGTAAATCTTTTGGCTAAAGATGTCATACTTGGAGACCACAGAGGCTCAGCCAGACCCCACTGCGGTGCTCGCCACACACCTACCTCTCTGCTGTGAGATGTGTGGGAGAGGTAAACATCATGAACTGAGAGAGGTGAAAGGGACAGGGGAGGTAAGGGGAACAATATTTACCTTCATTTATTGTTACTCAAGGTGCAACATCCCAGATCACCCTGGCAATGAGCAAATGGCCCCTCTATAACTTTAATTCCACCCTCCTCCACCCCAATCTCTATGCATCTTCTTTTTCCACTGAAAATGCCATTCAGTACAGAGGGTGGCTACCAAGGAAGGGGAATTTTTTGGAAAATGAAGCACAGACAGAGCTATAGAGCTGAAAGATGGGCTGTGCTAGACAGTTTGGGACTGTCAGACGACAAACACTGAGCAGTGGCTAGCATCTCAGCCCCCGTGGGGTTAAAGACAGTTCAAGACAAAGCCCCTCGGCTCTGTGACTCCATTACACCCGGCCTGGGGAGGGGGAGCTTACAATTTTTTTAAGTGGTAAACTTTCCAGGACACTTCATTCAAAGCATTGGCTTTCCTCAGCCTCTGCAGTCACCCACCTGTCATAAAAAGCAAACATCGATGAAATCTCCAGCTGGCATGGTGCTTCAAGCAGTTCCCTGCTTGGGCTCCAGTCGCAGAAGAGAGCTGCCCGCGAGTCATACCAACAAGAGAGGCTGGAGGCACCTGCCAGCAGAGAAGAGATGGACAGCAACGCGGATGAATTAGGAATGATGTTTGTCATTAACTATCACCCCGGACAATTCTGCCCCATCCCAAACTACAGACGGACTCCTCTGCTGGGTAACGGTCTCCAAGTAAGAAAGGCAGAGCCATTAACTTCTCTATGTCCTTGGATGTTGATGTGCTCATAAGAGATCTGTAACTATTGCAACCTCCTCTTGGCTGTATATTACAAAACGAGCACTCCACAGCAACACACCATGGCACACACACTCCTTCGACTGACCGCACTCACTGCCTGCCCAGCTGGCACGGGTGAAGGGAATCACTTCTTACCTTGTGCTGAGTCTGATGCCTGCGAGAGAGGCGTGAGGCTGAACAGCCAAAGGTGACGCAGAAGCAGCAAAGAGGGCTTCATCTGTACTGGTGGTGACACACTGAAAGAGATAAGACGCCCCCCCAACATAGCTCAGCAATGCAAATTAGGAAGATGTCATCTCACAGGAGGTATGCTCCAAGCCAGCGCCGATCTCCCAGGCTCAGAAACTCATACCCTTTCTACACCAGAGTCTGTGCTTTTCCCTCAGCACCTCATCGCTCTCCCGCCTTGGGTGCTTTTCTCAGCACTGAAACCATTTGCAGTGCAACACAGACAGGCTGTTTGCAGGAGTGATGCCTTCTGGAAATGTGTGTGCGAGCACACAGCGGTCCCCGTGTGTCGTTTCAGGCTGCTTGCTGACTCAGGTAGAGAGTGGTGCCTTGGTTGTGCGCGGCTTGTGCTTTGAAGAACTTCTCTTTTTGGTAAGCCCTAGGGCTGAAATAACTAGGTGCTTGCTGAGTAAGAGGGGTCTCTGGATGCAACTGACAAAAGTTAGTTGCAGAGATCATTGCTTAGAAGGTAGATTTTGAATGGCTTGTTTGGGACAGAGGAGGAAATCAGGGAGAAGAAGAAATTTACCAGGTTCTGGCAAGTCAAGGTTTTACCATATCGCACAATATTACATAGTCATGCAAAAACCATGCACCATTCTTACCAAACAGACCCTGCACTGCCTTGGAAGGCGTCACATTTTCAGGTGTAACAGAAAATTTGGCCTTTGTAATTAGGAAACTCTGCAGCACCGCGCATCCACCCATGGCACCGAGGGAAAATCCTTGTCTTAAAAAGCCTGTACAGCCATGCTCCATATTAGACAGACTGGGTTTACAGGCTTCTCATCCAAGCCCCCCTCTCTCCCCATCCACCTGGACACCTGTACCTCAAGGTCTGCCTCTGCCCACAGGAGAAGGAACCACCCTCACCTCTCAGCAAGCCTGGAGCCCAGCCAGAGCTGAGCAAAACAAGACAGAGTCCCTCTGGAGCCTTCTGGTACTGCCAGGGGAGCGGGAAGAGCGGGTTTATAAAGGGCTGGCATGAGGCACAATATAGATTCCCGTTGTGATAAAAGATTAGGTTCAGAGGAACTAAAACATGACGACAACACATTAACAGACAAAGTGGAGAGAAAGACAGGGAAAGAAAGCAGGCGGTGTGGTTGTGAGATGTGGGGTATGATTTGAGAGGACTGTGGATAGACAGAGAGATAAATACATGCTCAGCCCTCCCCAACAGCAAGATTCAGTTTGTCAGACCGAAACTCCTTCCAAGACGCTTTTCAGATCAGCCACCCCCATGTGGAAGATAGTTGGCATCACCCCCTTTACCTTCCAGCTCTAGGCACCGAGTGGTCCAGACGAAGAGAGCCCCCGGGGACCAGGTCGTGAGGTTGGATGGAAGTAGGTGCTGGACACCAAACAGTGAGGGGAACAGGGAGGGGGGAAAGGGAGAGGGATGGAGGTGGATATCTTAGCTCAGTGCATGTCCAGGTGTCAGCCAGCTACTGGCATGAGAGGAGAGGTGCCTGTAGCCTGGCAGTTCTGCTGTGGAGCCGTTCCTCTCGTGCTTGCATGGCCTCTCTCTGTCTTCTCCCTCTCACCTTTGCACAGGAAGCTGCCGCTTGCTTGTCTTGTCAGACTGAGACGAGGCCCTGAAGTATCGAAAAGGCTAGCGAGGCCGAGAATAAAAAGCCCCAAACCACGTCCTACTTCCTGCTGGTAAAGCAATAGGTGCAGAAACAAGGGTGGAGGGATCAGGTGTTAGCTTGCAGTGCTCAGATATACTGGGACCAGTTTGTAACTATTGCTGGGAAGCAAAAGAGAGAGAGAGAGAAGGACCTGTCTTCTTGGGACACCCACAAGAGATCCTCTTTCAGACACCGAAACAGATCACTCATATCACGCTTGGGGTCTGTACACGTGCACAGATCACTTTGAAACCGGGGATAGGAGTCAATCTGCAACAGAAATACCATGGAACACTTTGTGAAAAATAACTCGAGTCATTGACCTAAGCAACACCAGAATGAAACCAGCCTCAGCATCAGTGCCCCAGTTTCAGAGGATCCATCCTGGGTCAGAGCAGGAGTGGAACGAGGGCAGTGCTGAGTGTGAACAAACCTGAAGCACAACCCTCACACTTGCAGATGGTATGACACCACAGGAACACCCATCCCACGCCACCCTACCCAGCTGAACACCACACTCGCTCCACAGAAGGAAGAATCACACCCTCCGACTTGAGCCTCGCAGCTAGTCCGGACAGGCAACACCATCCTGCAGTAGCTGCAGTGTCTGTTTGGCATGGCTTGTCCATTCAACAAGCCAGAGAGGGGTGCAAAAAATATGTCCACCTTCTTATCATAGAAACATAGAATCATAGAATGGTTTGGGTTGGAAGGGACCTTAAAGATCCTCTAATTCAACCCCCCTTGCCATGGGCAGGGACACCTTCCACTAGACCAGGCTGCTCAAAGCCCCATCCAGCCTGGCCTTGAACACTTCCAAAGCTTCATGTGCCCTCACCTTCACAGATGGATAACCCCTCACAGGCCCTGCAGGGCATGTTTAGTTTTGGAAGATCCTTTCGCCACAGGCAGACGTCTTTCCCAGCACACTTTGCCTTCACATCCCAAGCCAAGCCAGGCACACAAACACAAATCCACAGCCAGATGGTTGCCCAGTTCACAGATAGTCATGCATGTGCATACGTGTCTGCGCACACCTCTCTTTTTCCATACACAAATATAATTCTCTGAAGTGCAGCATATCACGTTTCCTGTCTGGTCTGAGCTGCACGAAGATGGCCACTGGTGTGGGCCCAGATAATGAGAATCTCCTTTTATACACACAGTGGTCATCACGCTCTGTGCACCTCACCTTTCTCTCCTAGAGCAGCTCAAGGCCCAAGCTCAGGTCCAGCAAGCAGGTTTTTCTGACCAAAAGTTGCCAGAGGCTAATCTCAAGTCTCCAGGCAGTTCCTTTTTGAGGACTGTATAAACCTGGAGGATGGAGCCTCCTTTAACAACAAAGGGATCTTGGTTTCAGGTAGTGGAAAAAGGTTGTGGGAGGAGGAGGAGTTTTTAGTCGCAGGCAGCCCAGCCCAGAGACTGGATCTCAGAAGATATTAGACCTCAAAAAGAAACAGTTTTGGAGTAAACCAGTGATTTGACGGTATGAGGGGAGCCATTTTGAAGGAGGTTGCAATGATGGATCTTCATGGCCATTTCTGCGAGAGCATTGCAGTTAATGACTTAGCCAGCAGTCTGGAGTGCAACACCTCTTTCCTTACCACGTACAACACGGACCAGGAGTCTGAGAAGTGTCATTTGGATGCTCTTGATAGCCATCTGAAAACTCTTGTTATGATCACCCTTTGTGAGGGCAACTGCGGAACCTGACCAGGCAGCCTCCATTGAAGAGGAGCAGGGGAGAGGATGGGCTGCGTGCTTTCCTGCTCTGGTAATCACTGGCTGTGGTATGTGCACCTTGGAGGCTCCCACCAACTGTAATGGCATGTATCATCAGGGCACAGCCAGCCTTTCCCAGGCACTCTTAAAATGAATACAGCTTACTGTGGTGCAGAAGTCCTCGGCTGAAGCAATGAAGTGCTCTCTGAGAAACTTCTTGGTATCACCAGCTCTGCAGCTGCAATGGAGTGTTCAGGTTAACCATCTTTTTTCTTGTTTGTCCTTCAGACTGAGAAATCTGCGCTCTCCTTCAGACCACAGATCACTTTGGGAAAGTAAGAGCACAAAGCACCCCTTTTTTATTGTTCAGCTTATCAAGTGGAAAAAAATCCCAACCACTGATTACTTTTTTTTTACTTTCTTCATTTTTTTCAATGTGTAAGAATCAGATGAGGTTGGTTGTGCACTGCGGTACTTGAAACAGTGGAAGAGGAAAACTTAACATGTAGTTAGTCCCTAGAGAAGATGAGTGGCTGCTATAGTTGAAAAAAAGGATTTATCTGGTCAGCTAATTCACTGGAGACTCTTTTTTCTAGATCTGCATCTCTACGATAGATTCTCATGCTGATTTTTTTGCCACCTTATAAGGACCGATGTCACATAGAAGACTTTCCCAATTAGGATCCAAATGGAGAGCCATCTCTCCTCTATCCAGCCACCTTTGCTGAACAGTAGTAAGGAATATACTTCTTTGTCAAGTGTGGCTGGAATTGATTGACTTTTCCAAAATTGTGGAGGGGGGGGGAATGGTCCAATGGATCAGCTAACAGACAGCTGAACATTGATGCGTGAAGACACAGACTGCCTCAGCATGTTTAATTTCCATTGGAAACACAGTTTTAAATGCACTAAAACAACAACTGTGTGGCATAAGTAGGAAAGGGTTTCCTACACAGGCCTTGTGTCCAGGCCCCATCTGATACAGATAAATACACTTGCCGTCAGCACAGCTTTCAGACTTGATTGCCCAGGATGTCGGGCTGCTGAGAGTTTGGCACTTTTTATCTCCTTTACACTGACGTTGTTAGGAATGGTGCCATTTGTAATGTGAGAAGCCCAGCAAAACCGCATTGTCAGCGATACGTGTGAGGTGTTCTTGTGACTACCTTCCTGTCCCCATAATGGCGACCGAGACGGGTGAACTTGCCAATCAGCGTTGTTGTTCGGTGTCAAAGCAGCAGGTAAAAGTGTGGTGTTGGAGGTGTGGTTAAAGGTGTTGTTTGGGACAGATCAGTGTTTCAGGGGCAATGTTAGTTTTAAAAATCCTCAAAGCTGGGTCAGGTGTTTACATGCAGGCTGATCTTTTTCCCCCGACTCTGCTTTCATTAGAGCAGAGTAGTGCTCCTGAAACTTCTCATTTTCAGCTGTGTGTCCACTGAGAGTCTCTGTAGAATGGCAGAGGTGAACAAGAGAACAGAAAGAGTGAAGAAGTGTGAAGTGCAAAAGTATCGCGTGGTATCAAATCGTCCCGCGATCCATCAACTCATCAGCTGTCGTTAGGCTAGGCACATCCCTTCCCTTTGCTGGCTCTCAGCTGGGACTGGAGCCCCAGGCTAACTGGGATGCCTTGCCTGAAGTTTACAAAGCACCCGTCTCACCAGGGGCAAGCTCAGAGAAGGGCTCAGTAGATCCATCTTGGTGTCCTGTCCTCATGGCACGCTGGAGTCGAGCAGTGGGAAGGGTGCAAAGCCAGCAGGAGGTGAGATAGTGAAGGCAGAGATGCCCTGATGGCCACCCAAGTTCTCTACCTGACAGGATACACTGTGAAGATCTCTAGACGCTCTGCAGGTTATTTTTGGTACTTTCCAAATAATGTTGTTTTAGCTATAACCTTTACATTGAATTTCCTGCCATTCATATACGTGCGCTTCTCAAAACTCCGACATTGTTCTACATCTGCCGTTATTTTCCCCTTAAATTGTAGTTCTACTCCGAAAAAAGTCTGTAAAAATGGCCCTGCGGGGAATCACTGTTTAGTGTGTCAGTGAGGTCTTTATTGAATTTGTTCACATTACAGGTCTAAAAGAGGCTTTGCTTTGTATCAAAATGGCAACCTCAGGCCAACATTAAAGAGGTTTTTTTTCTTCCTGCTCCATCATTCCTGGGGATATTGCTGCTATAGGCTAAATGCTGCCCTCAGGTTAATCTCCATCACCGTGTTTAAGAGGAGAGGCATTTAAGCAATGGAGTTTAAGTTCTAGGATCAGGTACCACAATGGGAGTAACCACACCAGCCAGCAAGCATTAAAGCCCACCTACACAGAAGATGGTATACTTGCTTTTCTTCCCTTCCAACTTCTGCCCCCCAGAGAGTGTCCTGATAAAAGCAGAAGACATCAAATATACACGTTCTATACAAATATAAACAAAATGTTCAAAAGTAGGGATTCCCTAGCCCTGCAGGCCAGGGAAGGACATTGATAAAAGTAGTAAGAAGCTGAGGCATTTGCAGGCACTCTCACTCGTGGCAAGCCTGGGGCCACAGGTGGGAGGGGGATGGAGGAGGTGTTCACTTTCACTCGCTGACGGTGATGGTCACAGGCCCAGAGAAGTGGGGAAACAAGGGTGGGAGGGGAAGCATGCTATTTTTGAGCAGTTTCACTCTTAGCCTGCCTGGCTGTGAACACATAACTATGAACTCATAAGCATGAACACGGGACAGTCACAAGATGCCCCCACTCAGGACCTGAGCCCCAACTCCTTGTTATGTTTGGGTAGAACTAGATACTGTCAGGACTTTGGTCTGAAGAGCTGAAGCCCACGCAGCAGACTCAAGGCTTAAGAGACCTCCTAGGTGTGGATGCCTGCCTCCCTGATGGGTGCTTGTGGTGCCACAAGGGCTCCCCCAGGGAGGGAATTCAATGAGTCCCTCCCCAGCGGCATTCAATAAAGACTTGGGCTGCCATCCTGGGCTTGGCACTCTGTGTCCTTCGGTACCCTTGGGCTCAGCAACATGAAGGAAGGTCAGTGCCTGTGCCCTTGTCTGAGCCTGTGGACACAGTGTGTGAGGCACAGCAGGCATTTGAGTCACAGCAGTGTGGCAAGTGATCTCTTGTCAGCTGAATTGTGGCGTCTGTGTATGCAGATGACCTTAGCCTCGCACACCTGCGATGGAAAATGCACCAGTGTGAACTTGAAGGAAGGTGGCATACCCGTGGGACTATCAACGTATTTGTACAGCTCACACATCCTCTCTGTGTCTCAATTTCCACAGCAGAGAAAGGGGCACAAAGGACAACTTCCCACCTTCTTCAAGAACCGAGATACGCAGACCAGGCGCCAGACCCTGCATTGCATGCAGATGTGTACTGCCCGGGTCTGTCATATTGACTTCTAGTATTAAAACATGCCTGTGCAAGTCCCTGAGGGACATTGAATGCTGAAGATGCGTGGCCAGAGTGCTTACTGAACTTGCTGTATTGAAGAGGGAGTGCCTGTGCAAGTTATATGGCCTACAGGAGGGCAGCACTGGATTCAGAGACCAGCCTTATACCGCATCTGTGCTGGAGCAAGATAATGAGCTGAAAGCTGGCCGATTTGCTATTCTGCACCAGCGGCCGCTCTCATCCTTGAGAGAGATTATTGCCTTGTTACCTGGGCGGTCTTGGAAAGATGAAGCCCCGCTCTGTTTTGCAGCTTGCCAATGTGCTAAATCTCTCTCTATTTAAAGTTAGAGGGGCTTGTGTGGGAAAGCTTGACAAGCCTAATATGAAGCAATGATGGCTTCCAGACCTAATAAATTGAGAAGAATTCAGAGATTTATTGTACAGTCAAAATTGCTTGAAGGCAAAACATGATACTGCAAGGAGATTCTTGGGAATAAACCCTCAGGTGCTTTGACTAGCGAAGTCTGCTCCCAATTTAATCACATTTCCCTTCCTTCTCTAGGGGAAAAAATCATTACAACAACCACCCCCACTCTGCTCAGAGCTCTCCTTGCTTCTTCTCCGTTTTCTTCATCTCTGTGCCTGAGCAGTTTCTAGAACGGGAGTTAATTAGGTTGTTGACTTTGTTTTAAAATATGCTTGATGATGCCATGCTTATCCAAAGGCAAGCCCCCTGCTCCCCCTTCAGCCCTTCCGAGGGTTACCGATTTGTGACTATGGCAATTATTATTTTTCATGTCATTAAAATGCCTGAACAGAAATTACTTGTTTGGGGGCAGCTGCCTGTCTCTCCACGGCTCGGTGCTCAGGAATTGTGCTCCTGTCTCTCCCCTGGGCTCAGTCAGGAGAGCCATTTTTTCCCCTGCTTCGTGGTTTCTCAGGTTCAGCCCCCCTCCTTTTGCCCCTCTAACATTGCTGCTCATGAGCACTTTACTCTTTCTTCCCCACCTTGGGAGGCAGAAGATATGATGAGAAAGGCAATAGCCACAACCAGTATGCCTGGATGGAAGGAGTGGAAGGGAAGGGTGAAGTCCAGGCCCACAACCTGACCCAAGGACTTGAGGGCACTTCAGTCCTCCGAGTGATGTACCAGCTTGTGAAACAGGTCAGCCCAAAGGGCTCTTCATTCCTCTTGAGAGCCCACCTCTGTCAGGGTTTCAGCTCTAGGCTTGATCCTCTGAGGACTTTTCCTCCTAGGGAGCCCTCCTCTGAGGTGAACTGCCTGTAGCAGAGCAGCTCTGCAGCTTGACGAGGTTTTTGTGTATGGTCGCATGGACTGGGGAGCTGGGGTAGGAAAGGCTGCTTGTTACTGGAGACTACTAACCAGATCCTGGTGAACACTGCAAGACCATCACTTGGAGATAAAACAAGCAGTGTGGAAATTACTATTTTCCCCAATATGGTCTCTGAGGAGCCTGAAGGTTCTCCTTAAGAGATGCAACACAGAGCCCTTTACTTGCGATACATTTCAGATTTGTTGCTGTAACACGAAGCCCGAGCCACATCTCACCACATCTGCCCTGTTGATGGTGCCTGTATTTGGGAAACAGGACGTGGAAGTCTGAGGGGAAACGGGACTTGGTTCCTCGGGAGAAAGATAGGACCAGGGTGTCACTTCCCTCCTCTTCTCTTCCTGAGGGTGGCATGCATGGATAGGAAGGGAATGCCTTTTTGAATACCAACATTCCCTGTTGCTCCAGTACCTCCCAGATAAGAAACAGGAAAGGGCACAGAGTATTGAAGCAGTTCATAATTTCACCGTCCCTCTCCCTGCAGCTCAAAAAGAGCAGTTGCAGCCCCCGCAGCCTGCATGGGGCCAGGAGGGCTGTTTTCGTCAGTGTTCCGTGCCCCTCAGTTGGGAGCAGGCTGTGGAGAAGGTCTGACGGGAGGGGAACACGCCCTCCCCTCTGCCTGCACCTGTGCACACATTCGCACACATAAACACACCCGCAGGCACGCACGCAGAGCTGCAGCCGAGCCGGGAAACACGGAGGGGGATCAAGCACTTGGCTCCACTCGCATGCTTACTCTGGAAACAGGCCAAGGACAACACACGTCCGCAGGCACCCGGGGTCCCTGCCCTTAGCCACGGTCTACCCAGGTGGAACCTTAATTCTAATGGGAAACTCGCACCGTTGCTTTTATGTTTCAAGGACGAGGGTGTCAGTACATTTCCCCAGCGCTGACCTTCCCTGCACCCCAAGAGAAAGGATCCCCCCCTTTCTTCCTCCTGTCCCCACTCCCTTTGCAGGCAGCAGGTTCCTTCATCAGAGATGCTCAGCGCCCGGAGGGAAGGTGGCTGTTGAAAAGGACCGCTCAGTTCGGTTTTTTCCCCCTTCGGTCTTGGAAATGATGCTGGCAGCCCAGTGCAGTATTTCGCCCTCCTTCCCCCCCTCCCCTGCCTCAGCCCCCGTGAGGGGGGAGGAAGAGCGTGGGCGGTGGAAGGAGTTGTGGTCCCCAGATGTGTGAATTGTTGCCGAGTAGAAATAGCGCAGCACGGACAAACAGCAGAGCAGCTCAGCTGAGAGCCATCGCTTTGGGCTTGCGTCACTGACCTTTTCCTCTCGCCCTTCTCGGTCCTCACCTGACCCTCCCACCGCTTCCCCTGCACTTTGCACTCAGAGAGCTCTCTGCTTTGCAATGGGGAGGAGCGCTGGCACAGGACCTTGAAGGGGGGGGCTGGGGGGGGTGGGGAGGGTGGATGGAAAAAAAAGCCCTGCAGGAAACAGAAGGCAATGCCTTGATCCTCTCTCCATTTCCCCAGAGTTCAAGTTGCCATCCTGTGGGAAAAGAGAGCCATGGTCTGAGCCACAACACCACTGTCCCTGCCTGGTCTAGCTGTTGGCATGAAGGCATAGCTTTTCTGCCTCCACAGCTGGCAGGGTTGGGGATGAGGGAGGAGAAGCAAGCCTGTCCTAGGGTCAAGGGAGTGCTTCAGACTCTGGCATATCATGAACAAATGGAATTTCAAAAAGACATGTCAAAGCCTTGCAGGACCAAGCTTGAAATGTGGTACAGCTGTAAAAGCCTGCATAAGTCTTCTAAAGAGTCAACTGATGCCACCAGCATACCACATGCAGAGAAGCAGGAGTTAGAACAAAGCAAGGTCTCGGGAGGTGTTTTGGACTATGTGTGGCACAGTAATTCTGTGGGCCCTTGGCCCAAAAGATCTGCTTAATTGCTGCCCGTGGCTGCAGGGGAAAGGGCTTGGTTGCCTGTGAAGTCCTTTCTAGTGATCTGCCCCATTCCACTACTTCAGGAGAAGAATTGAGGACATGCAGGGGGAAAAAAAGTTTCTGTAGGGGCAAATGGGAGAATGCCTTGAGCCCAGAAAAGCACGTGTGGGGCAAACAGAAGAATGCAGTGAGCCTCTGGCACCCCATGGAAGATGATATCCCCAAGTCTTGCTCTAGGACATTGCTGTGTCAAACACCTGGAGGGCAGTCAAGACTTCAGAGCAGGGGACCAGACAGTGAAAATGATGCCTGCAGGATAGGTGGCAGTTAGACAGGAGACTTGTTGTCTTCCTTCCTCTCCCTGGGTATTTTCTTCCCCTGGCTACTTTGAAGCATTGCAGCTATCCCCATTAGCAACCAAGTGAGGCCTGGACACATCTCCCGCCTCAGAGGTGCACTCCAGTTTGCATTGTCTGGGCTCCCTGGCAGTCGAGGCACCCCAGCAGCTTTGAGGTTGATGCAGGTCAGCCTCACTTCTTGAAGGCATGGATGCAAGTAGCTTAAAGTGAATCAAGAAACAACCCAGCCCCCCACCTCCCACTCACTCAGGGCTGCATTCCCAGCCTTCCCAGGTGGATGGGGAGCCCCCTGCTTCTTAGCTTCTCCAATCCAAGGGCTCTCCATCCCGCGCCCTCCCATTTTAGCCATTGCAAACAGAGACTGGGAAAGATTTTGCAATAATTCCCTGATCATTTGTGAGTTATGTGACACAAACTCAAGAAATGGGACAGTCTGTGAGTTGAGAAACTGTCAGAAGCCTTTGATTTAAACCTGCTCTGGCACTCACCGTGGTATAACTGCAGGGAGAGAGATCACAGAGGGCTTGTGGGAGAAGGGGGAGGCATGTCATGAGGTGAGGGAGCTGTGCTTGTGCCAAAGAGGCCTGGAGCCTCAGCCCCCCTCGAACCACCTCCTGATAACATCTTCAGAGTGAGCCAGGCTTGCAAAGGGCAACAGTTTCCGTTGGCAGGAAGGTGAGAGATGTCCATATGGGGCTGGTATGTGCGTGTGTATACATGTGTGGGTGTCATAGCAGAGCGTGCACCGAGCTGGCCTCTGAAGCCCAACATGGCTCGGCAGATGCCCATTTTCCCACTGTGGTCAGAAGAGGGCCATGCCACGTGAGGCGGTGGAACTATCACGCTTGGCAATGTAGCTGTGCCCCACCATCGGTGCAGCCACGTCCACATCCAGCCCTTTGGGCCCAACGGCACGTCCCAGACAGCAATGGGAAAGGGAAGGTGAGAAGAAGGGAGATCTGGGACAGGTTCAACCCATTGCTGGCATCTGGCTGCGATGTGCTGGATGGAGGGAGGCGAGGGCTCTGCTTGCAGCACTGGGCGATGCTGGCTGGGTTGTTGCATCACCCCCTCTCCCTCCCTGGACTCTGGGAGACAAACAAGGCTGAGGTGTGAGTGAAGCAGGTTGACTGGAGGGTTTGGGAAGAGAGGAGGGACAGCAGGCTGGAGCAGAGGGGGAACCTGCTATGGTACAGTGCAGCGACTCCCTGAATGGTGCACAAATCCCTGATGTGGGGTGGACCCTGCACCATGGGTGGGAGCTGAGATGAGGCTTTAAGGGCTGCCAGAGACCTTTCCCATGGCTGCCTCATCTGTGACAAAGGGTCAGGGAAGATGCAGATCTCAGATGCAGAGCCAAGATGCTGCGCCCCTGCTCTCCCTGGTGCTTTGGGTGCAGGCACATCTACCTGTGCCCATCTGAGTGCCCTCAGAGGGGTTAAAGGTCTCCTTTTATATTCCTTTTCTTGCTCTACTTCTCTCTTCCCCTTTCCCACAGCTATCGCAGGGCAAGATGCTGTTTCAGGGCCTTCAGCTTCTCCTGACATATGCTTTCTTCCCCAGAGACAGCACCATATCCTGCCCTTTACCTCCTCTCTCCCACTCCCCCCCTCGCTTTCATACCTGCAGGACCACAAAACAGCAGGAAGCCAGTTTAAAGGGCCAGCCCCTTGGCACATACCTTTAACAAGTTTGGGACGTGGTTGCAGAGCCCTTTGCAGCAGAGCTTGGACCTGTCTTTCAGGGGAAAAGACAGGCACGGCCCCAGGGTAGTGCTGTAGCTGCCCACCCCAAGGCACACTTCTTGCTTTGCCTGGGAGAGAGGTGTTGGCTGTCACCAACCCCAGGCTCAGATACCACAGGGCAGACCCATTGCATGGAAAAGGACCCAGCCCAGGGGTAAATGAAGTGAATGGAGGTCTCGTGGCCTTCAGGGCATGGCTGCACCCGCTGAGAGGGCAGCGGGGCTGGTCTGACCCAGTGTAGCCCTCGTTCCTTCAACAGCATTGCAAGGTCCACCTGGGCTGAGCTGAGCCTCACCTACAGGAACTCCCCAGCTGGGCATCCATGGTGTGACGGGTGGCACCAGCTACAGATCCCACTTGTCACCATGCATCTTATCCCCAGGGGATTTGGCTGAAGAGACTCTTCAGTTGGCACTTTCCTTTGCAAGTGGGCAGGCTGAAGGATTGAATCATAGAAAACTTTTCTAGAAGGTCTGGCTACACATTTCCGCTCCTCCCTCACTCCTTACCTTTTGTAACTATGACAAAATCACCTCCAATCTACCAGCATCTCACCTCAAGGGGCCAGGAACATGCACAAGCGCAACCGCTGCACTTCCTGAGGACACATTTCTATCTGCTTCCTCAGAAGTAAATAAAAAATGTGAAGAAGGCCAGGCTCCGACCTGAGTATTGCATTTACTAGAATATATATAGCCCTAGCTGTGTGCCTGACACAGGACCAAGGGGGCCTGTAAGGATGTGTGCGATTATGTTTTCTACGCCTTGCCAAATGAAACGTCTGGTACATGTCAAAACACAGCTATGTGCAGATGAATTAAACTCGAAACAGAAGGTCCTATATGGGCAGCTTCTCTTGTTTTCTTGTCCATTCCTCCACTTCAGCAGGAGTCCCCTCAGTCCAAACCCCAAAGATGCTAAACAAACCCCTACTTACCTCTTTGACCCACACTGAGACCTCCAAAAGTCATCTGCCTGCCCTTAGGACTCTATCCCTCTTAGATCTTCCACTCAGGTCTCCAAGTCTCCACTCCCCCCTCACATTTCCCCATTTTCCCCAACTTTACAGGCAATCGCCACTTGTCTTTCCACCTCTGACTTGAACCTCAAGCCTTTCTCATCACACACAGGTTTTCCAAAAATATGTGTCCAGCTTAACTCTGGAACTGCCACTCACCCTATTGTTAGCAAGCACAAGCATCTAGTCAACAGTTTAACGTCCCTTTTACATCTGTACTTCCTGGCCTTCACCTCTTGGCAAAGAAAAGAGAAACACCACAGGGAAAACAGAAAACACACAAGCTTTCTAAGTACTTGATAGAAAGGTGAGCTAAAAATTTCACAAGATAAAGGGTCTGTTCCCCCTTATGAGAACTCCAGCATCAGCCCAGCCTTCCTCAATATAATTAATTAAGTACTTGAAGCCTAATCCTACCACCCATTCTATTGTCCTGTTTTTTTGGTAATTTCCGAAGAATCCTTCCTTGAATTTGCTTAAAGCTTTTCCAGCAAAGACAGGTGTGGGTTGTCATTAGAAGTGTGCAAGCAGTAAAATCTTAAGGTAATGGTTCTCCACAAAGGAAACAGACAGAAGATTGCCATGGATTGCCCAGGGAAGTTTCAGAGCTGAGTTAGACTTTGTACCTGTCTCTTTCATGTCAGTGTCTCTTTCATGTCAGTGTCTTTTCCATCACATTATTCGGCGATAACCAGAGATAGAAGGAATAGGTTGGGAGGGAAAAGCAGATCTAAGTGCAAAACAACCAGGGAAAAAAGTTTAATAACACTGAAAAAAATATGTATATATATACAAAAGTTCTTGGATTTTGGTTTTGTAACATAAAGCACCATTAATTCCACAGTACATTACAACTCAGCCTACTACACATTCCAGAAAGCACACAATACTCCTGAAATCTGATTTAGCACCAAGGGATTGCCATCTTGTTTAGCACCAAGAAGCCTTTTAAATACACCCTTTGGTCCCCCTTCCCTCCTCTCTCATGTGCATCAGGCACCATCTGGCTGCGTATGGATAGCACATGAGACCTATCAGTGGCATTCAAACACCAAATAGAAAAGGAGGAAGAAGGAAGCTTGCTTCTGGAGATATTCAGTGTTAGAGAGGCTTGCTTCTCTTCAGGGAGACACAGGGGCATTATACACTGTAAATAGACAACATCTGGGTTTGCGGTCTGTTGAGGAAGAGAGAATGGGATTCAATCCTGAGCATCACCTCCAGCATGCTGCTGCTTCTCTACTCCCTGAAATCCTGCCTCTGAGCAATTCCATATGCTTGACCTGCTAAGGGAGGGGAATAAACTCAGTCTCCCTTAGTTCCCATGATCCCATCATCACATGTTTCTGTGAGAAAAAAACCCCATCTTTGCCTAGTGAAACCTTGTTTTTATGCCCATTGCCTCAGTGACAGTGGTGGGGAGGATTGAGGGCAGAAAGTGCCTTAAACTCATTCCAGTCTCTACAGCTTCCTTAGCAAAGCAGGGAGGGTAAGTAAACAGGGCAAGAGAGAAAATGTCCTGCAATTCTCTCAAGTTCATTTTTAACATTTTGCCTGGGTCCCTGTGGCTTTGCCATCCCGGGCTGAGTATACCAGACCTAGTTCTGTATAATGATGTGTATCTCCTATGGGAGAGCTCTGGTAGTCCCAGGTGCTACAGGCAGAGACCATGGCTAATCGTGAGACCGCAGAAGCTAGATAAGTCAGAAGACTTCATTATCAGTGATGACCAGAGGAGAGATACAGTTTCTTCTGCTTGTCCTGTCCTGAGACTCAAAAAACAGACAACTCTTGGCGCTGCTGTTTACGGGAGCATCACAACATGTGGAAGCAGGTTTCCCAAAGTGCTGAGTCCGCTTCACCTGCTCCCCCCAGGACCATAGTGATCCCAGAGGGATGTGAGTGAGAGCAGTGTGAGACCAGTACAAAAGGTACTAGAAAATCCTGCCGCTGGCATTCCTTTCCCACTGCAACATCTCCAACCTGACAAGAAGAGTGTGGGTTTGTTTTGGCCACATGTTTTTTTTTCTCTCATAAGATTGCCAGAAAAGGGCACAGAGCACGTGGCAGGGAAGCTTTTAATCCTGGGGTGAGGTGCTGTAGTCTCACCTCTATCTCTTTTCCATCACAGAGGCAAAGAGGTGCCAACCTGCCCAGGTTTAGAACTGATCTAACTGCATACAGTCTCTAGGTCGGGTCCTGAAACAGTGGTCCCGCAATACCAGCGTGGGAGAACCACCTTCAGGAGGATCAACCTAATGGCACACAAGATCCAGGGCCTGGCCCTGACTCTCCCCTCACATCAGCAAGTGTTAGGGATGACCTCTGATACCAACGGAAGGGCACGAGTGCATCTCTTCCAAAAAAGAGACCAGATTCTGGTTCACTGTCTGGACTAGTTTCCCACAGCTGGGGAACCAAGACCCAGTATCACCCCAGGTGAGGTTTGGGAGGGTGGCTTGGTAGGGTTGTCTCCCTCTCTGTCTCGTTCTGTACTTATGATCCCTAGTGGGAATAGAGTGGTGGGCTCTACTGATTCAATGGCAGATGCCTCTGAAGGATCTGGCAGTGTCTGGCTCTTAATCTCTTAGAAGAACTAGAGCTGGAACTGAGGAGAACAGTCCCACCAGGCCCAGATTTTACAGTCAACTTTGACCCTGTGACCCAGAAGAGTGTCTAAGGAAAGCCAATTACGTACTTCAGAAGGTCAACAGTCCCCTTTTTGAAAAGACAGTGTCATCTCCCACCACTCCTACATCTTCCTTGTGCTACAGGAGGCCATCAGACCCCAGTCCTCTCTCCAGACTACAGGTGTGACAGGTAACATTAAGGCCATGTTGCAGGCTGTAAAACTGGCCTCTCTAGTTGGGACATAGAGGAGCTAAGATGCACCTGGGCAGTGGGGACTTTCTAGCCCTTTCTATGGGAGTCCTTTGTGTATGAAGCCCCAAGGAGGGACACATCCCCAGGAGCAGCATTTTAGCCTTCCTCCTGCTCTAGGACCCTAAAAGCCAGACACAGTTTGCTGGCAGATTTAGAAGCAGCCAATAACTGAAGTTGGGGTCATGAGGTGAGGGGGCGAGAGATGGTAGTGTCACGCTGTAAGTGGATAGATACAGGCCTGGCTACAAGAGAGCGTGAGGTGGGATGAGGTGGGAGCCAGTGCAGCAAGTTCCACACTCAGTGCCTGAGACTTGACAGGCCCATTTCCAAGTGATTTGCAGTGGTTGCGGGCAGTAAAGAGAGAGAGAGAGGAAGAAAGAAAAGGCCAAAGAGGCCCCAAGGAGAAGGAGAGGCAGTTAGTCAAGGCTGGGCTTGACCAGGTACCCATTGAAGGTGATGTACACATCAACATCATCACTGTAAATGGCATTCTCCCGCTCCCGCTTGTAGAGCCTCACCCAGATCTCATCATTTTCCTGAAGCTCCAGCATGAGGCTCTGGCTCTGCATGATGCTGCGGTCACTGGGTTGGGCATACAAGATGACTGCCTCTTCTTCGTTGTGCATGATGTGCATGTAGGTCTCCTTGAAGTTCCAGGTGTGGACGTTGAGGCTAAAATAATAAAGTCCACCTACATAGCAGTAGAATTTGCCATTGAACATGTCGAAGTGGCTGTAGAGGTTGACGAAGACGGTGTCAAAGATCAAGACCTGGAAGCCTTCACTACTGTGCAGTGCTTTCTTCCGACCGACGGAGAATGCAGCATACTGATGCTTGCAGGGGTCTCCTGCTGTGCCCATCTGTCCTTTACTGCCTTTCTGGCCCTGGGCACCCCGCTCACCTCGTGGTCCTTCTTTGCCCCATTTCCCTGGCATCCCAGGCTCTCCTCGGTCTCCTTTCTCTCCTACAAGAGGAAGCAGAGGACACAACTCCTGTGTAATACCAGAGGGAGAGGCGCAAGTGGCGGTGAAAAAGCCTAATAAGGAGGCAGAGGATTGCTCAAGGATGGGGCAATGGCAGAAGAAGGAATGCTCCCGAGGGTCACAATATCATCGTGCTTCATGGGAAAGGAGCTAGCAGAGCTCTGGTTGTGACTGGGGTCTCTTCTCTTACAAACCCCCTGTTCACCACATGATATGGCCTTGCTGGAGGCACTAGGACCCGTCCCTAGGAGACTTCAGCCCAGGATGGAGCCCAGCAATGCAAAGTGTCACTGAGGCTTTTACCTTTTCTTCCTCCTCCACACTCCTTTACCTCCACCACAGCCCCTGTCATAGAATCATAGAATCATAGAATCATAGGGTTGGAAGGGACCTCTGGAGATCATCTAGTCCAATCCCCTCGCCAAAGCAGGGTCACCTTAGAGCAGGTTGCACAGGAACGCGTCCAGGCGGGTTTTGAATGTCTCCAGAGATGGAGACTCCACCACCTTTCTGGACAGCCTGTTCCAGTGCTCTGCCACCTTCAAAGTAAAGAAGTTCCTCCTCATGTTGAGATGGAACTTCCTACGCTCAAGTTTGTGCCCATTACCTCTTGTCCTGTTGCCGGGCACCACTGAAAAGAGCCTGGCCCCATCCTCCTGACACCCACCCTTTAAGTATTTGTAAGCATTAATAAGGTCACCCCTCAGCCGTCTCTTTTCCAGACTAAACAGACCCAATTCCCTCAGTCTTTCCTCATAAGAGAGGTGTTCCAGTCCCCTAATCATCTTGGTAGCCCTACGCTGCACCCTCTCCAGCAGTTCCCTGTCCTTCTTGAGCTGGGGAGCCCAGAACTGGACACAGTACTCGAGGTGTGGCCTCACCAAGGCAGAGTAGAGGGGGAGGATGACCTCCCTCGACCTGCTGGCCACACTCTTCTTGATGCACCCCAGGATGCCATTGGCCTTCTTGGCCACAAGGGCACATTGCTGGCTCATGGTCATCCTGTTGTCCACCAGGACTCCCAGGTCTCTTTCCACCGAGCTGCTCTCCAGCAGGTCAGCCCCCAACCTGTACTGGTGCATGGGGTTATTCCTCCCCAGGTGCAGCACCCTACACTTGCCCTTGTTGAATTTCATAAGGTTTCTCTCTGCCCAACACTCCAGCCTGTCCAGTTCCTCCTGTGCACCTCTCCCATGACCCTCTTATCCATGTAGTGTGAACACTGTTCTTGCTGTAGGCTGGGGATGGGGAAGAAGTGCTAATGCCTGTGGAACAATAAGACTAGAGAGAGACAACAAGGGTCAGTCAGAGGCAAAAGATGCAAGCTGGACTCGGCGGATACTGCAGTGCAAGTTAGAGGGCTGGTACTTTGACAATACCGGCATCCTTTGGTTTGTATGTTCCCTGTCACACACTTGGGCAGGCATCGATACAGAGAGCGAGCAGCACTAGAACGTGCTTTATGTATACGGAGAAGAGATGGGGGTCAGAGCAACCCCCAGCACAAGTGACAGCATCCCAAATTTGGGCCTTGTTCTTTTCCTCCTCACCATCCCCTGCATGGTATTGTAGCACCCTGCTCTAGTCCAGGCCTCTCTCTGCCCCAGATATGCTTCTGAGCTTTGATGGATTGCAGCTGTTTCCAGGCTGGGCGGGGAAGGGGGAGCATCTGCCCAGCTAGCCCAGAGGAACCACAGGGCAACAATAAATGAGTGTAGCAGGATCCAGCTGGGAACAGGCTTTTGCCCACAGCAAAGTCTAAAAGGGGAGCCCTGAAGGGAGGAGCTGATCTAAAATAAGGAGTCTTTTCCTGCTAGAGAAGCCAGACACTGCAGGGTGGAATGATCTGGGGGTCACTGACAGTTAGCCTGGAGGTGCTTGCAAATAGCTGCTGCCTCCACTTGCCCTCCTCCTGCTCCAAAACGCATGTGACCCATGGAGCTGGAGAAGGTTTCCACACAGCCTTCCCAGGTGCCAATGCCTACCTTCCAAACACGCTTATTTTGCGGCTGGATGGAGACCGCTCCTTCCCTCAGGCACTACAGGACTCTGGAAGTCTGAGGCAAGGAAGGTATCCTCCCAGGCTGGCAAGAGATTGCCACCACCACTCTAATGCTAATAGGGAGGAAGATCTGGCAGTGGGCATCATCCTGAGACACTGAGGTCACCGCAGGGATATGCATTGACTTCCCTTCCCCCAAGCTACTCTTCATCACAGCACAGAACATCTAAACCCTTGGCACAGTATGTGGGGGCACATACCCTTCAGGATGGCATCTGGAAGTTTGTTAGCATAACCAGCATGCCATCAACCCAGCTGTCACCTCCACCGCAGTGCCACCGGTCCCTGAGCAGGGCTTGGCATCCCGGGGCCAAAATGGGCACTTACCCTTCAGTATGGTGATGTTGATATAGGGACGGACCTCCGGCACTGGGTAGGGCCAGTGGTGGTGGCTGGGAGGGAGTGGTGGGGCATCTGTGGTAGAGTCCAGTGGGTCACAACAGCGCTTGCAAGCACCAGGGGCTGGTTCTGTGAGGTTGGGCTCATCAGTGGGTGCCCCAAGCACAACAAGAGGGAGAAGAAGGAAGGCCAGGGGTGCGCGCAGGTAAATTATGTCCATGCTGACCTGGGAAGATATGAGGAAGCACCACAGTAAGGTATAAGAAGGGGAGGACATGGGGGATGGAGCAGAGATCACCACAAAACATCTTTCTGTGGCTGGAGCCAAGGGGTGGGACAAAATGGCATTGTCCTGTGAAGGGAGTTTACATGCTTGAAGTCCCTGGAGGTTCAAGGCTGCAATCTGAGTAGCAACCACATGGCCCAAGAGGATGCCCCACGCCCTTCTGCCCAGACCAATGGAGACTAGGTGCTAACCCTGGAAGAAGGCTTGACCCTCACTAGGCAAACCAGTGGAGCCACTAGAAGATTCAGTCCTCAGGCTGGGATAGAGGAAGGAGACATGGCAAACCACACAGACCCTTTAGCAAAAGCATACTTAATCTGTGGGGAGGGCTGTAAAAAACTTCTCCAGTCCTCCAGTCACAAGGTACCAATTCTGTACGGGAGTTAACCCAATAACCCCCCTATCCCAGCCGGAGTCTGACCCAGGACTGTGGCATGGGAACTTAACTTCAGCCCCCTTCCTTCCCCCCACCAAATCCCATCCCTCCCTGTGCCTCAGCTCCTTCCCACCAGTGCTCAGCTGTGTGCTCAGCCAAACCCCAGCACCTTCCCAACGGGATGTCTGGCTCCTCCGAGACCAGCGGGCAGTGCCAGGCCTCTACAGACAGACCAGAGGGGAGCTGCTCCGCAGCAGAGGAGGGTGAAGAAAGCAAAGCTCGGAGCAAGCAGCCTCCAGAGAAGCATGCTGACGAAAGACAGACATGCAAACAAGCTGAAAAACCCCCTTTCCCAGCCTCTGCCCCCCCCTTCCCTCTGCCTGCACCCCAGCTCAGCGTGGCGGCTCACCCCGGAGGCCAAGGGCTCCCCTCTGTGCTTCCCAGCCCCTGCTTGCCGGCTCCCCTCCGCCTGCAAAGCCGGCCCCCGGGCCCATGGCTTTAAGAAAGCTGGCTCTTGGCACAGGCACTGCTGATCGCTGGCTGGGTGCTCAAGCTGGGCTTGGACCTGCTCCCTCCCCTCTCCTCTCCCTCCCTTTCCCTCCCTGGCTTTGGGCGCTCTCCATTGCAAACCGGCTTGGGTTTCGCCGCCTTTTAACTCTTTCCTAGGTAGTGCCTTTTCCTTATATATATTTTTTTTATTATTTTTTTTTTCTTCCTCTGCCTTTTCACTTCCAAACAGCCTAGCCCTGGTCAGCAAAATGTGGGCAGCACAGATTGCAGCCTGTGCAAAGGGTGTGCAGGCATCAGGGCAGCATCCCACTGTGAGCATCTCAGGATGGACAAGGTGAGGTGCATGGGTGCAAGAGACAGGCTTTCCTTCAGGTGGGATGGTGCAGGACTCTGCCCTCACTCCTTTGCATTAGTCCCTTGTCCCAGGCATTAGCCCTTCACTCGGCTGGCCATGCCCTCTCCCCAGCTGTGTGCTTGTCCCCCTCATAGTCCCCAGAATTCACCTTTCATTCTCTCCTGCATTGTTTCTTCTGCATGTCACTGCAGCTCCTCGCCCCAGGCGTGATCTTTCTAGCAGGCTCATCTGCCAACTTGGAGAGGCACCGTTTTTTTCCCTCTCTGGTCATCCCCTCTCCCTTGGCAGAGCCCCAAGCCTTGCACTCTGGCGCATGTCATCCCCCGGTCATGTCCCCCGGTTAAGTCCCCAGCTGAGCATTTCACACGGGAGGGGTGTGCCTGGCCTGAAGCACAGCCCGGGAGAGCTGCCTGCCAGCAAAGCTGAGGATCTGGAGCAAACCCTGGCCGTGATCTTTGTCCCCAGCCTGGCGCCGAGCTGACGTGCTTGTGCTCTTGGGGTGAGCACTACGTGGCTGCACCAGAAGCTGGGAATGAAGGGCATTTTGGGGGATGAAGAGGTGGCGGGGGTGGGGTGGACAGGAGACTTTTCTTACGCTCCCGAATCTGTTGGGAAGAGGATTTTGGGGATCCTACCCTGCAGCAAAACTGGATTTGGGAACTTATACCCTGGGGGGAGTGCACACACATTTCTTTGAGAGGCAGAAGGAAGGATGGGCAATAGCTCTCTTCCGCGGGGGCCAGAAATGCCAAGTCAGCACTGTGCCTCCTGCAATTTCCAACAGAAGCTGGAGAAGGCTCCAAGGTTTCTAAGGGGGAAAGGGTTTTGTGTGTGTCTACGTGTGCTTAGACTTCTTTTTTTTTTTTCTCTTTTCCTTCTCCCATTTGTTTTGTTTGGGAATGGGAGGCCCCGCTTCCCAGAGAGTGGCTGGCGTTTGGCAGGACCCCAGCACCACTGGAGAAGCAAGCGGAAAACTCTGGGAAAATATGTGCTGCGAGCTGGGGGGAAGGGAGGAAGGGGGGGCTGGGAGCCCTGGAGATATTCTCAGGCTGCCTGTCAGCCTGGAGTTCAATGAACATGGAGTGAACATGCCTTCCAGCCCGGGTGGGAAGAGGACCAAGAAATTCACTGCTGTGCTCGTGAGTTCCTAGCCGGGCTCCAGCACTGACATGCAATGAGACCCATTGCAAGTCTCCCACGTCTGCCTGCGCCTGTCCCCCCTTTTGGAAAATCAGATGGGGAAAGGTTAGCACAACACTTGTTGCTAAGGGAGCCTTACCAGCTGACAGAAGCATGTTTTTGTGATCTGTTGTGTTGTCTGCTCCTGCCTGCTGCTGGTGGGGATGTGGGCAGCTGCCAGTACTGTTGAAAGTCAATAAATTTTCTGGGGTGCATGAAAACTCTGAGACTGACACTGAAGGCAAAGTTCCTCTCTGTCCCATCAAAGCTATTGCAGTGCCTCACTCCTCCAGGTTTTCCTTCCTGGCTTATTATTCGCCCTTTTCGCAGCTCTTGGCCTAATGTCTGGCCTCGCCTACCTTTCCAAGGGGAACAGGTAACAGGGAGGCCATCACACTCATTTCCATCCCAGATTTCCATCTGTAGTCCTGAGTTGCTCACAACCAAGCAAACGTTCTTCGTGGAGGACCTCATCAGCTGGGGCCTTTGCCTTTGTCTCATCTGACTGCAAGAACAGCTCACAGTGGGCAGTGAGCAGGACTTTGTATTTAATGTCTCGTCTGAGCTGAATAGGGACCCGCAGGGAGCCACCAAACACAGACTTGCACGGGTGGCATTGCCCAGCTGGGCAGCAGTTTATGCCAGTAAAGACACTTTTGCCAGGGTAATATTGCCTTGCTCCCTGGAGGGAACTGGCTGCACCAGCAACACTTTGCCAGGGCAGCCACATTTGCAGGAGGTTTCGGCTTGTATGGCTGAGTGCTCAAAGACATGAGTTTTGAGAATGCTGTCCAACAGCCCTGTGCCAGCCATGCTTTTAAGTGTAACCCAAGCCTGAAGGCACCTTGTGTGCTCAACAATCTTCCCTCTCCCTCATCACACACTCTGCCTTGGAGGCAGCCCAGGGAAGCTCTGGCCAGATTGGACTACAACAATCCCTGCTCAAAAGCAGCTGCTTCCTCCTCCTTCTGCGTTTCCTCCCTTCTCCTCCAACCCCCCCCCAGCACAGGCAAAGAAGGAGTATACAGCCTGGTTCTCCCCCCGCAGCTGTCTCCCATCCTATTAACCCTCTCTACCACAGGTACAGAAGGAAGGAAGTTACTTGGATGTTTTTTACCCTTTCCAGCCCCTGTATACAGCTCAGTTCAACTGCTGCACATGTGGATCCCCTGCCCTGCTACACGTACACACATACTCACATCCACCCACAAACACCCACACACTCGTTCTTCACAGCTCCTCCCTCACCAAAACCTCCAGAGCAAAGGTATCATCCACATCAAGAGGCAGAGAAGCAGCCCCTTCTCTTCCCCTTTCTGGCTGCTTCTCCTCCACCACAGCCGATTTCCCTTTCCATTTTTCCCCCACCCCTCTGCCCCCACTTCCCAAGAGCATCCCAAGCCGGGAGGGGAAGCGGAAGATCTCTTACCTCCGCACCCCTCCGGAGGGGTCCCACGCTGGGTTATCCGTATCCTCAGCTGCTCCTGGTGAGCAGCGCGGGGAGGGAGGGCTGGCGGGGCCCAGCTGACTCCAGCCAGATGCTCGCCAAGTGCTTTTATGTAATTACTGTCTTTTCCATCCTGCTTCCAAGGTTTTTGTGAGTGACTCCCCCCCCTGCTCTGGCCCGTGTCAGGCTTGGCTCTCTCTCCTTCCCTCCCTCCTTCCACCCACCCCGCACAGCATCACGATTTGCTCAGCTCAACAGCTGATTCCTTCTGGAAGCAAAGTTCAGGCTCTTGGCTACTGCCGTTGCTACCCTTGGAAAGAGAGCTCACGTGTTTTGAGAGCTGGGAAGCGATGGGCAGCACTGCTCTGCGCTCGCCTCCTCTCCATCACTGCCCGGGTACCTTTGACATGTTCTTCCATAGTGCCTGCAAATGGGGAGGGGGACACCTGGGACATGGAAAGGTGGCAGTGTGTTTTTATGCTTTAGTATTTTGGAGTGCCCTCAGGTTACCCTGTAACAGCAGTTGGCCCTCTGCTGATCATCTCTGGCCAGGCTGCAGAGGGGTTTGGGAAGACTAGATGAGCTTTAAAGTTCCCTTCCAATCCAAACTGTTCTAAGATTCTATGATTCCATGATAAGATGAATCTTTTCCAGCCTGTTGACTCCACGGCTGTGCACGAGGCTTGTGTAACAGCCAGCCCTTGTTACCCAAGAGCACCAACGCGGTATGAAATTACTGGCTTAGAATATCTCGTACGTCCCTGAGGATGGGCAGGCCTGTTGGACGTCAGCTACATTGCTCTCATAACTTCTGCCCATGTGGGGCCTGGACCAACCAGGAACGACACATTCCCTGGCTTTACACAAGCTGCTGCCGAGTTTGAGGGCACTTCTGCCAGCAGGGATTTCTCTGCTGGGCTGCTCGGCGGCCTGGACTGTCTCACACAGAGATCAAGGCCTGGCAAAGGCGCTGCATTTTTTTTTTGCTGCGCATTGCTGAAACGCCACGTGGCTGAGGAGCAGCTGCTGAAGAGCCATTCACCTGTACTCATCGCTAGAACAAAGCTGTTGCTAGACCTGGCAGTCTCCAGCACTGAGCATGAAACTGTGAGCAGCCCCCACATCTAGCCCAAGACACCGTGTGTCTGCCAGACAGAGCTGGACCATGTATCAGAGACTGACTGACAAGCTGCGTTGGTTGGAGATGCCTTGTGGCTAAAGGGACACCACCTAAGCTGCCCCTCTCCCCGTAGGTAGCTTTTCCAGCTTGAGCGTGCCATCTCTTACCCCCTCCTTGTGACCCTGCCTGAAAGACCACTGAGGGAAGGAACTGTGCCAGTATCTACCCTGAAATCTGGCCTGTGACTACAAGCAGGAACCCCACTGCAACCAGCAAGACTTCGCTCCCCTGTGAGCACCTGGGCCTCAACAGCTTGGCTGGGTGGGAGATACCAGGTGACACTGCAGCTTATTTGAACCAGTTTTTAAACATAACCTTCAGCCAAGCCTGCTGCCTTCTGCTTCTCTCCATCTGAATGCATCTAAATGCCTCCTCCTCCCATCCTCTCCTATGTAGACACAGGAGTTTTTACTCCAGTGCTATCCTGTCCTATACACACTCCTAACCCTGCCCTGAGAAGTTATCAACAGCAGATCACTACTGGGGCCATCTCAACTCTCAGAAGCAGTGCTGAGAAAGGTATACAGTGGTTAGGGCAAGAAAATTTTCTTCAAAGGTACCCATGAGCTTTCTCACCAAAGAAACAAGCACTTTGTGGGAAGAGGGGGGAAGCTGGTGTTTAAGAGCTCACAGAAACTCTTGAATCTGACGGGTACTTCCCACTAAAGGGAACCACCCTGACACTGGAGGGATTTGAAACTGAGAGGTTCCACCATTGCGTGGTAGCACTGTCCTGAGTCTGGTCCTAAAACTGGTCAACAAGGCAAGAGTCCTGCTGTGTTCTCTGACCATTTGATCCAGCACGAGCATGTTCATCACTCCATCTTCAAGGCATAGGGCATAGACATTTTTTGATACCCATGCGATAAATTTTGATGTTTTTCATATCAAAAGATCTCTGCTGAAACTGTGTGATGCCTTGCAGTAACTACAATGCCTCTGAGGGTCTCTGCATGGATCTCCAGGCCCACACACCTGCAGGGTGAATATATGGGATTTCCAAGAAGATAGTGGTGTCGGAGAGGAGTCTGGACAAAAATCCCAATATCCTTTGTTTCTACAGTCAGCATACTGTGGGGCGTGCAGGCGTGCTGGGACCAGCCATTTGTGCAGCATCCCCTCCAGGCACAGCCCTGCCTCAAGCCCAGGTGGGAAAAGAGCAATGTGTGACAGGCTTGTATTAGAAATAGCGTGGCCAGCAGGACTAGGGAAGTGATTGTCCCTCTGTACTCAGCACTGGTGAGGCTTCACCTCGAGTACCATGTTCAGTTTTGGGCCCCTCACTACAGGAGGGACATTGAGGTACTGAAGTGTGTTCATAGAAAGGCAGCAAAGCTGGTGAGGGGTCTGGAGAACAAGCCTTATGAGGAGCGGCTGAGGGAACTGGGGTTGTTTAGCCTGCAGAAAGGGAGGCTGAGGGGAGACCTTATGACTCACTACAACTACCTGAAAGGTGGTTGTAGTGAGGTGGGCGTCAGGCTCTTCTCCCAGGTAACAGGCAATAGGTCAAGAGGAAATAGCCTCAAGTTGCGCCAGGGGAGGTTTAGACTGGATATTAGGAAAAATTTCGTCACTGAAAGGGTTGTCAAGCATTGGAAGAGGCTGCCCAGGGAAGTGTTTGAGTCACCATCCCTGGAGGTATTTAGAAGACCTGTAGATCACAGAAACACAGAATGGTAACGGTTGGAAGGGACCTTTGGAGATCAACTAGTCCACCCCCCCCGCCAAAGCAGGTTCACCTAAAGCAGGTTGCACAGGAACACGTCCAGGCGGGCTTTGAATATCTCCATAGAAGGAGACTCCACAACCTCTCTGGGCAGCCTGTTCCAGTGCTCTGTCATCCCCAAAGTAAAGGGGGTTTTCCTCATATTGAGATGGAACCTCCTGCGTTCCAGTTTATGCCTGTTGCTCCTTGTCCTGTCGCTGGGCACCACGGAAGAGTCTGGCCCCATCCTCTTGACACCCGCCCTTTAGATACTTATAAGCATCGATGAGATATCTACGAGCATTGATGAGGTAAACGACGTAGTGCTGAGGGACACGGTTTAGTGGCAACTTGGCAGTGCTGGGTTTGGACTTGATGATCTTAAGGGTCTCTTCCAACCAAAACGATTCTACGAGTCTCTCCCGGTGGCTGCCCGCCCACCCGGTTCCGTGCCCGCCCTCCCGGTTCCTTGCCTGCCCGCCCGGTTCCTTGCCCGCTCGCCCGGTTCCCTGCCCGTACGGCGGCTGCCGACT
>VYZM01003373.1:160519-170922 GCA_013398915.1 Dromas ardeola
TGCCAACGGCGGGCATCCGGCTCGTCCTGCCGGCGGGTGGCTGGCACCAGTGGCCGAGGGCAGGTGGCGACAGGGGTGGGCTCACGGTCCTTCGTCCTCTCTGCAACACCCCCCTCCCACACACCTTTGGCAGCTGCTGCGAGTAAAGACGACCGAAGGAAACAGCGGTGGGGCACAGCCCGTGAGCGCACAGCTCGTGAATCGAGGTGTATATCTTTCCATCCCACAAGACCCTGTTTGTCACGTATAGAAGGACATGCTGCAGTCCGGGCACGTGGCTTTAGCCGGCTGCATTGACGTGCCGGGTATGTGTATGCATGTGTTTGTGCATGACGTGGTAAGTGTGAGATCTGAGCGAGCCAGCTGCGCTGTGCGTGGCGTTTGCATATTTTATGCTTGGGAAGGCAAAGAACACCAAGTTTTCATGAGCAAATATTTGCATATTTTCCACTCGTTCGAGCAGATAAAGCGTTTCAATTCTCTGTTGCATCCTCAGGAGAGCCAGGAACATCTTCTTTTGAAGGATGTTTCCCTTTCTTGTGTCTCCCTGTCTCTTTTATCTACTGTCTCCCCTATTTCAACAACTGATTAACTGCTTCCTGCCCCTTCCCCACACCCCCTTGTTCCACAGTCCTCTACAATAGCTGAAGAAGAACGTGGCCTGGACAGTCTGGCGCTGAGCTGCTGTCTTTCCCTGCTGATGACAAATACAACGGCTCCCTAACAACAGCTTCAAATGACATTAAGTGTGGGCTGTGTTAGTAACAGCCTGGAAATGCACCCTCGCCTCTCCATGCTGGAACCCCTTCCGGATCGCGATTCCTTGCCCTTCCAGTTTCTCTTCTGAAGATCCACCGCAGAGCAGAAGGGTCAAACTGAATGGGTCCGAAGCTGCCCCGGGTCACTTTTGGGCTGGCAGAAATGTGCTTGGGTGTACATGTATGGTGGGTCTGTGTTTGGGGAGGGTCATTTCCAAGGTCCAGTTGTCATCTCCTGGTTGTAGCCCATGCCTGAGCTGTGTGTATGAAGGTGTATGTGCAGTGCTCTTGCGTTCATGCTTAAGGCCAAGAGGTATGTGCATGTCTGGGTATGTGAGCATCTGTGTGGGTGGCCGCATATGGTCTCACGCACACATAGATACACTTAAATCAAAGCACCCACACACATGAATATATATATATATTTATACACATCCACACATTCACATGTACCCACACATACACGAATGCAATCACATAAATACTCATTTGTATGCGTGTATACACCTCGCATATATATGCCTCTCTATACCTGCTCTCGTGCACTCTGACGTGGGCATATGAACCCTCTGAGCAGGTGGCAGAATGGGCTCTCCGTGCCTCTAACACCCTGCCTATGATCAAATGTTTGCTGGGAAGAGGCATTGCACAACGCTGCTGAAATCATTGCGGCCTTTTCTAGTCTTGCAGCTCTGATCTCTACGTGATGAGAATAAAACCTTTTGTGCAGCACAGGGCTTGATGGAGCCCTTATCTCCGTGTCTCTGCACCCAGAATAGAAAAATCCATTTCCCCATCTGACTGGAACAAGTCCCCCTGAATACGGCCAGAATTTCGCTCAGCCACTGTGCACGGTCCCGGTGGCCTCTGGGTTGCTCGGAGTCAACCACACCATCGTTAGGAGAGGAAGAGGGATCACAAGGTCAGCCAGATTAATGCTATTACCACAGAGAAAGCTGGGGATTCACCAGGAGGGAGACAGAGCTGAGGACAGCGGGCAGGGGTCATCAGGCAGCGAGGTACTGTCTGTCATTCCAAACGTCTGTTCCTATGAAAACCAGCCTTTTAATCCACGGTGATACTTTGCAGAAATTTGCAGCACCTATTTTCTCCTCATGAATTTCAGATAACCCCCCCCACCTTTTCTTTTCCCTCCTCCAGTTTTTTTTTCGGTTCATCTCCATTATTTTTTTCCCCAATTCGTCACTGAAAAATAGGATGCGGCGTAGGGGGGGAGAAGAAAACACAAGACAGAAGAATATGATACTTCTGGCCCTTTTTTCTTTTCAACTCCTGTTTAAACTAAAGACGTCCAGTTTTCTGCAGGTATCCCTGGGAAACATTTTCTTTTCCCCAGCAGGATCCCCTGCCGAGCTGCCTTCCTAGTGGGCTCAGACTCCGTGTATCAAAATGATATCTCCTTGGCGCACTTGCTCGGTGCTGGAATTGCAGTGCCTGGGCTTTTTAGAGATGCAGGTATTTTAAGAAGCCAGCCAGCCGGTGGAGTTTCTTGGGTGGTGAGTTGCAGCAGATGGAGCTGCAAAGGGGTGCAAAATGGAAGTCTCAGCTCAATTCAGTGGTGAAGGAGAGCATCTCTGCTCAGCATGTTGGCAGCCAGGGAACTCCCCTGTCTCCCCACGGCAGCTGGGCAGCCACTCTATGGAAAAGGAAAAACCCTTCCTATATCTGACCCCCCACCCATCTGAGCGGCCTCCTCCAAGGTCCTCATTCACTGTCACATACCTTCTTCAGTACCTGGTCACCAGCCACGAATAGCGCTACATGCTCTCCAGCTAATACCATTTCTCCTCTGTCCTACAGTGATTGCTGTGCCAGTGGTGTCCAGCATTCACCTTGCCCTGCTCCTGACTGCAAGAGGAGTAACACAGACCCCCATTTAAGATGCTGTGTTGTCCACCTAGTGGACCACTCGCTTGCCAGGCTTTTTAATCTTCCTATTGTTTGTTGCCCCATAAAAAGGCAGGAACTTTGGAAGTTCATCTTTATTCTGCTAGGATTTCTTGACTGTGCTTCGTCCAGTGGATGCTGCAGGAGCTCCCCAACAGAAAAAAAAAAAAAGAGGCTTTTTTTAGTCCAACAGACTGTGTATCTCACACCCATGAATAGTTTGGCTGCTTTTCTCACTGGGACGCAAAGTGTGGGAAGCTGGTGCATGGATGGAAGGAGGAGGAGATGTGAAGAGGTAGCAGAGGGTGGAAACTGGCCACCAAACACTTTCTTTTCCCCGTGAGTTGAGCCAGCACTCCCGGGGGTCTTGACTGCCCATGCTCAGGGGAGTACGCACGCTTCGTAAGAGCAGCCAAGCAATGTGTGGTATTGCTGGTAGCTCACATCCTGAGGCTGAGCCTACAGGTATGGACGGCTTGGCACCAGCATCCCAGGCTCAAAGATGAAACAGATGATGAGGATTCATAGGGACAATTATCACCTTTGTCAGGGAGATGATGGTTGTACCAGTGGCTGACAGCACAGCTGAATGGCTTTTGCTTGGTCATGTTTGCAATCCCTTCCCACACTCCCTCTGTTTTGTAGCCTGGCTAGGACATGTCTCTTTACCTGATGCTCTGCTATGGTCTTTTCCCAAACTTGTGTGTCCTGCACTCCAGCTCCCCTGATGCCTAGCAGGCCTTTGCTTCTCACATCACCTTTGGGTGACCTTGTCACTTGCTTCCTCATAAAGTGATTCTGTTTTCATCATTCTCAGCTGCTGCAGCTTGCTCTGCTTCCCAGTCCTGGGCTTTCGTCTTCTGTCCCAGAACACTTGGATCCATGCCATTCCTTCCCACCTTATGCCTCCTCTCAAGTAACCCGTGAGACACTTTTCTATTGCCCAGCCAGTTCTTGTCAGTAACCCTCCATGGACTGCCTCCTCCAACATCTTCTAACCTCAGGGAGGCATGTCTCCTGCTGGTGGATCCCTCCTTCCTATTTGTCAAAGTTATTTGTGGAGAAAAGTGCCCAGATATAACCAAAGGCTCTGGTATGAGAGTCGTCTTCGTGGTTGTAGCTTAGCAACAGCATTCATGGAGAAGTTCAAGGTGCGGGGCAGACATTTAGCAGAGCCTGCAGGAATGAAGTCAAAGTGGAGAGAGAGACCTTCATCCCACCCACCCTTGTACATTGCTGCTCCTCTAGCCTGCACCCTCAGACCGGCCCACCCACAACTTCCCTGCAACAACCGATGCACAGACGCAAGCACTCATCCACCACTCACAGCAACACACAGACTCTCATACTCTTACCCAAGCATTCACATGCGCGCGCACATTTCCATATATACTTCTATGCCTACACAAGCGGATATACCCTCAAACATCCCACAGTCACATAAACACACTTCCTCATCTGTGTTTGTATGCACACGCATAGCCCCACATCTCCATTTGTACCCATTTATACACACCCCACAGCCACACACAGATTAGGATCAGTGCCCAACCCATGCACATGTCCCACCAGCACTGGCTCCTCGATCTCTGACCCTGTTCAGCCATTCTTACACACACACAGTCCGGTGATCAAACTTTCGCACACAACCACCTTTGGACATGTGCAGACGCATCATTTCTTCTTCATCCTGAGCCAAATACCCTACCACTTCCCATAAGACAAATCAATTCACACACTGGACATCCCATGACCTCCCTCTGCTCCCTGCCCGCATCCTGGACTGATACATGTCTTGATCTCCTGTGCCAGACAAACAAAGACCAACTCAACTCAAAGACATTGTGTATTCTCAGGAGAGCCAAATCTACAGCACCCTCCTTCCCCTAAACGCACAGAACGGTTCTGCCCAGTTGGCCTTTTTAGTCCAAATGCTTTTTGTTTATTTAAAGTAAGGCTTAGGGAGAGGAAAAGGGGAAGGGCATTTCAGCTTGTAACAAAACCCTGCCTCCAACCCATGCCTTGTTTTCTTCTTTTCTACCCTTGTTATGCCTTCCACCAGGGTGCAGAAGCACCAGGAAAACCCTGAAGAATGCGAGGTTCAGGAAAGTATTGTCCCGTTTGTTCTCCCAGGTAAGTCCCATCAGCCTGCCCAGAGTCCATGAGAGCCCTGGAAAGAAAGAGGGGGCTTTGAGCAGTCAGAGCGGTCTCCAGCCAGGACCAGCATAGGTAGGGAAGTTGTCCTCAAGACTTATTGAAGAGCTAGAGAAGGGTCAGCCATTCACACAGCTGGTATGTCTTAGCTACAGACATTTTTCTTCCTGTTCTTCCCTTAGGGTAAAATGCTTCTCATGTTTATAAGGAAGATAACCAAGGCACTGGGATACCTATTTCTAGATCTTCAATGGCACATGTCATACATGTCATTTTGAGGACTTCCTACAGGTGCCACAGTCAGATGACAGCTGTTGCCCTTCATAGCTGGGTGATTTAAGAATGGATCATGCAGTCTAGGGCTGACCTTGCTCTCTCCGTACTGTCAGTGCCCATCGCCTCTTCAGTTCTCCCTGGACTGAGTCCTTCCTTTACCTGGTACCACAGAAACCTCAGGTGTCCCTTCCAAAGCCAAGAACAGTGCCTTGCTTCTTCCACAAGCTCATGGAGCCCTCTTCATCTTTAAGTAGAGTCTCGGCCTTTAATATTCCCTTGTATCAACCTCTCCCATTGCCTTTGAGGTGGAAAAGCACAGAGGGTGAAGGGGATCCAATGTCCCAATATCTCTTTCCCCTGCACCATCCCTTTCATCATAAATAACTGACATGCAACTTGTTGCTCTTTTCACATCCCACAGGTTCTTCAGGGAGTGGGTTTTGCTCATTGCTTTCTCCTTCCCCACTGCTTAGAGGGTGTTCCTGCCTCTCATTACCATTCTGGGTGATCTTGCTGATCTCTCCCTCTTCCCCTTCATCATCAGTCTTCTCTGGGGGACATGCTGGCACCTCCTGGCTCTGGACTCGGCGGGATGGCCTAAGGATGGCCCTCCGGAATCCCTGCTTGAAGCGGTAGGAGAGGAAGCCATAGATGATAGGATTGGCACAGCTGTTGGCATATGGCAGCACCACCACGAGGAAGTAGACCCCAAAGAGGGATGGCTCCTCTGGCAGTGGGCAGACAACATTGATTATATTGAGAACATAGAAGGGGAGCCAGCAAAGGACGAAGACAGCCACAACAGCCACCACCATGCGGGTCACCCTGCGCTCTGAAAGCTTGTGCTTGGAGGACAGAGCCCTCACCCGCCTGCCAGAGGAACGTACCTTCACAACGATAAGAAGATAGCAGAGACAAATCACCAGCAGTGGCCCAAAGAATCCCAGGGTGGCAGTGTAGACGATGAAGCCAGCTCTCCACACTGAGGCAGGCTCTGGCCACTGAATGTGGCATGTGCTCATCCCTAAGGGGACATCTGAGAAGACCACAACGGGCAACACCACTACGGAAGACAGCACCCACACAGTTGCACTCACAGCCTTGGCCACCCGTGCCGTCCGCCATTTGGAGGACTTCCCTGGGTGGACCACAGCCAGGTAGCGATCCACACTCATCACTGTCAGGCAGAAGATGCTGGTGAACTGGTTGATGGCATCCACAGCCATCACCAGGCGGCACATAAAAGACCCAAATGGCCAGTAGGACAGGGCATTTTGTGCAGCCAGGAATGGCAGGCCCAGCATGAAGAGCTCATCAGCTAAGGCCAGATTCAAGATGTAGACGTTGGTCACTGACTCGCTCACAGAGTGCCGCAGGACCACGTAAATGACCAGAGAATTCCCAGCCAGCCCCACCACGCAGACAATGAGGTAGACCAAGGGGATGAGGACGCCGCTGACAACCACACCAGGACTGGTGGTGGTGGAGATGTTGGGGGTGGTGAAGCCTGCCCAGCTGCCAGAGACATTCCCCTCCTCCAATACCGCTGGCGTGGGGAGGCTGAAAGCAGAAGTGTCCATAGCAGAGGCAGGGAAGAGGGCAGGGGGCAGTGTCCTTGCAGGATCAGTTAGCAATCTGCAGGTGAGAGGAGGAGAAAAAAAACATTGGTATTGGGGACATGACATCTGAACAAGCCACAGATAAAATCAGCACATGAACTGTGTGTAGGTATGGACGGGCATTGGAAGTCGAGGTGAGTTTGTGGATGCTGGCAGCCACTGGAAGATGTAGCTCAATATCAACCCTGTCTAGTCCTGGAAGACACAGTGGGCATGGAGGGACAAACAGGGACATGCCTCTGTGTGGGCCAATGGATCCTCTCCGCTAGGGAAAGATCATCTGGAGAAAGAACAACAGACTAGGATAGGGACAGGAAAATTTCTCATTTTCTGCTAATGGCTGCAATACTGAGGACTAGTCACCAGGGGCCTGATTCCCATTTATGAGTGGTAGGTGTCTTACAAACAAAAGAGGAAAGAGTATCCAGTGATAAAGGGCCATTCCAACTCTGGCACTCCCATTCACTGGGTATCCTCCTGCTTGCTGAAGCTCTTTTTGGACTGTCCTTGTTATCGTGGGGTTGTTAGCCCCACCAGCAGAAACAAAAGCACCTCCACTCTCAATCCAAGCCCAGAGGCTGAGCTCAGCACCTGAGCTGGAAGGTAGCTGGTCTGTGCAATGCCGGTTTGAGAGTAAAGGAAGAGCCAGATTATTTTGGGTACACCAAGAGGGATTAGTCCAGATCCCACTTGTTTCTTCCTCTCTTGTTTTCTCTCTCTCCTTCTGCACCTTGGAACACACTGCTAATGGAAGAGGCTCTGCCTGCCCCAGCTGTTTGCAACACCAAAGCAGTGTCCCAGCCCTCCTAATCTGAGGTGCCCAATTGCCCGTCACATCAGGGTTTGGCATGGAAACAGCACTCAGCTCACTCAGAGAGAGCCTTGAACAAACAAACTCTCCACCAGCTCTCTGCTGACACTGGGTGAGAAGCTGCAGGGAGAGAAGAGGCAGATAAGGGAAGGTTGTGCCTTTTGTCTTTTTTCAGGGCTCCAGATATGTGAGAGACAGAGCCCAGCATATACGCCAGACCAGAGACACCCTGGCAAACCTCATGCAGGGAAGACTTGTGATGCTTTCAGAATCGCTCGGGCTCCGGCAAAATTTTCTGGAAGTGGACTGGCAGGGTCACTGTCCTGATGAACTAGCACCTTGGAAGCGAGCATGACTTCGTGGAAGAGAATAGGGACCCTGAGTCTCACCTTTACATATCCCACCAAATCTCTTAGGGCTCTGAAGCTCCTTTGTTATTGAAATGAAAACTGGGGATCTCAAAGGAAAGGACTCCCAAGGGTGGGACTACTTTCAGGAGGCCAGAAACACTCCAGAAACTTTTCTCCCAGAAGGGATTCTCTGTAGCATCACAACTTTGTTCACATGTGTCTTGATACTACAGCTTTTTTTTCTTCTTTGTAGATGTCATTCCAACTTCAGGAAATCTTAGGGGAGACCTGAGCTTTGGATGAACTCCTTGTATATCAGACAGGCAAACTCAACAGAATCCACAGGTGTATCAAATCTTATGCTGAAAGAGCCTCATCTGATAGGCCCCACAAAACCACAGTTGGGCAACTATGTCTTAAGGCCATTTCTACGGGCTATTACATAAATGTTACCTGCTATGCTTAAATGAGGTTTGAAGGACTGGAATTGTTTAGACTTTCTTTATTTGCAGCTGTCTTGGGCTGTGACACACTGTCCTTCTAGAAGCCCATCTCTTGGGGTTCTGCAGTACTGGGTTGTTCCACACATTATGAGTGGTTGCAATGAATGGGCAGAGTAGGAAGTGATTTGAAACTCTAAGCTCAAGGATCTTTCCTCTGATAATTTTTTCCAGTGCTGTTCCAGTGACGCAAGTCACTTGTTGGAGGAAAGGGGAGGGCAGTGGCTGCTCTGGGGACAAAGATGCCTGCAAAGGGGAACAGTATGTTCGTGAAATGATGATCCTCTAAAAGGTGGGAACATAGTTAGAAATCCCTTTGAATATTCCTCTTGCATGAAAACGAATTTCCAAAAAAAGCATTTGGAGACTGAGCCCTGGAAATATCAAGTATGGATGGGGACACTCGGGGACACTCGTGCTGGGGCTGAAGAGGATATGGGGAAGTGCTTGGGGTCCAGACCTCAAAGCTAATTGCTCATGCTGTGGCTTAGCAATACAGTAAACCCAGCCACAGGGCTCCAAAAGCCCTATCAAAAATGCTAAGGCATGCAACAAAGCACTGATTCGCCATAAACTCAGAGATCTGCAGTGAAGAAACTTTGTCTTTAAGCAGGTATGGTCCGTCTGTGCCATTCTAACTTTTTCAAGTACTAGCAGCTCAAATGACATATCACATATTCTGGCTAGTTTGACAGAACAACCGCCGGACACCAGTGCCTCATCTGCATTGGATTCACTCTGCTGGCTGCTTCGGCAGCAGCCGCATAGGCAGGAATTGATGAGGAGCCTTGGCCTCAGACTGACAGTGTGTTGGCATCTGCCTGGCGTCTGTCCCTAGTGATGTGGACTGCACCTGTTGCGAGAGGCTTGGGATTCCCTACCAGGTGCTGCCAGAATATATCTGGTCTGTACACCTGGAGAGCAGGGGGAAGGCAGAGAGGTAGGAGGAGATGGTAAACTGGTGCTACTGCTTTCATTAGGAATAAAAAATAATATATATTTCTGCATTGAATGGGAGGAGGAGGTGGATGCTAAAAGCTGAGCCTAGACCTGGTTACAAAACAGGAATGGAAGCTGGGAGGGATCCACAAAGTCCAATAACCTGCAGTGCCTTCTGCCACCCTCCCCTCCTGTCCCCCTTGTTTCCCATGGCCCTGCTCCAGCTCAGGACTCCTCCTGCCTCACCGCGGGGCTGAGCTCCCTGGTAGGGACAAGGCTGGGCTGGCAGAGTTGGGGGGGTCGGGGAGGGTCAGCAGGCTTCCTTCTCTGGGACTGCAGAGTTAACTTCTGCATGGACTCATGCCCGCGGGAGACATCTGGGAAGAGCGGGCAGAGCCGCCTGGTACTTACGTGTCGTTGGGATGTACATTTTCCTCTGCTTCACCGGGAGAATCCGAGTCATATTTTTCCCTTTCCCCTTTCTTAAAAGCAATTGAGCAGAGCGGTCCCGGGGGGGAGCGAGTCCCACCGTGCGCTACCGGAGACGCGAGTCCTTCCTCCTGCACCTGCCCATGTCCCCCTCCGTGACTGGTGTGGGACTGGGGCCCACTCCCGTGCCCCGCTGGAGCTGGGCCGGCCGGGGATGCTGGCCGGTGACCCTCCGGGGATGCGGGGTCCCTCACCCTCAGGCCGGCGGGTCTCTCCCCCGCGCTCCCCTCGCCATCTGCGGGAGCGGGGGCTCCTCCGCCGGCCTCTCGGGCAGGCGGCGGGGAGCGGCGGCTACCGGGGGACGGATGCCGGCAACCAATCGGCGCCACGCACGGAAACACGGGCAGGAGAAGGAGAAGGAGGGGATGGACGATAGGGCAGGAGAAGGGAGAGGGGGTGGCGGGGGGAGAGACCGGGATGGGGAGAGAAGGGGGGAGAAGGGAGGTGCAGGAGAGGGGCAAGTGGAGGAGGGGAGAGCAAAAGGGAGGATGGAGGAATGAGGAGTGCGGTAAAAGAAGCGGGGGACAGTGGAGGAGAGAGGGAGAGAAAGAACAGAGGGATGCAGAGAGCAGCTGTGTGGTGGGAGAGTGGTGCGGCGG
>VYZM01003373.1:170930-272048 GCA_013398915.1 Dromas ardeola
CCTAGGTGGAGGGAGCTGTGGCAGTGCAAAGCGCCCCGTGAATGCCCACGGACACACAGGAGAGGGGCTCCTTGTTTTGAGAAGGACCTTGAAATGAGGAGGTCCTGCCTTGCGGGCAGGACCAGTGCTGCTCAGAGGTGCAGGGATGTGGCAAAGCCTTCTGGCTGGCAAGATGCTCAGAAACCAGGGTGGATGCTGAGCACCCAAACCTTTCTCCCTTCTCTTCTGCCCTACGAGCACCTCCAGATGGATGGAGCTGAGGGCAGATGGGCAAATAGGGGGGCTGTCTCAACTCTGTCCCTCCCCTGGCTTCATGCACAACATCATGTCTTTTGCACCTTGTATGGGAAGAAGCTGCAGTTCAACAGCCCCAAACTCTTCTACCAAATTTCATCACTGCTGCAAGGAGTGGACCCAGAAGAAATGGGGGAGGACAAGAAATTAAGCTCCTTTGTGTGAGCAGCTCTCTTAGGAAGGAAATTAAGATTTCCCCATCCCATTCCCAGCACAAAGTGCTTCACTGTAGTCCTCATCCCCTGCCCTGCAGCCAACATCAGTGACTCTTTGTGCTGTGCAGTCACCCAGCTCTTGACATTTGGCACTGCCCATACGACCGTTTGACCTCGTAGCGCAAATGCCAGCCTTAGCAGAAGTAGGGAGTATCTCTGTGAGCAGAACATAGCCAGGGTCTAAAACCTGGCCTTCCAAACCTGCTGAAGCAATTTTATGTCCAGCCACTGCTGCTCAAAGGTGAACAGGTGAAGGCAGTACAGGGCTTCAAAGATGTAAGGATGCCTTAGCCCAGACCTTGGGCCACAATGCTGTCTGGAGACATACAGGAGAGATGAGGCCTCACTGGGGAAGGAATGGGATGGGCAGCACCCAGTGGCTACCTGTGTCATGGCAGGGCAGGCACCTGCGACACCATGCAAGGAACCCCCAGAGAAGGAAAAAAACAGGGCTATGCAACAGCAGAGCTCTACCCAGGCCAGCTATGCCTTGCAGGACTTGTTAGCCCAAGCACAGTCAGGGTCACAACTTCCAGGTCTCCAGCTTGCTTCCTTAATGCTCTGAGACCTGCCCCATTCTCTGCCTCAGCTCCAACGGGGTTCTGCAAACCGCTTGAATTGTGTTGGAAGGAGAGCTCAGGCTATGCACCTCCACAGGTAGGCAGGCACAGGAATTTTGTTTCATGCACATGGCGAGCCTCTCCTCTCTGCATTGCTGTATGTGATAGGGGACAGGGCAGACCGCAAAGGCAAAAGCCAAGGCTTGAAAACAGGAGGGGAAGTAATAACCTACTGAGAATTCATTCGTTTGAGTAATGTTTAGGATGTTAAAGGGAGGCTAGATCCCAGCCTCAAGGGCTTTGTGTCCCTTGGCCTTCCACAGGTATATGCCCACACCAGAGACTTCATTTTTGCTCTTCTGGAATTAACGTTAATACAATTTACGTTATCTTTGGTTGGGGCTTTTGCAATTCATCCGGCAGCAGCGCAGACATTTGTGGAACTCGCTGCCACAGGATGTCCTCCAGGGTTGCTCTGGACATTATCAGTTGATAATGTTTCACATCACTGAATTAACTGCCTTACTCAGATCCGGCCATGAATTGAATTTGCAGAAATTTCCCTGGCAGCAGGGTACCTCAGGGCCTTCACTGTGGCAGGTTGTTGCCAACACTCCCCCATGCACCTCCTCGGTGCAGGAAGCAGCCTTTGAAACTCAGAAGTGGTGTTGCGTCGGGGAGCGGTGAGCTGGCTCAACTCCACCGTTGCTCTGTGCCCTCCTAGGACTGCAGGATTTTGCAGTGCCAGACATTGCACCCTGAGCCCTCCTCCCTCCCACAAGCAGTGGCAGCAGCAGCCACCCTGTAGCACTTCTTACTCTCAAGTCCCTGCAATGCATCAGGAAGGCAGGTGCTCACAGCTACCAGATCCATAGTACCGCTGGGACCACTCTCCTCAGCTTAATTTTAGTGACTTGGAGGCAATTTGTCTGGACTGGTGACTCATTCCTCGCTCTTTTCTTTTTTTTTTCTTCCCCCCCCCCTGCCCTCCCCCTTCCTGTTCTCGCTCTGCCTGTGCCTGGCAGCATGAGTGAGTGCCGGTACCAATATGACTGCGTGTGACGTGAGCTTAGCTGCGTTAATGCAGAAATGTTTAGGTGAAAGGGTGTCCCTGGCAATTCCCACAGAGAGGAGTCTGGGCCCCAGGTGTCCCCTCCCAAAGGCTGGATGTCACCCCCTGTGTGTCTGGGAGGGAAGACAACTTTTCCTTTGAACACATGGAGGCTGAGAAGAGGAAGGGCAAAAAAGCGGAGGTGGAATCACCCCCCTGCCTTTGGCTGGCACATGAGATTTGCACTTTGCTGAGGAATGCAGGGAGCTCAGCTGAGAACTCAGCAACTCGGTGCATGAATCAGGCCTTGTCTCTTCATCCTATGGCGGCTGGGGCTCCCCGGTACCAAGCGCGGTGTGGTGCTGCCCAGGTCATCACTGCCAAAGGAGGGGCACAGCTGGCAGGTGCCTCCACCCCAGCTGTCCCATTGATCACCGCTTCAGGACTCTGTGTCCTCCCCCGAGGCGCAACGCATCACGGACATGGCAAGAACGTATGGTCTGTTTATTGGGTCTTACTCACTACGTTGTAACCTCGGAGGCTGGTGAGGAAGAGAAGGGTCAGCCAGGATGGGGCGAGTGTGGGGAAGCTGTGTAAACAGACAAACCGGTGCTACAGACCCACAACAGTCTTTGAAGCCAGCAGAAGTAAAAAGCGCGGTGACCGCCACAAGGTACTGAGCCCCGGGACGTTGGAGCCATCACTCTCCTGCGTGCTGGGCAGAGCCTGGCATCAGGATGGGGCTGGGATCTGTAGCCAAAAACATGACAGACCTTGTGAAACCAGCTCGGCCGTTTTCCTGCGCTCCCTCCCTCTGCGCTGGTGGTGGTGGGAGAGCGAAAGGGCAGGGTCCCAGTTAGAAAGCTCTCACTCTTCTCTCTCCTCAGGCTCTGGCTGGTTTTGGCTCTTGTCCTGAAGCCCCTCTCCTCCCTCTGCTGCCTTGAGTTGAAGGGGAAGGGCAGGTGGGGACAATATGAGGAGTAAAGGAGTCCTGGGGGAGAAGCTGCTGCCTGCCAATGAAAAGCAGCACAAAAACCCCCTTTAGGTGAGCAGAGCTTGGTAAGAGGAAGGGCCATTGGGCAATTGCCATGAATAAGGAACAGCTTTGGGGTTTTGTTGGTTTTGGTTGTTTTTGGTTTTTTTCTATAGGCAAAGGCTGCAACTTCACAGCTCTCACAGCAGGTCAGCCCCAGGGCAGCTTGGACACAGTTCCCTCTGTGGCAGAATGTGACAGACAGTTCTTCTTTGTGAGGGCAGAGGTGGAAAATCCTGTGCCACCCTGCACCAGGACATGGGGCCAAACCTGCCCATGGGCAGGCAGCAAGGAGGGGGAAGCGGTTCAGGGGTCCGTGTGCTCCTTCACACCAGCAGTCCTTTCCGCAAGCAGGACTGCTGTCTCGCTCCCTGTCTCTGAGGGTGACCCATCCCACCAGCCACAACAGGTCATAGGAACCCAGCGGCCCTGACCTTTCAGGAGCAGGAATGGGCCACTGGTGTCACTCCCAGGGGTCCTTTCAGACTTACTCGCTTAGAGGAGGCTGCATACTCGTTTCTTTTTCTGAGTAGGCTGCGGACAGAGGACCGCTCGGATGGCCTCGTCAAACACCGTCTTGAGGCCGCGCTGCGTCAAAGCCGAGCATTCGAGGTATTTCACGGAGTCTGTCGGGAAGAAAGCAGGTGCTGTAATAGGGAAGAAGGGAACTGGGGTAGGCAGTGGGGGTACCTAGGAGGCCGCTGTGAAGGGTCCTCAGAAGAGAGGCACGGAAGAGGAATGCCACAGATGGCATCGAGCAGGAAGATGTGCATGTGCCTGTATCACCAGTACGTTTCTGGCTTGCATCACCTCACAGCCACAACACCCTCCTCCCTCAGTGCCCATTTTACAGTGTTCTGAGGCACATACACACACCACCTAAACACTCCCTGAGTCTTGTCTTGAGATGAAGTCTCAAGTCTCCTCAGACTTCAAGTGTCGAGCACCTCTGGTGGCACATGGCACCTCCCTTTTGGGACTCTGTACCTCCATATTCTCAGAGACCCTGTGCTGAAGAGCAAGGCACCTGGATCTTGCCTGAATTGAATAAACACAGTTCAGGTGATCAAGCACCACTAAGCACTATCAGGACACGCTTCACTCACTCAGGCAGTCTTGATTCAGGGCAAAACTTGCCAGCTGTACAAGACCAGTGTCTGCCCTTGTAGCCGGAGCAGAGCCATTGTGTGAGGCTGGCTGTGTTATCCTGGTCGGACACCCTCTCCTCTGAACTCCTGGTTGAAAACTTCTCCCTGGAGCTGTGTTTCCCACCCTCTCTGCTGCCTCTGCGTACTGCATCTGAGAAGAGAGGTTACCTGGAACAGGCATTTGTGCTTGTCCCAAAATACAGGAGGGAGTTGATGTCCCTGGGGTGAATGGTGGGGTTGAGACATGCATGCCCGGGGTTGCATGTCTAAGTCACGGTAGTTGGAGGCAGGGACGGGAAGCTGCAGTTGCAACTCTTCCTGAGAGATGTTAAAAAACTCAGTCTTCAGCCTCTTTCCGGATGTGGAGGAGAGGCCTCTGCCCACAGAGCAGCTGCGGCTTTCACAGAAAAATATTGGCCCAGATAGAAATCGCAGAGTAAAAGGGGAGGGGAATGTGCAAGTGCATATAATTTTGTGTGTGCATGTATAGGATAGTGGCCAGAGAGAGGCAGAAAACAGAGGGTTGGGGGTCTGAGGCTTCCTCAAGGAGCAGAACTCCTTCTTGAGCCTCCTGAAATGCATTTTGTCCTGTGACCCTTGATGTGTCTCCCTGTGTCCCTTGGAGGTACCTCCAAGGAAGCCTCATTAGGTTGAAGGGAAGCCCTTATCTTCTTCCGCTCTCCTTTTAGTAGGTCCAAGATGTTGTCCCAAGCACATACCAATTTCCTTGGCCAGAGCAAGGCCCTGAGGGTAGGTAATGGGGGATAGCTTCTTCTCCTTCAGCTTCTCAATGGTATCCTTGTCATCACGAAGATCCAGCTTTGTGCCCACAAGGATGATAGGAGTGCTAGGGCAGTGGTGCCGCACCTCAGGGAACCACTAGCAAGGGAGCAAAATGGCAAAGATGTGAGAAGTCATCACATGTATGGGCATGCACAAGGTAAACAAAGAGGCACCTGTCGTGTTTTAGGCTGGGCTGGTCACTAAACAAATGAGAGGCTCTCTTTAACCTCTCCCTTCCCAGAAGAGAATGAAGAGAGAATAAGAGAGATAGAGACATGGGTTGAAAATAAAGTAAAACTATTTTAATTAAATATTAATAACAAAAAGAAAAGAAAAGAATATCAATAAGAAAAATAATGAAATATATACAATGGGGTGCCCATGGGATCAAACCCCTCATGGGGCAAGACACCCCTGAACAAATGTCAGCAAGATAGCTAACACCCTGTCCTTCCTCACAGCCCTTCCATCCAGTATTGGGCACTAAAGCCTGGCCCAGGCAAGACCCTGTTGCTGGGTCCACAAGAGAAATCCCTGATGTGAAGCTCAAATTCTGTTAAGCAAAAGCACAAGCTGCTCTTCCCTCCTCCATGGCTCCCTGAAACCCAGGGAGAAGCCTGAAAGTGGTAGGAAGGAAATACTACGTTGTTCTCCTCTCAATTTATGTCTCCCTTCTTCCCTCACTTCCCATCCAAAGGCTGTGGGTACTTGTTTCTCATACCATATGGACTGGTCCTGTGAGTCTGTGCTGGGACAGTCTTGGCTGAAAAGTGACATCAGAACATAAGCCTGTGGTCTCACACCTGAATAGCCCAGCAAGATGAATATTAACCCTTTAACAGGGTTGGCTGCTGCCTTTGAGATGACACAGAAAAGACATCTGAAGGAGGCTGATATTTTAATTCCTTCTGGCTGACACAAAAAAGAATCTAGATGTCCCATTATCATTCTCCACCCAGTCATTCTCTTTGCAAGGCAACCATAAATGTCATCCTCCTCAACCCCTGATGGACCAGGATACTCTGTCTTACCTTAGCACGGACGTTTTCATAAGATGCCGGGCTGACAAGGGAGAAGCAGATCAGGAAGACGTCCTGTAGGCACACAACCATGGTGCAATGTTAGGATGAGAGCATGGGATTGTGTGACAAGAGGCAGGGAAGGGGATGAAGAGCTGGGTGGGCAGCATCCTCCTTCTGCAATAAAGAGGGTCATGCTAGGGAAAGCCGCCTCTCACAACATAACACAGCCCTGGCTGCTGCTATTTGCCTCTAGAGAGAAGGATATTTGCTCCCCTGACTCATGGTAACCATGGCCACCATTATCAGAAGAGCCAAACATTTAACTACAAGGATGGGGTTTTTGCGGTAGGCACATTCATTCTCATGGGAAATGGCCTGACAGTGTCCTGCTCATCTCTCGCAGAACACCAGAGAGCTTTCAGGCCAGAATAATTTTGCCGGTTGTTGAGACAGAGCTAGGCTCAACCCAAAAAAGTGCACACGCAGGATGCAAATGAGTCTCAGTTATCCATATTAGCGCTTCTCCTGCGCATGGCAGAATTTAGACTTCCATTAAAAATAAACCAAACCAAACCAAGCCAAACCTTCAGGGTTATATTTCTTTCATCCGACTTTGTCTAGATAAACAGGGGTGTCAGGCCCAACATATCCATTTCCATACTTCTACAACTGCCAGAGGCAAGTACCTTGGAGTACATCCAAGTACGTTGGAGAACAGTTCCCCCACCTTTCCTTGGGATGTGTTCCAGGTGGGTGCAATTGTGTTGTTGAGAAATGCGCCTGCTTACACAGACTTCAGAAGGAGCCTCAGCAAGCAGCTTACACCAGGTGTCCAACTTTTAGGTGGCTGAAACAAATAGTGCCCTCAATTCCTACCCCTTTCGGTTACAATGGCAACCTTCAGACCAGCACCTGAGGCAGCAGGGTCTTTCTGAGCTTGCCAAGAGGCTGCTTGGAACAACATCCTCCAGGGAAGGTGACCTTGAAACCCTGAATCACTCTGTCAACATGGTGAAAAATGTGATCACCAGTATCTAAGGAGAGGCATCCATTTGTTCTGTTAGAGGCTTGGGCTTAGTTGAGGCATCAGCAGATCAAATACATGTGTCCACACATCAGATCTCTTTTGAAAGGCAGAAGCCAGAACAGTGGGGTTCATAAAAATATGAAAAGCTCCTGCCTCAGCTCCTAAATTCCCTGAGTCATATTAGCTTTGCAAGAGGAGGGTTTTTTAGCAGGGCTGTGTAAGGCATCTGTCCCACCCTAAAATCAGCCAGCTGGACTCATAAGTATCTTTGAAGATCTCAGTTTTCTTGCTAAGTTATCCCAGTAATAAATTTTATCTAAAGGCTCCAAAATACTCTTATATGTCTTTTACCTTTAGGGTTTCAAGGCACTTGTATATCAACAGAGGTATTCCCAGAAAGGAGCAGAGAAGATGGGAACAGTCCTACCACTGTATTATGGTCAAATGTTGATTTTTGCAGTGGGAGACGGATGCATATCTCAAGCAGGAACAAGGGATGAGGGGCATGGAGTGTGACCCACCGTCTGCGGGTAAGAGAGCGGCCTCAGCCTGTCATAATCCTCTTGTCCAGCAGTATCCCAAAGCCCCAGGTTTACAGGCTTGCTGTCAACCATCACGTTGGCAGAATAGTTATCAAATCTGAAATGCAGAGACATAGGCCATGGCTCAAACAGGAGAAGAGGGATCCCTTCCAGGAGTGTAGGTGGATTTCACTAGGTATAGCCCAGAACAAAGGGCAGTGGTTCCTCTTCTCAGCTCACATGGGTGATGCTGGTTTCCTGTGAACTTCTGGCTTATGGACTTCCCACTCAGCATCAGCCTCCTCCCTGTCACCCACCTGTCCTGGACAGGTCCTGGCTGCAGCTCCACCTTTGCCACCGTGCAGGCAAATCCATAAATCATTCAGCTTCCCCAGTATCCTTCCCACAACTGTGTCTGCTCTAGCCACCCCTGTCTCTCTTTTGTGCTCTAAACCTCATCTTTCTTCTTAAAAGTGAAGAAGAACCCATGTCTCTGTAGCTCCCCCAGAGCCCTGAACTCTTCAGCGTCCCTGCTGGAACTGCTATGCCAAGGTGTGTCCCCTTACTCTTTGAAAACCCAGCATGAAATATTTAAGAACAGGCTGTCAGGATTGCATGCGTGGGAGAAAAGACCTATTGGGAAAAAAGGCTATTAAATCAATAGAGGTGTTCCTTCCCTGGGTTCTTACAAAGTTTTCTTTCCTGTTCCTTTTGGTAGATTTTTTTTTTTCAGGTTAAGGCAAGGGAAACCAGTGATAGGAAGGAACCAATGCAAAGACCTTGTGAACATGCTCACGGCATGTGCCACAGTTGTAAGATAAGGTCTGCTGCCCAGGAGCACAAAATGGCCTCCCTTTCACATCTCCAGACACAAACCTCAGACGGGAGGAGAAATGGTGTGTGATACACAAAACACATGGTGACTTCATGGCTACATGCTGGGAAGGGATGGTGCCCTTCCACAAACCAGCTTCTGAGAAGAGATGGGATTTTGCTACCACAACCATTTTTCACAATGTCTATTGCAAATTGCTCTGGAGAAAAAAGTGAGGCTCTAAGGTTTTCCTGCGCCTGCCCTTCCCAAGGAACCTGAACCTGAGCTGTCAGTCTGACACACTGTGCCTAGCTCCTTTTCCCGCCTCAGGGAGGTCACACTTCACACCCCAGTGGTGTCGCATGAATACATGCGGGATCCATCCCCAAACATACCCAACGCGCCACGGGGAGACAAATGCATCCAACCACTCAGCCTAAGACAACCCTAAACTTGCTTCCTATTCCAACAGTCTACAGGTCTGTCCCGTCCTCATGCATAGATCCACTGGATTGCATAGGGCTTCTACTCCGGCAATGAGCTGAATCCTGACGCTCCTGCCACCAGGGCTATCAGTGCCTGCTCCAATGACAGTGGGTGCCTTGGACAAGGAAGTAAGTGGGGACCCCTGTCCAGTCCAGCTGCCTTCTCTTGGGTCTGGCTCAATTTTTGCAGCCTGGTGCCTGGTAGTTTTGCCTAGCAGAACCCCATCTACTACTTGTAAACATAGCAGGCAGATAGACCCTTGGGTTGGTTTGTATTTCCCAAATATCCCATTCATGCCAGGGTTTTATAAGGCTGCTTGTGCTTCTGGTGAAAGGTGACAGATCCAAAGTGTAGAGGCACCTTTGGTGGTTTGACAGCCCTTCCTCTGCTGGCATGGAGATTGTGACCCTGCCTTCAGAGTGCACAACAATGGGCTTCTGCACCCCTTTGCATTCAGCTTTCCATGTCTCCCTCCATCCCAGGACCTGTTTATCTATTACTCACACAGTGGGGATGTATTCTCCTGGGAAGGCATTGGTGGTGTAGCTGATAAGGAGACAGGTTTTCCCCACAGCTCTGGAAGAGAAAGAAAAAAATAACAGTAAGTCATGGTAATGCAGGCAGTCTTGCTTAGGTGAGATGGGGATGGGACAATCCTTCCACACCTCTAAGCCAGCCCTGCCAGGAGACCCCTGAAAGCAGAAACACATTCGCAGGACCAGGCAGTGCATAAACACAGGTTAGACAACCAGCAGGAAGAAAGACAGGATGTCACCCAGAAATGTTTGTTGTCTTTGAGCACGAAGACTTGTTTTTACGGTCTGGTACAGAGATCACTCAGCCAAGACGCATCCACTCTGAGGTGGAGGTGAGGGTCCGTTTTGCAGTGTGTACACAGTGCTGTACGCTCACAGCCAGGGTAGGTGCATTGATTCAGTGCCCGAGTGCCATGACATAGCTGCCCAGCCAGCTACAGCCCCCGAACACAGGCACTCCTGCCAGCGTGGCCAGGGACTGATGGCACCTCTTCTTCTCTTAGCCATAACACTTTCCAGTCCTGCCTGCCTGCGGTAAGCTGCAGCATCACCCGCAGAGAGAGCTGTAAGCAGCCAGAGAGATGCCTCTCCCTGTGGCTGACGGAGGCTGCTGGTGGTGTTTCTGAACTAGAAGATGGTGCTTCCTCTCTCCTCAGCCTCCCCCACGCCCATGCTGCAGCAGGTTGGATTGTAAATAAGCCAGGGTTGCAGCACAGTCCAGACTGGGTGAGAGCATTGGTGTGAGGGAGGTGGGAATGGGGGCGGTAAGGCTGTCAAGGGGAGGAGAAGGTGTCGTGGACAAGGTGAAGGCTGTGATGAGGGAAAGGAGAAGAGAAAAGAAACTGGAAGAAGATAAAATAGCCAGGACAGGTATGGAAAGGAGAATCTTTTTCCTGCTGAGATGCTATTTCTCAGGTCTGTGTGACCTGGGAAAGTCTGGCCATGCTTCAGTTACAGCATGTGTCAAATGGAGGTGGTGAGAACAACCAGCCTCCTCAGCCTGCGAGCACAGCCACAGGATGAGGTAGGTGTCTTTCCCGGGGGAAAGGTTGGAGTTCCACTGCTGGGGATGCTCCAACCATATCAGCCGTACCTGTGAAGTCCCCTGTTGCAGAGCTGTAGCTCTGCCTTTTTGTGTGCCCTTGACAGGCACAGCTGGCATCTTCTCCCTGGTCACAAGGCACCTGCCTCAGTCACTGCACTGTGGGGCAGCTGAGGAGGAAACTGAGGTCTTCAGCATGCTCTGACACTTGTTTCTTCTTTCTGCCACCTCCCTTCCTTAGATCCTCCTCTCTCAGTCCCTTCTTTTTCCACAGCTCCCTTGCTTCCCGCATGTCTTAGAGATATTGAGGAAGGGCCATAGAGGTTTCCCGAAGCTTTACAGCTAATGGCTCAGGAGATCTACAGAACTGTGTGTGGGTCAGTCATGTAAGGGGGGATGGTTCTGTATAAGCATGGTTGAAAAGAGAGGAGCACAAAGCATCAGTGAAAGGGTGAAGCTTACAACAAAGATACTGAGAGAAGAGGTGAGGTTAGTAGCACCTGCACGTTCCTGGGACTGAACTCGGGGAGTGTTAAGAGGTTGGTGATGTGTAATAGAGAGGGCTATGGGGCCATAACAGCTACAGGGCAACGTGAGTGGCTTAGCTGAGTGGCGGCACAAGGTCCTGTGGTTCATAAGGTTGAGCCAAGGAAGGGTGAAGTGGCTGGTATGGCTGGGGGGGAGGTGAAGGGTGGTGAACCAAGAGCTCAGAGCAACGGCGGGATGACTGGATTGCTGTGTCGCAAGATGGTGAGAGGGGAGGTGCAGTGTACAGAGAAGGAAAATGATGGGACATAAGACATTTAAGAGGAGTTGTGGTCAGAAGGGTTGACAGCACGACATGTTGTGGGGTTAGACATGATATGAGGGGATTGCTGCCTTGGGAGATGGCTACAGACTTGGTGCAATGTGTGAGGAGAAAACCAGGGGGTTAAGAGGGCAAGAGATAAATTCCCAGTGGAATTGTTCATCCAGCTCTAGCTTGCAGCCTTCAGGGGACTTTTCTTAAAGGTAACGGTGTTTATCTGGGGCTCTGTCCTTCCTTGTCCATTCTCCCCATACCCTGGCCCCGGCCCCTGAGAATACGTCTAACATGTACTATTATGTTTGCAGACGTCTTCTTCCTCAGGCGAGTTTTGAAGGAGGAAGTGACTGTGGGGAGCAGGGCTGCTGCAAATGTCTCTTCATCTGCTACCTGATAGCTGCCCCAGATAACAGTCTGGCCAGCTCCTAGCTGGGAAACAAATTAACCTACTCCATGCCAAATGTGGACTCTCCTCCCCTCCCTTCCTTGCATCTACTCATCCCACAGAGCAAGAAGACGCCCTCTCCGCCCCATCCCTCCCGCCTCCAGCAGTACTGACTGCTTCACTTATTGATGGCTTAGATTGGGCCATTTCCAGGGATCACGGGACATGGGCAGTGACACCATCATGCTGTGAAGGCAAGGTTGTGTTACCTCCCACTCCCAAAATGGCATATACTCGTGCCTATCTCAGTGGAAAGAGCTCGTCCTCCTTGTGCCCACAGAAACCCCTGCCAAACAGTCTCCCCCACACCCCAGTACAATGTGCCAAGAAAAGCTGAACACAGAGATACTGGAGGACATCTCATCAGGACCACAGTGCTGTGTCCTCTCTCAGTCAGCCCCAATGAGCAGACGGCTTTCAAGGAGCCATTCTCTTGCAGGAGAGCACTTGAACCTCGCAGGTTTTAAATCTGACTCCTGCCTACAGGTTGAATCTGGCAGCAACACCACCACCTCCTGTGCATGGGACAGACCTGCTCCATTTTCCATGCCCCTTTTGCAGATGCCCTTCAAAATGTCCTCTTCCACACCCTCCTCAGAGGAAGGTCCCCTGCCCTGGGGAGGGAATAGCGAGCGAGAGAGGGAACATAATTTGCAGGAAGTCAGAAGCAAAGCTGGGGAATTTTCACCAAGCAGCCGCCTTCTTTCTTGTCCCTCGTCACCGCCATTCCCTCCCCGCAACCACAGCAAACCAGCCAGGTACCTACCCATCTCCCACCACGACACACTTGATGGCTTGCATGTCTCTGGACCCGTGGCGAAGGAGAGCGCCAGGGGCAAAGGAAAGTCAGGCCAAGGCAAACAGCGGGGAGAGACGGGCAAATTTGGGTATCTGCCCTTGTGCTGCAGTGAGCGGCAGGTTGCGGGGAGGGAGGAAGTGGAAGAAGGAACTTTACTCGATGATCACCCTCCGGTCCCTCCTCCCCTCCCACCACAGCAGCAGCTCTGCGGCCGAGGCCGTTAGCTGAAGGCGGGGCATGCATGACTTCATGGTTGCGATGATGACTGCTGTAATTTATTTTTTTTTCTCCCCCCGTGTCTCACTCACTCCCCTCACACCCCATCCCAGTGAACGGCTGGGGACACCAAACTGCTTTTACAGGGGAGCTGAACAAGGGTTAGAAGCAGGGTGAGAAATGGGAGGGGTGGATTTCCTCCTCCCTCCGTTATGATCCAAACTTTGGAGGAGGTGTAAGCAGGGAAGGGAATCTGAAGTGGGAGTAGCGGGGTGAAGTGGGACAATGAAGATTTTTCAGGTCTTCCCAGTGCCCCTGAGTGTCAACAGCGGAACGTTACAAGGAACAATGTTCTCTGTGGAGGCTGAACAAGGAAGTTAAGCAGCCTCTAGGAAGCAACAACCACCCCATGGGTGCTCTATCCCTCCTCTCCCGTGGTGATAAGGTCCTGCTGCACTTCCCTACCTGCCCGGATTACTAGTACAAAGAAGTATTGTGTGAACCTCTGTGTTCACCATGAAGTGGAGCAAATGCATCAAGGGATGCAATTAACTGTTTTCTCTCCCCTGCCAGTACTATGAGAGCCAAGACTGGTGGATGGGAGGAGCCCCTGCAAACCAGCTTCTCCTTATCCACCCACTGGTTTGAGTTGGAAGGGACCTTTAAAGGTCACCTAGTCCAACCCTCCTGGAATGAGCAGGGACATCTTCAACTAGATCAGGTTGCTCAGAGCCTTGTCCAACCTGATCTTGAATGTTTCCAGGGGTGGGGCATCTTCCACTTCTCTGGGCAACCTGGTCTAGTGTTTCATCATCCTCATGATAAAAAATTGCTTCCTTATATCTAGTCTGAATCTACCCTTTTTTAGTTTAAAACCATTACCCCTTGTCCTATCACTACAGGCCCTACAGGTGTGTGCTTATCTTTCTTATAAGCCCTTTTTATGTTTTGAAATGCCGCAATAAGGCGTCCCCAGATCCTTCTCTTCTCTAGGCTAAATAACCCCAACTCTCTCAGCCTGTCCTCATTGTCCTCAGAAGGTAAAAGGATTTTAGAGCTAAACGGCAAGGAGAAGAAGGAAGAAATTACCCTAAGAAAGAAGAGACAAGGAGGCTCTAATCCTTCCTTTCCCTTCTCAAAATGAGGGTCTGCCTCCTCTTCCTTCCTTCTCCTCCCATGCAATGCTAAGCCTGGAAAAGTGCATATGTATGCACATCTGTGTGCTCCAGCCTGAACTGATGGGTGGGTGGGCAGGAGATGGGTTTTATAGAAGAAGGGATGCAGTGACACAGAAGTTATTATTTCCAGGATTTGTCAGGAGGGTAATTAGACCAAGAACAGTGGTTTTTCAGCTGGGATGTTCCTGAAGGAAGAAACTCTGAGGGAAGGTGTTTCTCCAAAGGTTGGTGACCTTTGCGCTGCTGCAGCCATGGGAGGCTGTTGCAACTGACCTGCTCAGGAGGAGAGCTCCTCTCACAGCACTGGCTGCAACACAGAAATCTTTAACTGCGGAACGTTTCCAAGTCTTGCGGCTATTTCAGAAGCACAAAGTGACCAGCTGTACTAGGTGTTCCCTCTGTGGGTGGTAGGGAAGAGGGAGGAAGGAAACCCACTGACTCCTCTGCAAGCGAGAGCAGGAACAGGCCATAGGAATACAGGTCAGAGAAGGACAGAAGGGAGAGTGACAAAGGCTGTTACAGGGAGTGCAGAAGCAGGACCTGGAAAGGGCAGGCAGGCACAGAATACAGTGGGCCAGGAGGCAGGGACTCAGTCAGAAGAGAAGGCAGGTGTGTCTGGCTCTAGAGAATGCTAGTGGTGGATGGAGAAAACCCGTTACAGCTCCCTGGGCAATCGGACACATTGAGAGCTCCCTGTAGGAGACATCTGGGTGACAAGTGAGTGTCCAAGGAGCTGGAGCTGGTGGATTCCCTAGGGATTCAGGGAGCTCTAGGTTGGGCAGGCAGCCTGGGAGAGGTAAGTAGGAAGCTCACCCCTTTCTGGACATTATTGAAACTGCATTTGGACTCAGCTTCTCCAAAGGAACATTTCCATTTTCACTCAATGTTTTCTCTGAAGGTTTCCAATAACCCTTATGTGCCTGGGGAGAAACAGGGTGGGAAGAGCAGAAAGTGAACACCTAGGGTGAGAAGGGTGGGGACTGAGGGGAAGAGAGCTGGGGAGAGCTGGAGAATACACCGAGTCTTACCTGGAACAGAGTAACGGTCATGTGAGGATAAGGGGGCTAGGGTTGGAATTCAGGCTAAGGGAGACTGGATGTAAAACCAGAGAGTGGTACAGCAGGACCTGGTGGCTGGGACGAACAAGGACCACTGATCTGCTGGATGCCAGTGTGTGCATTCGTCCTTGTAGTCTGGTATATGGGCTTGTGGGACTGACAGGATGGAAGGAAGTGGGGAAGAAGAAGACAAGTTAAAATTGGTCAGGGAGGAGGGACTGTTGTTGAAACTGCATGTCCAGGTGAGCCCTGTGCCAAAGTCACTGTACTTCTCTATGGCCGACAATGAGCTGTGAAAGTCCTGGCAAGAAGGTTTATATATCCATCCCCCTTCTGGGCAAATTACTTTTGGAAGATAATTGCCCGCTACTGCTATGAGTAGTCAGTTCTCATCCCAAGTCAGAGATCTGTGCTGTGAATCTCTAAACAGCCCTCCTCTGCCAGTGCCTCTATGGAGGGACAATAGGGACCTACATAAAGGCTTTTGGGGTGTTTCTTTCCATTATATTTAAATTATTAAAAATGGGTTATTACATTCAAATAACACAGATGGTAATCACTCTGAGAACAACTGTCACATGCTACATTAAAACCTCTCAGTTGTACATGCTGCAGGAAAGGGAAAGAAACTGCAGGAAATAGACTCAAAGCCTCTAACTGATCACATACAGATCTGTTGCTGCTTTGATGTCCTCTCACACCACCAAGAGGTGCTCTTGACCTGAGTTTCCTTTTGCATGTGCAGCGGGGCTGAGGGAAGGCAGGCACCCATCTGGGGTTTCTTGTTCCCTTTGCTGAGTTTGAGGAAGACGCTAATGGGAAAGAATCACTCAGTGAGACAGTTTTGCTCTGAGAGGCTTCCAGGGCCCTGGGATGGGTCACCTCCGAGTGACCCATCTCTGCTGGGTTTACACAGCACCCATGTGGGACGGCAGGCAACTCATGATACCATTTTTCCCCCCACAAGGATCCAAAGCAGCAAGGAACTTGGGTGACTCCATCTCTCCCACTCTTTCGGAGGGGGGACGGGGGAACGTTCTGCTCCCTCAGGGAGGATGGGAAAAGGGTGAGGGGGCTCTTTCAGAAATGGTGTTCGCACTTCACAGCCTTGCACAGGAGGGTGGGAGCTGAGCAGGAGGCTTGTCCTTCAGCACAGACAGAGTAGCAGGAGGAATCCTTTCCTGGGGGGAACACGAGGATCATTTCTTTGCACACACAGGGCATGGCCACAGCAGGTATTCTCATTACCCTGGGCCCTGATAGGATTTATTTAATGTGAGCTACCGCTCAGGCAATCCTGAGTGGCCGTGAGACTTTTTCTGTGTGTGCTGGGCCTCCACCAGGGAAAAGAGTAACTTGCTTCAGCCTGTCCAGGCTGCAAACTGTCCCCACTTGCTGTATTCCCCTTTTGCATCTTCCCACTTCCCCATTCACACAGCTTCATACCATCTGCCTCCTGCTTTTAGTTCTTGCTTTGCTGCTTCTCTTTTCCAAAAGTGCCACCCATCCCTGTTGCTGCCCCCCTCTCCCCTCACTGCTGGGGTTGCCACACTCGGCTGAAAAGCCTGTCCCAAATTCAGAGCTCACATCACAACTGAAGAGAGGTGATGCACCTCAGGCCATGATGTTCTGCAGTCCCTGTTAGAGAGGTCGTGGAGCTGCTTCATACAGGGTCTGTTTTCTAACGTGGCCACACCAAGGGCATCTCTAGCCTAAATTTATCCTGTCAAGTAAAAGCTTAGGAAAAAAAAAGAATTTCCCAATCCAGCCTCACTGAACACAAACTACCTACGTTTACAGCGTAACACATGAGCAACTCAACTTGAAAATGGTGTTTACTGAGTCTTGGACCTGTCTTACTCATGGGCTTTTCTGGAGATCAGCCCTACTGCAATAGGTGCAGGTGGTCCATTCCTGAAACATTGTGTCATGGAGGCTCCTCTATCTTCAGAGTGTGAAAGCTCTCAGCCTCTCCAGTTTGGGGCAAAATATCAGGTCCACATCCATCCTCCCAGCTGGAGCACTGAAAGAGGTTCATCTCCTCCACAATGTACCTGAGTAAACAGAAGACCATGGCACAGACCTTTGGGCATCAACTTTGTTGTGATGACTGATTCACACTCGCACTTCCCTCAGTTGAGAAGTTGTTCGCAGACTCTAAATCATTCTGGTTTTTTATGCCTTGGCCTTATCTGATTCTCTACTTCTGCAAGTACCCAGCGGTTCTGATATGGGTTTCCATTCTTACAGATATTTTGTTCTCAGCCAGTGACAACCCCCATCATGCTGATACCACCCTGTTACTTAATGGTAACAAATACAGATCAATATCTGACTGTGCGTCCTTTCCCACGAGGTGCTCAGACAGTTCAACAACACTTTTCATGTGCCTGTTGTAGAGGGGAGGTTACAGGCACTAGAGATTACACCTGTAAATTCTAACTTGAGCGTCAACTGCTTGACTTGGCTCCCCTGCCTGCTAGCATTCTACATACATTATCAGATGTTACATATAGTATGTTTTGTAAAACCAGATCTAATATATATCTTTACTGGGAAGCTATGGTATCTTCTAGCAAGGCTGCATCAGGGAAGTGAAAAGAGCTGTTTAGAGTACTAAGGAAATCTATAGCTACTCTGTTTTACAAGACTAATATTTTTGGAACTACCAAAGTAAAATCTTTTGTTTGACTTCTACCATTTCTTCTCAAAGGCATAAAGCTTCAATCTTGCTGCACTTCTGAGTCCAACAAAAAAATCCCCCTGGCTCTTCATTCAAGTTTATCAGACTCTAAGTGACCCTCCTCTAATCTTTTTAAGAGCTGGTTTATTTTTTTTTTCTGTGGCCTTTTATAATCACCATCTTTCTACCTTTAAAATAGACTCCAGTTCCTTGAATTAGTAAAAGCAGTTGAGGACAGGCTATTCCGGGTACTCTGCACTAGCAACTTTACTTACTGCCTGCATGTTTGCATCCTGAGCTACTGCCCTGGCTGTCACAGTCAGTGTTGCCCCTCACAATGGACAAAGATTTTTCTATTCCAATTTTTATATGAAAAATCCTGTTATTGTCTTTGCTTTAGTGCTGTTTTACCTTGCATTCAAATACTGTCTGTGCAGCTTGTAATCCCCACAATACCACGTAAGAAGTGCTTCACTCTCTACTGACGTACTGCAATCCCTAAGCCCAACCTGAATGGAAGCCTAAACCGCCTGAAGGGGCTATTGAATTTGTACAGACCTGTATTTTGACTCTCTGTGGACAGTTGTGGGAATATAGTTGGCATGTTCAGCACAGAGAAATATATGTCACTTTGTCACTGCCTTTATCCCCTTGAAAGTAGTAGGAAATATTTGAATTTCCTTTTTATTTAAACAATCATTTTAAGTCTATACCAAATAGTAGAAAAGTGCACCCATGCTGTTGGTTTGATATATTTCCAGCTCTGATTTAAGTCTCTGTGTACAGTCAGGGAGCGCCCTTCAAGAAAAAAAATGGTTGGTAGCACAGGAGGCACAGGGAGCAGCCTGGAGTATTGATCTGCTGCAGTCTGCCTAGTCTGCCCAGTCTGCCCCTGCTTGATGAGGTGAGAACTGCAGGACCAGCCTGGATGCCCCCCATTGCATGCACTCCCACCTCTTGCCTGCACAGCCCCAGCCTGAGATAACCACAGCTGGGAAGGATGTGCAGAGGCATAAGCAATTACTGGATCTATCCCCAGTCCTGTATCAGAAGTGCTGATTTTCAGGGACCTGCTTCTTCCTGTCCTTGTTGCCAACAGCTCTGGAGGCACAGGAGATGCACTGCTTTACCTATGGGATGTTGGATGCGAAATGGAGTGATAGGAGGGGGCAAAAAAGGGCAAATCCCACCCCAATCCAAGACATACCTGACCTCTCCCAGTCCCCCTCACTTAACCCTGATATTACATAGGCCCCTCAACACCCCTTCCCACCCATTCCTCTTGTTCCCTTGTTAACACCTCTTCTTGCACAGCTAAGAGAACTTTGCACCTTGGAGCCAGACATGTCTCGGAGCAAGGAGTGACCATTTCCAGCTCTACTCTTTGCCTTGTTGAAATAATCTCTATCACCTGGAAAATGTTCTTTGGATCTTCCTCTAGTCGCCTGCTTTTCCAAGGAATGTATTCCTTGATGAGATATGCCCTTGATTTCATCTGGGTTGCTCTTTTCCCAGATGTTGCTGCAGTCATCATAGTGACTTTTTTTAATGTATAGGCCACAAGTTTCTCTAGAAAGAGGAAGATGCCAGAATCAGTGCCCAACATGAGTCAGTCCCCTCGATGTGAGTATCTTTTAGCATAAGTTGATTTTTGCTGCATGTCAAATGATCCTTGCTTAGTCTGTATTTGACCTAGGCTGTATCTATGCTGGTCTTGTTGACAACACCAGTGGGAGAACTCATGTGCTCCAAGCCACTGGCTACTGCCTAACTGCACTGTGTAGTATTTAAATCTCATCTCCCCCAGGATCCATTTGATGTTTCTATGCCCCTGGGGCATAATTAATTTTTATGTCATCTTGCTTCCTTGCTTTTTCTTTCTTGCTTGCTTACTAGCTTTCCTGCTTTCTTCCTCTTCTTTCTTCCCCTCCTTCCTCCCTTCCTCCCTTCCTCCCTTCCTCCCTTCCTTCTTCCCTCTCGTTCTCCCTTGTTTTCCCTTGTTCTGTGTCTTTGCTTTCTCCTTTACTTCCCCCCCACCTTTTTCACTTGAAATAACGAGAGGGTTGTGTCGTAGCCCTTTCATGGCATTTTCATGCCATGACCACAGAACGTGTTACTTACCTTAAGGGCATTTCCAGATGCATGGCTGGCTGGGGTAGTCTTGGTATCCGCCTGAGCTCACTAGAGATCTGTATTGCCTGTCTGGGATGCTCAAGCAAACTGACCCCTCATCTGGGTATATGTTTCCTCAAGAGAGGAACCGGTTGTTTTACTCCAGAGAAAGGCTGGAACCAAGCTAGTTTGTGTGCTATGTGAATGAGTGGCAGACTAAGGACCAGGTGAGGGAGATATACTTACCCTGCAGTTTGGAAAGAATGGGAGATGTTCTAGGCTTAGTTTAGTTCTACAGTCCTGTCTCACTTCTTGTGTACCCTCATGAGAAAACATCTCACAGGTCTTTCATTTTCACATGAAATAGGCTTATGCAGTTTTTTAATGGTGCATTTCCCATTCAGACTCCTCTGGCTGCAATAACTGAAAGCATTCAAAGTGAATCAAGGCCAACCACTGCTAAAAACAAGGATCCCAGAACCAGGAGAATCCAAGTAGTGGAGGTGATCATTGAAATGAATTAGTAGGGAAGGTCTCAAAACAGGGCAGTCAGGGATTCCAACCGACAGGCAGGAAAAGCTGTGAGAAGAAGGAAGCATCAAGGAGTTAAGAGATGAAGCAGGCATGGATTAGAGACACAAGTACAGGTTTTGCGTTGCTCTCTGCTGGAGTGGCTGATAGTACTTCTGCAGTGCACAGAGGAATCCATTTTCGTGTCTGCAGGGTGCTTGCAGTTTGACCTGTCCACAGACACATGTATAAGAACAGCCCTGATCAAGCTGCCTATATATGTCACCTACCTTTGAGGCAGGCAAGTCCAGGTCTTTCAAGGAAGTGCTTTACGTTCATATGTCTGCTTGATGTCAGATGAAATACTGCTGAAACAATTTTTTTTTGTGGAAAACAATGACAGAAGGACTGGAGGTGGCAGGCTGGACCCAGTCCCAGTGCAGGAATTGGGACACTGGGCCGGATTCTCCCCTACTGTGGCCCAGAATCTCAAGACAGAAATTGAGTTTACCAGGGGTGGGCTCTTGGCAATTTGTGACCCAAAGGCAGGCCTCTGATAAATTTCAAGCATGAACACTGGGTGTAATGAAGGTCAGACATGGGTGTAATCATTTGAAATCAGTTTTCATTAATAAAGCTTGGTGTTTTCTCCTTCCTTTTACAACTCCCGAATAAGGTCCTAGCTGCTTCTTTGAAAATATTGACAATGACAATGGAAAGTGAGCGTGAAATTTTGCCACTGACTCTTCCTAAAGATCATAGGTTATTTGAGACCCTGCCTACAGCTGCCTGTGTGGATTCATTCTGGATTTCTGCCACCCCTTAACATCTTTAAGGTTGCGATATCTCCCACTCTTCACTGGAGGTTCTTTGGGGTGCTTGTCCTCTCCAATAACAGCACTGAACCTATAGCATAACCACAGGTTAGAGCAAATCCATGTACCGACAGGAAGGGAGGGCAATCTTTGTCTTTCTTTGTGAGGTTGAATGGCCCTAGAGCAATGGTCCTTAGCCAGAGTGTTCAGGCAGGTCCTACCTTTTGCATCACGCCTTTTAAAGGGCCAGTTGTTCTCTCCAGAGGATCTCAGACCAGGCTCAGTTAAGGGGAATGCGGAAAGGTAATAGCTCTTCCTTTCCTAGTGAGTCAAGGACCTTCAGCCTCACAGGAGCCTATTCTAAATGGTGGCAAGTGTAAACAGATGCTAACTCCAACTGCATAACGAGTCAGAGGGTCATTTCTTATTTTTCTACACATGCAATGCTCTTGCAAACTCTACCTTGCTGTCCCATGGAAAGATGGTAGGTAGAAGTCCGGACCTGTTTTGCTGTCCTGCCCAAGGTCTGCTGTGAGTACAGCAACAGGTCAGGGAGCTAAGGGTATATAGAGTGCTGCAGAGGTAAGTGTTCATGTGTGAAGAGGAGCCATCTCTCTACACTGTCAGTCCTGCTAGAGGGGACAAGAGCCCTGTTTGGGCATCACAACTGGTTTGAATTTTACCTTGACCTATTTCATCAGTTCTTCTGGCTCTGACGTGGTGCTCTCCTGCACACTTCTTTTTTCCCACATTGCCTACGTCCAGAGATCTACCACATAAATCACATGGCAACCAAATACAACTCAAGGGGAAGTGTACAGACTTCTGGGGCTGTGTGGAGGGGATGGAGGAAAAAGGGCACCCCTCTGCTTCGCAGGTGAACAGAGCAGCACAAAACTGTCCTGCTAATGCCAGCTGTCCCACCAGCAGGGATATCACTAAACCAGAGAGTCCTCAGTTCACTCACTTCCTCACTTACAAGGCTTCCTAAAAAACCAGTCTGTTAGTGGGAAAAAAGGACCAAGGCTTAGAGTACAAGTCACTTAGTGGGTGGTGAGGGAGGGAGAAGAAGAAAAAATACTCTCTTCTCCCCTCCACCAACCATCCTCTAATTTTAGAACGTTCATCCCCCCACCACCTGCTGCAGAATGAAGACAGGAAGAATTTTTCCTTTAAAATGAAACCACTTCCTGAATCAGATGGATTTTCTGAATCAAGCACTTCTTTTTTTTCCCCCCTCTCTCCTCGGAGTATTTCAGACAAAAGCCCAAAGTACTATCAGCCTCTAGCTACTCATTTCTGTCCCCTCAAACAGAGAGGTGTGCTCAGAGATCCCCAAAAAAGCTGCTGGGATGGAAATGCCTTTGTGGGTTGGCATTTCAGAAGTAGCCAAGGAGCCCCTCACAGCAGTATGCAAGTACAGTTTCCTTGACTGATGCAAGCTCATGAGATGAGATCGGAGGGACGAGCAGAGGAAGGGAGGAGTCACAGGGCAACCCGCCCCCCTAATGCTGCTACGATCTTGGTCACTGGCTCCAAGTTGTTTCAGTTCTGTGAAGCATCTGAACAAGCAGAAGGCAAGGAGGAGCAACACTTTTGTTGAAAATACATTGCGCTCTTCAGGATGGACTTTTGTCCTGCTGGTAAGCCTTGACCGTCTTTTGCCTTGCTTTCTGTGAGGGCTGTGCTCTCAGTTTGATGGGACAGAGCACACCATGAAATGCCAGCAGCTGGAGTGGATGCTGCAGCTGGTGGCTGGAGGAATGAGACAGTGGAAGATCCCTGGTGGTGCGGTTGATTTCTTGTTAGCCTTCAGCATTAGGCATGGTTTTCGTTTTACTTGCGCTCCTGTAAGCAAACTCCTTTCGTATTGGGAGAAATTTTCCCACTGATTTGAATGGCCTTTGTGATGAGAGTGTCTACTACTGTGATCCTTTGTGCTGGTGATCCTGAGCTGAGCTGGGAACTGACTCAGGGGTATCAAGGGTATATGTGACACTTGGGATGAGCACCTACAAGATTTGGCTTCTCTTCATGCAACTCTGGCATGGCTTGCAAGCCCCAGAAGCTGGTTTGCCTTTGCAGAGCCTCTCATGCAGTTGGGTGTCCCAGTGCAACATGCTTGCAATACTTTTGGTCCTGGGGCTTCTCTTGTTTATGTTTGTGTTAAAGGTAAATGATTGTATTTGGGTTCTACCAACTCCAAGTGACCTGCAGGTGGGCCTGCCTGGTCCTGAAATAATCTCAAAAGGCAGATGTGTGTGGGGGGAGATAAGCCACATCCGAGGAACCGAGAGAGATCTCAGGTTTTATTTCCTACTTTGGCAGGTGATGGATAAAGTGGTTGGGATTCATCAGGGAAAGGCATACTGCCAGACTGAACATTTCTAGCCTCTGGCCGAGAAAGCTCGGAGTGCGTGTCTGTGCAAAGGCAGCAGACAGGGAGAGCCAAAGGGGAACAGGCTGAACAAGGGGCATGAAGAAAAGGGATCATCTTGTGATGGCCCTGCTGCATCTGATTCTGTCCCGACAGGCTTTTGCATATAGGATATAGAGTGCAGAATGAAGGGGAAAAGCAGTGCCCTTTTAGCTCCTAGGTGGGTAGCTCAAACCGCATACCAGCCTTGCTTGTCAGGGAAATTGGTGGGACCTATAGGAGCTGAGCTCTTGCCAGCATCTGGCTATGAATGTTGGTGAAAGTGGGTCTCTTCAGATCACCCAGCCCTCACCACCTGAAAGCAACTGTGGACAAAGCTTCTGCAGGACAAGCTGGCCAGGAGAAGGTGGGGAAGGGGGGTAACTCATGTTTTGCTGTTTGCTTTGGGGTGTGTTTTCCACAGAAACTGTGGCACTCTGAACTGATGATCTGACACAGTCATTCACTCAAGTTATGTGGTAATTATGTCTTAAAAGTCACACACTGCAATAGCACAATGAGATCCTGCTCAGGGACAGCGCAGGTTTGCTTAGCTCTGGCTAGAGGCAGAGCCTGGAGACAGGCAATGCCTGAAGAGTTGTGCTGGTTCTGACTGATGTCTTTGCTCAGTCCCAGTCTGTCACTTCACAGCTGGGTGGGAAAGTGGGTTTGTTTGATGCTGCTCCACCTTGGGAGCCAAGGCTGCTCCCGGATGCAGTTTTCCAGTGAGCTTTAGAGTGCTGGATGTGTTTCAAGTTGCTCAGTTGTGGCATGATTTTCCTTAAGGTCAGAGGTCCACATGCACCTTTTCCTGGAGTCACTCCTACCTGGAGACGCAGCGGTCCTCTTAGGTACCTGTCTGCCCCAGTTGCGTGCGGCTGAGACCTATGTTTGTGGAGAGGCTGCTCTTCCCACAGTGGATGTGCTCTTACAGCTTCCTTCAGGACTCTCTAGTGACTGTCTGGATGAGGCCACAGAGTCAGTATGCCAAATCCGTGAGCTTAGCATGTGAAACATGGGAGACTAGACTGGCACCATGGTATCGTGCTAGGATGTGTGGAGTGAAAGCCATAGGCAAAAGTGGCTGGAAGCTATCCTGATTGCTGTAAGTTGTCATGTGGGATAAGGGAACCAGGAGACAACATAAAATCTTATTCACACCTTTTTCCCCATAGCTGGAATGTACAAATTAAACCTGTGTGAGGCCCATGTTGAATTTCTTCTGACACAAGCTGAAAGAGAACTGTGTAATGGCTGCAGGAGGGAGACAGATTGGGCTGGAGGGAACTGAGGAGCTGGTAGGCTTCCTGTTATCTGCCTGGCAGCAGCTTGGTATATGGCTGGGGAGGTGATGGTCTGTGCTGAAGATGACACAGTGGGCATATCAAAAAAGAAAAGGAATTTCAAGTGAAATTCTTTGACCAGACAGCCTCATCCAGGCAGAAGGTGCCCATCAGGCTGCTTTGCTTGTGTGTTGCCATGGGTGGAGGTGCCCAAACCCTGTAGCAGCCACATAGAGAGCCCTAAATTGCCTTCAAATGGGACAGCTGAACCTCTGCTGTTATACTGTGGGTGGGTAGCACGGTGGATGGTCTGTAACAGTGCTACAGAGGCCATCATTCTTCATAACCTTCTGCTACTGTTTCTGCAGTCCATCCTTCCAGCTCTCCTGGGTAGTCTCTTCCCACTTATCCCTGTGCCCCAAAAGCTATCTTCCTATTCATATAGTTTTACTTGAGATTGAAAGCCTCACTTGGCAACTGGGTAGCTCCGCAAAGCCCTTTGAAATGGGAAATGAGACCAGCAGACACAGTACTCTTTGCTGGCCACCTGAGTACCCGGACTTTTGGGTAACTCTGAGCTGCCCTCCAAATAGGGAGGCTGAGGGTGTAAGTCACCACATCTGGAATTGAAGTCTGTGTTCTGTTTTGAGTGACAACACTAAAAATACAAGCCTGGGCAATTCATGAAGAACTTTCTGGGTCTGCCCTGAGAGTGGGGAAACAACCTCAAGAGCAGGTGTAAGCCCCACAATTGTGATGCTGATGTGCTTTCCCTTCAGCATTTGCTCTCTGAGAATAAATTCCAAGCAGCAACTTCGTGTCCTCTCTGGAGAGGATGCTAGCCAGTTTTTCACGTCTTGTGTCTGAACTGGAAGACTTCAGCGTTGGTCTGACTGACAGCATCACCCTGAAACCTATGGGTGTTTTCATGGTGTGTTCTTCATCAGGGTGAAATTTCCCCCTGTGCAGAGAACCCTGACCAGGGCTATGCTTCATCTGTGTCCTGACTTAGCCCTAGGGGGAAGTGGAACTTGGTGGTACTGAGGACTTTGATGAGGCTGAAGCCATTCCTTAGTCCCCCGGTGCAGGGATGAATTGCCTCTGCCATCGCAAGCCGGGTGGTTCTTCACTCGGAGTGTCCCTCTCTTGCTGGCTGGGCTTGCTCTCAATGTGAAGAGCAAAGGAAAGGCCTACTCTTGTTGTCTCATCTGCTGCTTGCCCAGCTACCTCTGCTGCCTTTGCTGCCTTTCTGTGGACGGTTCCTTAAAAAAGCCTTTCGTGTTCACTTCCCCTAACTGTAGACCCCAATGTGTGCAATAACATTGACAGACAACCTCGAAATAGGATTGAGCAGAGCATTAGGCCTTCTGTTAGGGAAGCAGAGTAACGTGCAGACACTGACCTCAGAATTATTTTCCAGGGCAATCAGGGACTTAAGCTGTTTAGGAAACAGGAAACCTTATGAGGACTCTCTCTGCAGCTCAATCTAAATTGCTCTGAAAGTTTGATCCATCCATTTTTTTTCTTACTACGTCACCCTTTCCTGTTTTTATTACCCCTGATTCCCTTCCCTTCTCCATGACTCCTATGCTTTTCCTCCCCCACCTTCCCCCCACACACAGTCCTTCCCACGCTTTTCTCATTCTGACAAACTGGACAGGTAATTCACTTGGGAGTTGGGGTTTTCAGGAAGGGGGACCAAGTTATTTACAGTCTCAGTGGGGGTTGTGTGGGTGAGATATTGTCCTCTGGGAGCCTCACGTCTCTTTGAGATGCTTTAGGCTGCTTCAGTAGACACAGAACAACTGAAGCAAAGCAACCAGCCACACTACAGACTTTGCTGACGAGGTGGGGGAAGGGGAGGTTCCTCAGGTATGTCCTACTACAATCCCTTTGTGGAAAGAAATACAGGACGAAGGGTCTTGGTGGTAATTTGTCAAGGAACCACCCCAGTGATTCCCCAATTATGAGCCCCCGCAGGGGTGAAAGAGATAAAGCTGGGGAGACCGTGAGGCTCTCCTCATCTTGTGCAAACACCAGAACTGTGGGAGACACACAGTAAGCTGAAAGACCCAGGCACCGCAGGGCTGACATTCAAGGGGAAGTCAGCAACCCGCCTAACAAGCAGCAAAGCCACTGCATGGGGTTTTTTGTTGTTGTTTCTTTTTGTTTGTTTGTTTTTTGTTTGCTTGCTTGCTTGTGTGTTTGTTTGTTTGTTTGTTTTCCCCTCACATACTCATTTGGCTGTTACGAGCTGCTAGATGCCACAGGTTTTCCTCCTCTCTTGACCAGCTTCAGCAATCAGTCAGCTTCTTTCAGCTCTTCAGGAGAGCTGTTTGCAGAGCCAGGAGGGGATGTGGGTCCTTCCCAGCCCTGGCTTCATACTGGCTCATTACCCAGTGCTTTCCTTCCGGAGGCTCAGCAGCTTCTCCCCAGGGAATGTGATGCTTGAAAACAGCAGGAGAAGTGACAGGAGAGAGGCTGCAGCCTGAGAAAAGTAAGAGGACAGACTTAGCACATGGAAACTCAACCAGGCGGGAGGGTGGGAGAAAGACTAGGATCAGGGAAGGCAGGTCTCTCTGAGGTGTTGTGGTCATGACAGGAAAGAAGCATATAGACTCTGAGATGACTCCCCTTGCTCCCTTTTCCTTCTGTCTGTCTTGGATGGTTCCTTCCCCTTTTTTCCCCACTCATATTTATAGCAGTTGTTTTGCATGTGAGATCCACACTAAGAGAATTTCCAAGGCAGCTGGTGCTGCTTCCCCTTTTTCCAGGAAGATGGAAGGCGCAGGGGATTTTGGCTTATGAAACAGTGGAGCAGGGCATCCAGTGACCCAACCTGGCTCCCTGGAGAAGCTTTGTCTCGCAGTGTTTGGGTGCAGCAAGGACCCTGTCTGCAAGTTCTGCAGTGACCTCCCAGGAGCTCCAGTGCTCTCAGCCTTGTGTGAGCCCCCTGTTTTTTTCCTGGGGTTCACCATCTGCTTTGCCTCCCTAGGGCTGCAGCCTCCTCTTTCTCCTTGATGAAGAGGTTGTGCTTCACCTGGTTTATATTTAGCAGCAGTGCTGTCACCCCAATTCTTCTAGGTCTTTTATGAATCATTTTGTGGTTGCCTTGACTCTGCTGGTATCTGTTTAACTTCCTGTGCATTACAAGGAAGCCTCCTCTTATTTCTGCATTGTCTGTAGTCCACAGAACAACAGCCTCCCACAGATGCTCCTTCTTCAGCAAGGCTTTCATCCCCCCAGATCCTGCCCTCAGACTTGAAAAACCTCAATTCTCTGTCTTAAGCCATTTTTGACTCTAGCTGTGGTGGATCAATCCATGAACCCAGTGTCTCTTCATGGGAGGTTTGGATGTAGATGAAGTATTTAGGTCACAGCTTTTCAGTACGTAAAGATGACTTACATAAAAACCACCAAAGAGCAATTGGTAAGACCTCTTCATTCTGCTCGCAGCAAGCAAAATCGGTTGAGTAGGCGGGGATGGCAGGGGGGATGTTGCTGCAGGGTTAGATCAGAGGGCTACCAGCACAGCGGCTGGCTGCTAGGGGAGATATATGGGTTTGTGCTGCTCGCTCCGGACTGAGAACCACTTGCAGGGCAAAGCTGAGGGAACAGCAGGGCAACAGCAGGGAACATAGATGCTGAAACATAGAAATCAGAGTTGCTGTGGTATGACCCGAGGAGAGGATAGGCACTGAGAGGTTGAGGTGACTTTTCTTGTGATATGTGGGCCCCAGTACTATTCTCAGACATCTTTGTTCTTCCAGGGTCAACTGACCTGAGTGAGGCTGAAGAGGCTGAAATAGAGACAATCAGACAGCACAGACAGGAGCTTTTGGAGGACATTAAGGTAAGGACCATGCTGTTCCTCCTGCTTAGCCTTCTCAAAACTGTCTTCACCAAGGAGTGTCTTCACATAACAGTCCAGGCCATGCAGAAGTGCTCTTGCACAGGAGACATTTGCTCTGGCATGATCCAATTTAAATTCTGAACTTCAGGCTGCCCTGCTATATTTGCTACCAGTGTACATCCAACCTGTGGTACTCTCTGCTGCAGGAGTCATCAACTACCCTAATGAGACATTTGAAAAATATTGGTCAACTGATTAGCAAGGATGAGCTGGGATTGCATATTTAGGATTAGGGAAATGAGTATGACTTTATTAAGTCATGCTGGCAGGGATCTGGCTCAGCATTTATGATTATTTTTAATTACTGATTACCTGCTAATGACATATGAGTCCTAGTTACCTGATGCATCCCGCTGTGTTTATCAAACTTTTGTTTGGTTTGTGGATCTCTAACAAGCTCTCCATGCAGGATCCTGTCTCTTTAGAGAGATGTGATGGCAGGACCTTCTACACAAGTTTCTGTGGTTGAACTTGCTTTTCTTCTTTTCTTTTAGCAGACCCAAACATTTATCCAATGAATCCTGCAATGTCTGAAAGTGACAGATTCAAAATCAGTCAGTAATATCGCATCGCAGCCATGCATGGTCCCATACACTTTCTGTTCTATTCTGCCTCCACATCCATACAGTGTGGTCTCCCATTTGAGAGAGTTTATTGCACTGGATCATTGGACTTGCACTAATTTTCCCACAACACGAAGATGTCTGGATGCCTGGGGAATAGGGGCGATATTTGCTTGTGTAAAAGATTAAGCCAAACTCCCTACTACTTCTCAAGCCTCCAGGCTCACCATCTCTGCTGTAAATCAGAATGGTGTCTTGTCCTTTCTTGCAAAACAGGCTATGAATCTACGTGCATGTGGTTTGCTTGTATGTGTTTCTTAACTCTTCAATTTTCAGAATGGGCAACGGGCACTGTAGGAGGCAGGATACTTGAGTAGGAATACTACATTTTTTACCCACTATGGACAGCGAAAAGCTGCTAGACTATGCAGACCCATACTCTAAATCCCAAAGACATTAACCAACGGGGTATCCATTGTCCAATGGAGCAGCATGAGTTTAGGTGAAAGAGTACCCAGAACTTGAGTCATTCTTCCAGGTGGATTTCTTCAGAAAGTATCTAGCAATACCCTTTAATACAAAGATGTGGGGGGAGAGAGAGGAGGGGAGAGGATGGGTCTAGACTTGCCAATTACACTGCCAAAAGACAGCAATGAATAAAATAACAAAACTGATTATCATTTGAAATTCAGGAGTGAAGATCACAGCTTTGTTACGTTTGCGCAATACCTACAGCCTAGTAAGGAACACTACCAGCTCTGGAGACTGATGAAGCACAACAGAGTGAAGGCCAGAGCAAAACTGAAATACAGAAGCTCTTTTAAATTATGGGATATTGGAGAACACCAGTTCCTCTATTCGGCTGCATACTGCGGCCCCACCCTCACTCCTTGTTGAGGCAAGATCTGTCATAAAACAACCCTTCTTCCCCTGCCCATTCTGGTTTGCATGGGGAAGAATTCAGCTGATTCCTGGAAGAGAGCTGTGATGCACTCTGGCTCTGAGGAGGACCATAATGCAGGATGGAAGCAAGGAGATACAGACAATTTCCTTGGTAACACAGAATATCCAGCCAAGAAGGCCATGGTCTGTCATGGGCCTAAAAGAAACTGAATTCTACAATTGATTTTTTAAAATTTGACAGTGATTACTCTTCTTTTACTCTTCCTCTCTTCTTTCTCCACCTGAAGACAGGCATCTGCTTAATGGTATTTGAATGATAGGTATGTTAAAAACTCTGTGTTTCACAATGTGGTTACTTCAGGTTCATATTGACCTCACATTTGCTGGTTCCACTTCCCCTTTCCTGGATGTGTAGTATGCCTATGCAAAATAAAAAGCTAGAAGGAAATGGGCACGATGGAAGGAGTCTCACATCTGACATTGTTTGAGGAACTGAAATCAACACTGGGGTGAGTTCTCTGACACTCTCCACACTGGCTGAGTTTGATTCTCCAGCCTTGATTGACAACAGGCATGAGAACATCCTTTTGCCCCTCTCTCCCATTGTTTTCATCTGGAATCCAGCAGAGTCACCTCAGAGCAGTGACCATTTCAGAGACATCCTTGGCTGGTTTATGACCATCTGGCCTGTACTTTTCCTATGATTGAGGGAAGAAGTAAGACATGCTCTGTATGTATCTGCTGTTTTTCTCTTCATCACCTTCATCCTGCTGATATTTCTTTTGCAGAAGCTGAAGGAAGAGATTGCTCAAGTGTTTGCAGAGATTGAGTGCTTCCAAAATGCAGAGGAAAGGCAAGAGGCAGACAGTAATCCTGGGGAGCAGACCAGGCAAGTGGGACAAGATGGGTATTCTTTTGTTTACAAAGTCTCTCTCTTGATGTTGAAAAAACAAAAACACCGATGGGATTTGGATCACAACAATGACCCTTCTCTTCTCTGATATTTCTCTTTATTCCTGGATAGTCAAGACTCCCGTCCTTGAGATATCTGAGTTACCTTGTGAGTGAATTGAAACATAGCCCTTTATTCTAAGTTTGACTTTCCTTCTTCTTCGTGTTTGCAGCAAACTATCACAGAGGGATAAGCTTCTGTCCCTGGGACGTAAGAAATTCAACATGGACCCTGCAAAGGTAGGATTTGCTCATTCCATTTATGAGGAGAAAGCTGGGAGGAAGAACTTCTGTTGGTTACTGGTCCACTTGCAGCCACACATGTCAAGCATGGGACTGTGGGGCTGGTTTCCTACCTCACTAAGGCTTCAGTTTGTAGCACATTCCTTCCTGTTCCTGAATAAGGTCTTCTGATAAGATCGAGCTGTGTTGCCTCCCCCCATCATGAGCCTATAGGCCGTCCCGTCAGATGCAACCCAAAATTAAGAGAAATAAAGGGAGGATGGTTTAACACTGCCAATGTGTCAAGAGAGCCTTCAACCCAGTGCTCCTTTAGCCCACCTCTTCTTGCCTGTGAGAGGCTAAGAATTGGCCATAGTGTGGTGGAGGACATAGGAATTAAGAAGAAGGTGAGGTGTTCAAGAGTGTGTCAGGTTCCTTGGCTCATTTAGAACAGAAGAGGACAAGCTGCCTCTACAATTTTGGAAGTAGTTTTGGTTTTGATAGTACTGGTTGGATTGTGGAGTGGATCCAGGTTTTCCACTTTCTGGAACTCTGACCAGTGGGGTACAGACTCCATAGCCTTCAGCCCTCTGCAGAAACCTCTAAAATCCTCATGATTAAGTACAGAATATGTGAGAAAGACAGTTTCCTCTTCTTTCCTCCTCACTGGTGGGCCATTTTTTTGAGCTCTGTAAGGAAAACCACAAGCTGTAATTGAAAATTGCTCATTGTCAGTTTGCCACCACAGCTAGCATCTTGGGTAGCTGCTGGACCGAGTGACAACTTTTCATGCCTCCTCCTCTGCCAAGCTGAGACCCTCAAGATGCTTTTTCCCCAGTATCCGCACCACTGCTGGAATGCTTGCCAGTCCCCTGGACACCCCTCTGCCAGTGGGAGCTGTCTCAGAGCAGTGATATCAACACTTACAACCTGCGTGAGAGCAGGTTTCATTTTGTCTTTCCATCTGACCTTGGTTTGAAGCCCCAGAGACACGTCTTTATGGCACTGTGCCATGCTGTGCAGAAATACCTGAACTAGTTCTGACCCCAAACCAGTTTACCTTTGTTAGTTCAATGCTGATGAGCCTGGTCTAAATGTTATACTGTGTGCCTGTATTGGTTTTACTTTAGAATATGGATATGCAGATCTCTGTTTATTGCTTCCCTTTTGCTACATGCCATAGGCTGACAGAGGCTGCAATGCAAGGAACTTTCTTTGCCCTCCTTGCTAAGGTGATACTTCATCCATGCAGTGCTGATACTTTAAATGAGTTCCTGTCACCGAAATCTCAGGGCAAATTCCCGAGGCTAGAGGAGGTAGGCATTAGGAATCCGTCTGAACAGAACCTCTTGGGAGAAACATTTTCTTCTGGAAAATGGAGCCACATCATCACTGCAATGCTTTGCAAAATTAAATTGATCTTACCGAAATTCCATCTAGGGAAAAAGAAAGGAAAATAGCGTGGAAAAATCTCACGAACATTTCAATTTCTTCTTTTGAAACTGCTTTTTCTTTGGGGCATTTTAGAAATAGTTTCTTATATATTACAAGGCAAAGTGAATTGATTCTGTTGAAGTGAACATTTTGATGGATCTAAAACAATTTTCATTCCTTTATTGTATTTTGTGAGGAGAATTGCAATGTGGTCTGGAGAGTTGCAGTGTTTTTAGATATTGCTAAGAATCTGAACAAAACCTCAACTTTCTGTGACTTAGAAAATCATGAAATTCCCTCTAAAATAGAGTGTTGACTCTCTGCACAGCCCAGCTCAGACCCATAAAAAACATACTCCATCCTTACTGGCTGGGGACGATGGAGCTGAAAAGATTGCAGACTTCTCTGTTCTGTGGCTTAGAAGAAAATTTAGGAAAGAATAATTTTGTGTTGTCTCAAGCCCATATTTTTGACTGAGCATATTTTTTGATTATGTCTCTTTTTAAACAAACATTTTTTTCTTTAAGTTAATTCAGAAAAAATTACATTTAGGAAGAGAACGCTGAGATATTTTGATTGAAAATGTTAAAATGAACTATTTTGTCTTTGCCTTAAATCTACTTGCCTTTTGGACTTTTAACCTACATTGCGCTTTTTCGTTAGCTTGCGTTTCTGCCCCAGTGAAACATTTATCCAAATCTAGGGACAAAATGGAAGTGGGACTGACCCACCATGGTAGATGAAGAGGGATAGAACCAGGTGGGGGAACATGGCTGTGGTCTCCCATGAAGGAAGGGGCTGGGGAGTAACAGAGGAAGAAACATCATCAAAGCCAAGGAAGGCTGATATCAGGGTGTTGAGGTCCTACTTTCTTATCAGCCCACAGAGCTGTCTTACTTCACTGTCTTGCTTCTCCTTCCTCAGGGGATCCAGTACCTGATTGAGCACGAGGTATTGTCCTCAGACCTGCAGGAGATCGCCAAATTCCTCCACAAGGGTGAAGGCCTGAACAAGACAGCCATTGGGGATTACCTGGGTGGGAGGTGAGCAACCCAGCCAGGATGAGGAGGTCCTTCCTGCCTGGCCCCTCCCAACTACCATTTTAGATGACCCCTGGCAGACCTCAGTCAGGTGCCAAGACTGAACATACCTCAAACTGAAGTGGGCTGGGTGGGCAGTGCAGTCCAGTGAGGGGGCCCTTTGGAGTGTGGCTAAGGCTGGCTGTATGTGCTACCTGTCCTCCTGCCTGTAATGGGGTTTGTCTTCCCAGGCAAGAGCGTGAATCTTGGCTCCTTATTGGTCAGAGGGGAAGTGGAGGCTGGGATGGAGCCAGGTGCAGGTCATCATACTAAGGGGCATCCAAACTGCACAGGACCAAAGCTTTCTTCTGACCTTTTCCCCCTATCCTCTCCCAGGGACCCCACAAACATTCAGATCCTCCAAGCCTTTGTGGCATGTCACCAGTTTGCCAACCTCAACCTGGTGCAGGCACTCAGGTGAGTGAGCATACAGGGTGCAGGGGATGGAGCAGGGGCCTGCTCAGCCACTGGGTCTTACAACCCAGGAAGGCTGTGAAGACCTACTGGGCTTCCCAAGGCCCTGCTGCGTGTGTTGGTCCCAAGACTGTTGCTCTATGAGGTGTTAGCACCGTTTCTTGAGGGAAGTCTTTCATGGAGTTCTTGGGGGAACTCTGCATATGGCCACTCCTTGACTGGACTGGCCATATGCAGAGAAGATGGGGAAAGCAAGGAGGGTCATCATGGCTTCATTGCTTAGGGGGATGGGGCAAGTCATTTTCTGTACCAGGAAACTTGTCTGTCCACAGTGCCTGTTATGTCAGTGACAAAGTGACTCTGTCTTAGGGCATCTTGTTTTCTTATAGGTCAGCGCTCTGACAGGAGTTTCTCTTGAGGTCTCTGCTGCCTTGCAGGGCAGTCATTAGGGAAGAGGAGCCATGATTTCCAGAATGCTTTGTTCTGATTCCTCCTTTTAGTAGTGTGTTTGAGGCTGATGAGCCCAGGCAAGTTCTAGAGAGAGGAGGAGACCTCCTGCTTCATGCACTGTGTTGTCTCCCCAGTATGATGGGATGACTTCTTTTATTTTCATGATATCCCATGGGTTGAGGGAAGGGATAAATGTCCCTTGCACTTAATCTGACTAACTCTCTGGCATGCTGCTCCTGATAGACAGTTCCTATGGAGCTTCCGGCTGCCTGGGGAAGCGCAGAAGATTGACCGGATGATGGAGGCCTTTGCCAACTGGTACTGCAAGTGTAACCCAGGAGTATTCCAGTCCACAGGTAGTTATGGGGAGAAGAAGGTCTGTAAAGCTGAGCTCCATTGTTTGCCAGAGAGAGGAGCTTTCCTTTTCCATTTACAAAGTACAGAGGGCATCACTTGGAAGTGTGGATATTTTCCCTTAAGCTGAAGGAGGCAGCCCAGTTCCTGTGAAGCTTTTCAATAGGCTGAGGGTCTTCAGTCCTCCTTTTGCTACTCTGCTGCAGTCCATCCCCATGACTTAAGTGCTCCCAGCCCCACATGAGGTACGCCTCATCACAGCAAGGATAGCACTGACAGACATGGGTCTGTAGAAACGTTCTTGCTGGCAGAGCCATTATCAAACCAGACCTACACAACTTGCCCCATTACTCTGAGTAATCCCGTCATAGGAGATCAACTCTCCTCTAGCCCTGTCTGTCCCTCTTACTCCTAGCAGAGGCAACATCTCCCTTTTCCTCCTACAGTGGAGGGGATGAGGCTGTTCTCCAGTGACTGGAAACCAAGCTACCTGATAGGGTGTGGATTGATCTGCCCTCTAAGACAAGTGCCACCCATCTTGGTTTTCTTTCTCGTTGCCAGATACCTGTTATATACTCTCCTTCTCTATTATCATGCTTAACACCAGCCTGCACAACCCCAATGTGAAAGACAAACCTCACTTTGAAAGGTTTGTATCCATCAACAGAGGCATTGACAATGGAGGGGACCTGCCAGAAGAGCTCTTAAAGGTAAGAAGACCTCCCATTTTCTCATCAGTCCCTCTTTTCTCTCTGTCTTGGGGTTCACTGAGAAGCAAAGGTCCACAGGTCTTCGTGTAATACAGGCCTTCTGCTGTACAAGGGGAAGGGCTACATGATGGAAGAGGGCAGTATGTACAAAAGCAAAGCTGGAAAACATGGAAGCTGCTTTGGAGACAGGCTGCACACATGTTTGTTGGTGAGGATATGGAGCAAAAGAGACAGGACTGGAGACATTCAGGGAATAGCAGTATCGGTTTAAGGAAGTTTGTGCTTTTAAGTGTGTCCATGTGAGATACTGTGTGAGAAAAGAAGACGTGAGCTGCGGGGTGTCTGTGCGTCATGTAGGTATGAGATTGTGTGAACGGGGCACCCACCTCTGTGGGGTGCAGCTGGGCACCTCACTCTTTTGGCCAGCTTTGGAAGTCCTAGCCCCCAAGGGGACTAACTGTTTCTTGTGTGTCTCTGTGTATGAGAGACAATGTCACCGTGACCCAGATTATGAATCCCTGTCTCAGCTGCCTCCAGTGACACATCAGTGAGGAAGAGCAGTGCCTGACCTCTCTTACACCAGGACATATCTTTGAATGAGTAGAACCAACAAGCCACAAGTGAATGTCAGGGGCTCTTCCAGCATCTCTCACAGCATCTGTAAAGCTCTCAGCAGGTCCGTGGTGTCTCTGATCCCAGAGGATGAAGATGCAGAGTGGGGCAGATTGAGACAGGGGACACAACCATTAGCAAAGCTGGAGCTACCATTTTCCCAAAGGCTTAGCAGGCATGGGACCCACCTTATGAGGCAAAGTAGAGGTGGGCAACCTACCTACACGTGTCTAGCTTCATCCAACCAACCTGGGAAAAATAACTTGCGCCTTATGTCAAAGAGGCTGCCTGCATCCCACACTTGGGTTTGCTGAGCAGCATCCCCTCGGGGTAAAGGCTTTGGATTTTTCTCCGGAGTGTCATTTCTTTCAGGCAATTTGAGAGAAGTTGCAGGAGCCTGTAGTTTAATTCTTTTTCTTGGCATTGGAGTTATGTAATAAACGATGGCAAATCCAATGATGTGAGCAGCATTTTTGTACCCCTTGAGAGCTAGTATCCCTTGAAAACAGCCTCCCTGTCACTCTGCTGTTATGAGTGTCACACTGTGTGTCCCCCAGTGCAAAAGCCTTGGTTCTATGAAATGTGCCTCCTTGTGGTCATGTAGATGTGCGTGTTAGCCTCTACATGCAAGTTCTCAGCAAAGCGTTTGGCACCACCAAGCCAGGTCCTAAATGGGGCTGCAATGTCTGCCATGCCATGTCCTTCCCCCAGTGCCTTAGTACTACCCACAGCGGCACTCATGTGATGTGCTGGGTTTTGTCACTGTGGTCTCTCTTGATATGGGTGCACACTTTTGTGTCTGTGGCTTTCCAAATTGTGTCTCTTTTTTTGACACAAAATGCAGAAAAGAGCTGGTGATCCCCCATGAGATCCTGTGAGGTGTAGACTGAGGGTTGTTGTACCCCCCAGTGCTCAGCGCACAATTCCTGCTCTATTCACCCACCTGCCCCTGTGGAAACAAAGTGGGGAGCCAGATGGCCCTAGGAGGGTTGTGTACAAGCTTTGTGAGAAATCTGTCTTTCTTTCTCTCTCTCTTTCCCTCACCAATGCTCTGGGGCAGAATCTGTTTGAGAGCATCAAGAACGAGCCATTCTCCATACCAGAGGATGATGGGAACGATCTCACACATACTTTCTTCAACCCTAACCGTGAGGGCTGGCTCCTGAAACTAGGTAAGGTGGAGGATTCCCCTGGCTCCTCTCAGTTGCGTGCCCACCTGCCTCCCACCACAAATATCCCCCCAAGAACCCACCAGCATCTCCACTGTCCTTCCCCCCGGTCCGCTGCGACGGGGTGAGGCTGACACCTGCTGTTGAAAACGGCCGCCTGCTCTACCCTCCCAGCCAGCTCCTGCAGGCCCTGACTGCTCAAAAAGGGACTCAAAAAGAGATCCCTCACCCCTCCCTATTCCCAGCCTCATCGGAGCAAAATTGGCTCCCTCTGTGTGCGTGTCCACCATACGGCATCACATCAGCGGTGTGCTCCACGGATGCCTCCTTGGGGCTGACCTGCGGGGAGAGCTGGGAGGGTACGTCTGTGCGGGCATGTCTGGAGCTTGAGGGGGGCGGGAAGGATGGCAGAGTGTGTGTCTAATGCCTTTTGAACCTCACTGCCTTTAGGAGGACGCGTGAAAACCTGGAAACGTCGGTGGTTCATTCTGACTGATAACTGCCTCTACTACTTTGAATATACCACGGTAAAAGCTTGACTCCTGGTTGGGAAACTGTGTCCTGGGTGGTTATGAGCCTCTGAGGGGTCGAGGAGGAGCAGAGGGTAGGGGGCAACTCTTCCTTTCAAACCTGTACTCCCAGACTGAACTCAGACCGCCCGTCTCTCCTGTGCTGTTTCCTCACCTCTGGTCTTGCTGAGGAGAGAGGCTGGACACTGCAGCTATTGCTGTGATCTCCTGTTAACTAAGCTTCCCATTGTGTAAATGGAGATGGTGTCCCTAGGCATACACTGCCTTTGTCACCCCCGCAAAAGCATACGTCTGAGAACTCAGAGAGGCTGTAAATAGTGGCATAGGTGTGGGGACCATATTGGGTGTTAATTCATGTTTCCTTGCCTTCAGGACAAAGAGCCTCTGGGCATTATACCCCTGGAGAACCTATCAGTCCGGAAAGTGGACGATCCCAAAAAGCCAGTAAGTCTCCATTGCTTGGTACGCTGCCAACGTAGGCTCTCGGGTAATTAGAGGAAAGAGAAGGTGCACACCCCCTATTCTTACCTTGCTTCTCAGGGGGAAGGTGCCATTCCAAACTGCCTTGTCCCCCCATATAAACACTATGGTATCTAAATATGATGGTATTTTACTTGGGAAGATCTGGTGTGAATGGCAACCTATCCTTTGGCTGGCTGCACTGTGTGTGTGTATGTGTGCGTGTGTGTGTAGGGGCACAGAGATGAGTAAACACAGCTGACGCCCTACTCATTCGGCATCAGGAAATGTGGGTTCAATTTCTCTCCTCAGAGCTGTCCATAGTTAGTTACAGCACATGGAGACCAAACAGTGCTGTGGTGTTAGGAAACTTGACCAGGAAGTGATACTGTATCTGTGGATCTTCTATGGATACCCCCTCTTTAATGTGGCATGGCCCTTGAAGAAGTGTCTTCTGTCTGTGTGGTGGCACGCAGAAGAAAGGATGTTGCATCTACTTAAAAGGGGAAAAGATCTTCATAAGTGACACAGAGTTACAGATCCCAGGAGTTTCCTGATAACTGTTGATGCTCCACCTCTCCATAAAGCCTCTTTTAGTGTCCAGCCCTTCACAGGAGGAGTGTGTTTACCTAAGATGGGTGGTCTGAAGATCTAACTCATAGGGGGATAATGGGGTGGGGAAGGAAAGGTTCTGTTGCATTTCAGAGGCAGAATGCTCTCCTCCCCTTTGGAAGCTCTCTGAGCCTGTCACCCACAGTTGAAGGCAACACAGTTTCCTTAGTCCACCCTGTCCTTTCCTATGCTCAATTTTATTCCCTTTCTGACAGAACTGCTTTGAGCTCTTCAATCCCAACTGCAAAGGGCAGAAGATCAAAGCCTGCAAAACAGATGGGGATGGGAAGGTGGTTGAAGGCAAGCATCAGTCCTACAAGATCTCAGCAGCCACACCAGCAGAACGTGATGAGTGGATTGAGGCAATACGGTGAGGAGACCAGAACCGGAGGCCTGAGTTTGCCTTCGTTCAGCCCCAGGGACAAATGGTCACACAGTTCATTTGGCTACTAGTGCTTGAAAAAGGGCATGGAAAGAAATGTTTGAAGTCTAGTAACTGTGGTACCTCTTGACTTCAAAGACTTTCAAGGTCCTTTCTGGAGAATCTCTAGCCACAGCTAAATTCTCTGCTGTGGGTCTGCAGATCTCCAGTCCTACATTTTGGTGAGTGGTCCCTCTGTGCAAGTTCAGTTAGGATGCTTGTACTTCTCTCCAGCATTAAATCTCTTACTTTTTCTCCGATTTCCTCTTATTTCCAGGACCAGCATCACACAGGATCCTTTCTATGATCTGGTCTCTGCCCGTAAGAAAAAGATTGCCAGCAAAAACTGAGCCCCAAACTGGTCACTGGCAGCAGGAAGATGTAGTTGTTGGACAGCTTCCCTCCCATGCTGGGCTCTTCCAGTGAAGAAATTTGGGAGCATTGGTTCCCTCTGCCTCCCAATTGGCAGGAAGATGACTGACAGGACAACTTGCCAGATTTGCTTCCTCCCTTTCCAAACTGAAGGCAGAGGCGCAGGGTGCGATCTACTGAGGACTGTCAGAACCGCAGGCACAGTGTTTCCCGTGTCCAAATGTAAAGGGTCAACAGCAACTGGCCTTTGGGTTCTCCCATATAGCCCCAGGCATATAGGACAGGATCTGAGGTGGAACAAGAATGTCTCTAGTCCCTCCTGCCATCAAACCAGGCCTGGGTATTTTTCTGTGAGGAATGATATAAATGATCTTGGAGCAACCAAGCATGGTCCAGTCAGTTGCACAGCAGAAAAGCCCCAGTGGTTTGCCTTCCACGAACAGATGCATAGTGGCTGTGGAGAAGAGGCCACTGATACTTAAGGCCTCACTGTGAAACTAAAGGCCAAGGGAAGATAAGAAGCCCTCTGCTCAGAAGAGAGCCCTCTACCTCTTCCTATAGCCATGAGGGCTGTAATCCTGGGAAGTCCCTGATCTGTAACTGAGTCATGGGTTTTGTTGGATGGGGAGATAATGGGTAACTGAGTGTGGAGAGGTTGTGGGACCAGGGAAGTGGCGCTGGGTCTTTTGTCTCTCTGTTTTGAGATTCGGGGACCACCATAGGTCTCCCTAGAGAAGAAAACCAAACACTAGCTCTTCTCCTGGCTGATGGCTCAACAAAGGTTGCTTCCTTGTACCACCCCAGAGGCCTGGGCTTTGTATCTGAAAGGTCTGCAGCCAGAAGGCATGAAAAATTGGAGGTGCATACACACCACACACACAAGCGCACACACACACACAGGGGCATTCCCGTCTTCACACAGTGGTTTCCTCTGGAGTCTGGGGTTTTTTTGTCTCTTGTGTAGAGAGAGAAATAAAAGTGCTTGAAAACAAGCCCCAAACCCAGGGTAAGATGATCATTTTAGTGATAAGGGCAGAGGATGTGAGATAAGAGTGTCGTGTTCCTGTGCCTTGCAAAGCAGCTTGAGCACCACCGCAGCTCTGCACTGCACCCAAAATGCAGGCAGGGCACAAGCAGGCAGCTGCTGGGCGGCGTGGGCGGGAGGAGCGGTTGATGGGACCAGAGGAAAGGTGCGGGGAGCTGTAACACTGCAAGCTGGGAACAGCACGGAGGCAAATCCCGGCGACTCACTAGAGGCAATTACACCTGCGGGGTTAAAGGATGTGATAAACTATTGCTATTTCTTCTGTTACCTTTCGGGTCTCTTCTAGTAAACACTGGTGCTGTCTCAGTCTCTTGCCTTTTTTTTATTTCCTGCAGAGGGCTCTATCTACCAGGCAATCTGCAGCAGAGCCAGCAGAGCCCCATTATTCATTCTAGTTATTTTTGCCCAAGCCACAGGAACGCTGAATTAATTTCAAGAGGCAGGGAGTGTATCTCGGAGTTGAAGCACGCGCTCACCCCGGAGAAGGAACGTGAAGGTTTTCTTCTGCTCGTGCCTGCAAATGTCTCCTGCCTTGAATCTCTTTGTCACCGACATGATACGGAGTGAGTTTGCTGCCCACTGCTCTAGAGCACTGTGCTCACACACACACACCCGCTCTTGCTTTGGGTTCAATGCAGGGAGGCAGGGTCATGTCCAGAGGTGGGAGGAGAAGTCAGAATCTGTCCCTTGGCAACATCTCCAAGATATGTAAAAGAAATATAAACACGCACTTGGTTTGTAAAAGATGCCTCAGAGCCTAGGATTTGGGTGAGAAATGCCTGTTCTAGTGCCTCACAGGCTCATGCTCTGTGTGACAAAAGCCATCAAAATGTAGCCTGGAGTCTCTCTCCTATCCACAGTCTGGTCTTGGGTGAGGGAATCCAGGCTGAGCCCTCCCCAGAGTTCACCTGGATCATTCCTATCACAGCAGGGTCTATCCAAGCTCTTCCCAGTCCCTCCTCATCCCAAATCCTTGCAATTGTCTTCAGTCTGGCTACGTCCTTTCCCTTCCCTTCTTCCCCCAGGTACCCAGGCACTGCAGAGCAGAATTATTCCTAGCAGGGACAGGGTTGGAAGGACAACTTGTGAGAGGCAAAACAATGCACGGAGACAGGCAATTGTGTCATTTCCATACATCAAACTAACCACAAGAGTCAGGTGGAGATGGACCAGGTTTCCTCTCTCCTAGAGACTGTAGTAGAGAGAGAAAGAGAGACAGTAAGTTTGAATTTCCATTGCCTTTCCTTAGCTCCAGAACTGAAAATTCAATTCCAGGCTCCTTGCTATACCATGCCCCAATCTCAGTGCCATGAACACAATGGTACCTGATGTTGCACACCAGCAACGCAACATGTTCACTCACCGAGTGCTGTCCCTGACCTCGTGCCTGCTGAATACTGGAGCATTTGGTATTGGCCAGGCTGGTCTATAAACCGGCCATCCACTCATATCCGTGTGCTTTGACAGCCACACTTGGAGCCATTGTAAATTTATGACGGGAATGACCTGTGGAAGTAGAATGGCATCACCAGGGAATGTGTTGCTGGCCACCATCACACATTCCCTTTGCTGAGGGCAACTGCAGCACCGCACACATCAATGCATACACACAGGCACACAGACACACACAGAGCCCTTCAGGTACTAAATCTGACAGATTGCTATCTGGTAGATGTGTTCCTCTTTCTTGTCATAGGCAGCATATGTGGCTCACACAGACATACACGCAGAAGACTGACACGTATTCCCTGCCTGTCTAAGGACTCCTGCGCACACCCAGTAATTCATTTTCATAATAAATGTCCACCTATTTTAATAAAAGGGCTGGGAGGAGAATACGCAGATGTGTGGAATAAACCACATCACTGCATCCTGTCTCCTCCCCTCTTCTTCCCTTCCTCCTGTCCCCTGTTTATCAGCTCCTTTTTGGAAGGCTAATACATTTTAAAAAGGCTTTCTAGAAATTGTTTGCAGCGACAGAGATGGAGCAGCTGTGAGGAGAGAGAGCAGTCTCATTCAGCACAGCTTAGGTATCAAGCAAAGGATAAGAGAAAAGCTCTGGGAGGTGGAGGGGAAGAGCAGTGTACAAATGGAGACAGACTGGACTGAATTACGGATTCAGAGCCGACCAAAGGGCATGAGTTGAACCTGTCTTTTTCCAGGGGGTCAATGCCCTTGGTGATGGGAGATCATGAGCAAATGGAAGCCTGTCAGAAGGCAAGACTCTGCAAGCAAGTCAGCCAGGAGTGATCCTCAGTGGTGGGGTGGGAGCACCCATTTGAGATAGTGTCCATGCCTGGCTGGCTTGAAACTGCTCAGCTGTGTGTCACACATGCTTCAGCGTGAAGGGAAAATCAAGCAGCTCTCTCCTGCTAGCTAAACTGGGTTATGTGGAGTGGGACTGCCAGCCTTTCAACTCCCTCTGCGAGACAGCGTGTGAGCCCTCACACCTCATCCCTCCACAGCAGCGCAGGGATTGCCACCAAGAGGGGTCAACAGGTTTGCCAGCTTGTCCCATAAACCTGGAGGCACAGAAGGCTATTACAAGGCCCTCTGAGGGATGGGAGCCAGTCTTTATACCCGCTGGGATCAGTCACTTGTATGGAAAGAAGCACAGCCCTGATGTATTTGAGCTGGTTTGAATAGTGCAGTCAGATTTGTAGGGCCAACAGGAGCAGTTCCTCCTGTCCCCTATCCCTTACGTTTGGTGGCGGGAAAGCAACTTGTTACCTGAGTGTGGGGGGCTCATTGCGGTACTTCCTCCCTCTTAAAACTTTGAACATGCATTTCACACAGAAAGTCCAGAGCACAAAGCTAGAGGGCAGGATGGCTCTCAAAGGCACCATGGCTGCACATTGTTCTGGCTCACTTCTGTCTCCAGCCTGACAGATGGCCAGTCTGGGGAGCTGGAGGAAGCCCAGACAGACTGGGGTTGAGAACTGACCAGGGTTTCTTGGAGTGTCACTGCTGTCACATCTGCAGTGGCTCTGCTTTAAGTGCCTGCGACAGAGGCGTGCAGCAGTCTCATCTTGCCATGCCATTTCCAATCCTGCGGCCCCCCTGCGATGAAGATGAATGTGGCCTGTCCCAGGTTATCACATTCCTGTGTGTGTGAGCCTGCATACAGACATCAGTTTGCTCCTGAAGGCTGATGCTACTGGGCTAACTGCAAGGAGGCTGTGTATGGTGGGACAAGGAAAGAGTCAGGGAGGGTGAAGGAGTCTGGATCTTGTGTGGGTAGTTGATGAAGAAGGGCCTGCAGTGACAAGAACAGGTTTTTCACCTCAGATCCAGAGCAGGGGCGGCATACATGTCAGGAACAAGCAAGGTATGACATGTATTGAACAGCCTGCAACCTTCACCGCAGCCACTGTGTCACACCACCAAGGGGCACTCCACGTCACAACAGCTCTCCTCTTTCCCTGGGGTTGAGGAGTAGTGTCACTAGATGTGCCAGCTCAACACTTAAGGGAGAAAGTAGAGATGGTGCAAGGTGGCCATCACATCTGTGTCCTCAAGGGCACAGCATGTGATATAAAATCATAGGACAGTTTGGGTTGGAAGGGACCTTTAAACATCATGTAATCCAGCCTTCCCTGCAATGAACAGGGACATCTTCAACTTGATCAGGTTGCTCAGAGCCCCATCAGGGAGAGGGCAAGGACACATGCAGGGAGAGGACCATATGCCCTGCTAGCAGAGCATGTCTTTGCTCCTCTACCTTGCTGAATAAGTGAGGTTACATTTCCCTTTCTGAATGTGAGCACAAACACAGCTATAGATGTGTGTGAGCGTGCTGTGTCCTGCACACTCGTAGTCACACGTATACAAGCACAACTGCGCAGGCTCAGGGACACACACAGTTCACATGCATGCCAGCCCAATGCCTCTCCATGCCCTCTCCTTGCGGAAGGGACCTGAAGAAACAGCCCATAAGGGAAGAAAGGAGATCACAGAGGAGCAAGGAGGGGCAGTTCTTGTGGGGTTGGACAGCAAGGGGAGAGGGAGGTAGAACAGACTGCAGTGAGGTCTACAGAGACCATAGAGCTCCTGCCCCACGGGGGCTACACGAGTGGGAACACAGCCCTTCACCTGTGTCGGAATTTGGGGAAGGACTGTCCCTATGTTCAGGGTCATTGCAAGGTGAGGCATTTAACAGTCCCCTCTTCCTTCTGAGGTACCAGGCTGACCTTAAGGGACCTACAGAAAAGACATTTTCTGCTGCCTCTTTAACTATGGTGGGTGGCAGCAAGGTTCCTGGGGTTGGCTGAAGAGGTGGTGATTTGTGCAATTAATGTCTAATCAGTTCTATGAATATTTATTGCAAGTCAGCAAGCTCCTGAGTGACAATGAAGTCCCATCTGATTGGAATCACATTCACAGGTAAACCAGAGCCTCCTTCGGGTTTCACAGACCTCGCACTGGGGCAAAAGGCCCAAAAGGTATAACTATCCTGCTGCATATGGGAGGCACATGAGCAACATCCACATGGACAATTGTATTCAATCCTTCTTTGTGGGGGGAAACACTGAGGTTTTAAAATCGACTTGCTGGGGAGAGACACCTTGAAATAATCTGATATATTAGCAAACTTAACCCATGACTGAGTTTGAGCTTGTTCTTTCTTTCTTTTTTTTTTTTTTTATATGGTCTCTCATTTATCTTCTATTGCGACATGGGAGAGAAAATAAAAGGGAGAGAAATATAAACTCCTGCAACTGTTTGAAAAGTCATTTAACAGTCAGGAATTTCTTGGAGCTTGTAATGGACCCTTCCCCCAACATGGACCAAAGTGTGCCATATTTTATTTCCTCAAGAAATACGACTTTGGGGACTTTCTGTCGTCATCATCAGATATTTGACACTTCTCAACTTTGCCCATATTTATACTCCTTTCCAGTATTTCCCATTCTCTCCCTTTACTTTCCCCCTGCTCTAATCCTTTCACCCCACCTCTGTTTCTGGCTTCTCTTTCCCATGGTGACTTCTGCCTTCTGTGCTTTGCTCAGTTCTCTCCATAAACTCGCCACTGTCCTCTCACCTTCAACAAATCTCTTCCTTTTTCCTGATGAGGGATGCTGTCCCTCCTTCCCTCCTGCTCCCTGGACAGACTCAGTCTGCCTTGGCAGAGCTCTGGGAAAACCCCCTATTATTGGTGGAAAGTGAGTTGCTAAACCTGAGCCAAACTCTTCGGCTCCTGCTGCTCACCTGCAGCTTGGGTTTGTGCTGGAGGCACTGCCAAAAGCCTGTTATTACCTAAATGAAAAAGATACACAGCCCTGTCTGAGAAGGAAGAGGCACAGATAACAGTGATTTGCCTGTTGCCTGCTGCCTTCTGACTGGGAAAAACACCCCAAATTCCAGAGGGCTTCCAGGACCAGCCCTCAGTGGAGGGGAAAGGGACAGAGAGAGCTCTGCACAGTGAAGATCATATTTTCACTTTCTGCACAGATAGGATCTGTGACTTTTGGTGGCAGGGTGAGAGAAGATCATCCGAGTTTGCACCACAGATATCCCCTTCCTCTCATGTGATTATGCTTGGCCTTGAGCCGATACAAAAATACAGAACTGGGAGTCAATAATAGACCCAGAATAAACAGCAAGGTATCAGGGGAGGGAAGAGAAGGGAGGGCTGGCAAAACTGAAATTATGATCATAGTGTACAAGGGCTCTATTCTGCAGAGCTCTGTTTTCCTTGCTGCAGCCCTCAACTTGCCTCACCAGTTGCACCACTGTGCCCTGGAGCCATGATTTCAATAACCAGGAGCTAATGTGATGCTTGGCCACCTTTCCAGAGGGCACTCAGGAGAAACTGTGCTTCACACAAAGAGGCTAAAGGGACTTCAAGGGAGGCAGTGGGAAAGGGCAGGAGGGAGCAAGCAGCTCCGAGCCATGTGCTGCAGGGAAGAAGTGCACTCAGAGGTTCCTGGAAATCCCAGCACGCACAGCTTCACCTCACACAGTTTGGTGCCCATACAGTGATGCCCTTACTCTGATGCAGTTAAAATTCATGTAATGCTAGACAACACATTGGTGTGTGTAGACAACTTGTAGTCAACCAATGGTAGACAATGAGTAACAAGTGGTGTTCCTCAATAGTCCGTACTGGGACCAATATTAATGAAAATATTTAATATCTTCATTAATGACATAGATAATGGGATTGACTACACCCTCAGCAAGTTTGCAGATGACACCAAGCTGTGTGGTACAGTTGACACACTAGTGGGAAGGGATGCCATCCAGGGGGACCTCAAACATCATGAAGTTCAACAAGGCCAAGTGCAAGGTCCTATGTCTGAGCTGGGGTAATCCCCAGATTAGTACAGACTGGGTGATGAATGGATTGAGAGCTGCACTGCAGAGAAGGACTTGGGGATACTGGTGGATGAAAAGTTGAGTACGACTGGCAATGTCCACTTGAAGCCCAGAAATCTGGTCATATCCTGAGCTGCATCAAAAGAAGTGTGGCCAGCAGGTTGAGGGAGGTGATTCTCTCCCTCTGCTCCACTCTTGTAAGACCTCACTTGGAGTACTGTGCCCAGCTCTGGGGTCCCTAACATAAGAAAGACATGAACCTGTTGGGGCGGGTCCAGAGGAGGGCCACAAAGATGATCAAAGGGCTGGAGCACTTCTCCTACGAAGACAGGCTGAGAGAGTTGGGGTTGTTCAACCTGGAGAATAGAAGGCTCTGGGGAGACCTTGTAGCAGCCTTTCAATATATAAAGGGGACTTACAAGAAAGATGGAGAAAAGCTTTTTGCCAGAACCTGCAATGACAGGAAAAGGGACAGTAGTTTTAAAGTGAAGGAGGGTAGATTTAGATTGGACATATGGAAGAAATTACTTATGATGAGGGTGGTGAAACACTGGCACAGGTTGCCCAGAGAAGTTGTGAATACCCCACCATTGGAAGTGTTCAAAGTCAGGTTGGAGGGGGCTTTGAGCAACCTGATCTAGAGGAAGATGCCCATGGCCAGGAGGGTTGGACTAGGTGATCGTTAAAGGTCCCAAAACCATTCTACGATTCTATGAACAGATGTGCTTACACACACATTCCTTTTCCACTACTTCCTATGCCCATTTACCATTTGATGAAATCTCATCTTTCCCAAGCTAGACCAAAATACCACCAACTTCCCCAAACATAAGACTGGACTTTAAAAAAATCACCAGATTTTATCTGAATATCCCATGAAGCCATGCCCAGTTATATTTTGACGATATTTTGTCGCTCTGGAGAAGAGAAAGAAACTTGCTTTCCTCCTTCCTTTTTGTATTTGGTATCAGAATTGCAATTGTCATTTGATTCCCCTGACTCCAGGTGCTGGGGCTTTAAGGAAAATATTAAATATCACAATGCTTAGGTCAAAATGGTGAGAGTTTGCATCATTTCCATGCACTCCTTTCATCAGACACCTCTACTCCTGCTGTAAGGCATGCTCTTACACTCACATCTCCCAAATGCATTCCCTCCTGTATTTCCCAGCACCTGACAAAAACATCTATGCACCACGTGCAGCTCTGCTTAGTCCTTTGCATTCACACACAGAAAATACCTTTTTGTTTTGGTTTTTTTTTAACGAAAGACCAATGTTTATCTTGTCAAAGGGCAAGATACAGTCTCCTCCCAGCTTTTCCACAGACTCCTCCATGATACCTCCTCATGCCTGTTTCCCAAATTCACCAAGGAGGCAGATGTAGCGTGTACCCTGAGGAAAATCAAGAACTCAGAAAGTGTTAGAAAGTGTTCATCATGCTGCTAAAAGATGCCACATCATTCAGTCTTATTAGGAGAAAGCAAGGCTACCATTTGCATGTCATATCCCTACACTTGCACAGCCCACAGCTCAACCCGCTTCTGAAAAACCTCCAGCCCGTTACTGTGGGATACTACCCAGCTACATTATTATGCTGTGGGCAACTCTCCCCACTCCATAGCCAGGCTTGTTGGCCTGAGAAGCCAACACGCAGAGCTGCAGGTGAAACCATGGGGCCCTCGTAACCCTCAGCAAACCCACGGGGTCTTTGCTGTGGGGGAGGAAGGAGAAGAAGAAAGACTCTGTCCTCTAGGCACATTTGGGAGCTGCTGCTTATTTCTTCTCCCCTCCCCAGAGCAGGCAGGCTGCTCCCATGAGCTGAGAATTGCTGAGAGATTGAAAACCTGTTGCTGTGAATTTTAGAGACGCCTGGCAGGGGCAGCTGGAGCAACGAAGGGTTCAGTGCATTAAACTCACCATAGTAAAGCCATAATGGGATTTTATGTGCTGCTGCGACCAGAATACCCAAACCAGCTCAGCATCTCGCCTCATCAGGCATGTTTTCAATACCTCCTTCTTGCTCCAATCCTTCTCCGCACACCTGCAGTGCATGTCCCAGCCCTAAGGCTTCAGAAGAATGTCTATCTGTGCAGGAGGAAGGGGGAGCTTTACCCCTCGGGCCCACACAAGTCTCACAGACTTGTTGGCTTCTTCCTCTGCTCCTTTTAGGAATGTGAAAAGCATCATTTATAGGTGGGAATATGTCAATGGCAAAGGGGAGAGGGCAGAATTGCTCCCTAGGAAGAAGGAGCAAGAAAGTGAGTTTCTGGAGAGGTGGGTCAGATGTGTGTGGAAAGAAGGCTTGGAAAGAGGCAGGTCAAATGGCAAATGGGACATGAAGGAAGACATGGAGGAAAACTGTGAGGAGGGATTCTGCAGGGAAAGAGCTGGGAATGGCTTGGGGGAGGGATGCCTTCAGAATAAGGAGGGTGTGGACAGGGGTCCGGGAGGACGGGTACCCGGGAGACGGGGCTGTGAGAGGTCAGGCACAGGGTCTGAGCAAGGGCTTCCAGTCTGTGGTCAGGGGACTGCAGGGGGGTGTGCGCGCGCATTTAGAGGGGATATCTGCACTGTTTCCCATAGGGTAAATTCCTCTTAGAAAAAGCCACTTTGTAATCAGGAAGCTGGGATTTTCTCTGCTGGATCTGCCTCTCTGTAAACCATTTAGGATAGTTCAGCTTGTTAAATCCTCTGCTCTGGAGGGGGTGAGGAGGTCAAATGCCTTGTGGGGGACAGACACTTAGCAAAGCTGGTTCCCTACACTTGCAGAAACCCTAATCCCCATGCCTCCTTCCCCTGTTCAAGCTGTAATACCTAGAAGGCAGAAAACAAGATGAGAAATAAGGGTCAATGAGTGAACCCTCCTTCCATCTTGCATGGGACTCCAAGGCTGTGTGCTATCACCCAGTTGTTCTACCTGCCCAGCTCTGCAGCTGCCCAGAAGGGGTGAGGGCGGGGAAGGCTCCCTCCCAAACCCCGTGGCCTGGTTAACTCCCAGCCATCCAAAACTACTGGTGGGGTGTAGCAGGGGGAACATATAAAAGGCAAAGGCCTGAGATCCCTATGCATTAGGGAGACAAGAAGTGGTGGCAGGGCTTGCACAACTGAGGAGGAGCCTGATTAGTACATCTGTTCCTGGCTTACTCTCTCAGTGTGTTTTGGATGAGGCAGTCTTCACCTCAGGCACTGCAGCTATCTCCGTCCCACAGAGGTGACTCTGGGGTGCAGCTCAAGGGTTGGGAAACCTGCTTAGCCATGGAGTATGGGTCTACTGGGAGCCCAGGATGGAAAGAAGGAGAATGGACAAGATTAGGACTGAAAGAGAAGATTAGCAAGGAGGAACAAATGAAGGAAAAAGTGAGAAGAAAGCAGGCAGATCCAGAGAGAGAGGCACCAGGGCAGCCTGTGCCTAAATACACAACATTTATTTAGAAGTGTTGCTGTGGCCTCCCCCATTGCCTGATCATTTTAGCTGGAACATGTATTGGCCACTCATCAGAGCTTAGAATATGAGACAGGAGGAAATTGCCTCATCATCAAGAGAGGTTTTGAGTGCCGGGGCCCAAAAGCCCCTTCAGAAACTCTCTTAAAGGCAAGCAGGATTTTTCATTCCCTTACCTCTTGAGCACCTGAAGGCCAAGACTTCACCTTGAATTAGAAGGCAATGAATCCACCTGTGGAGAGCTGAGCCCCAGACCTCCCAGTGCTGCTGGGGATCAGCTATTTCAGCTTTAATTTTTCCTTATGTTGCCGCTATAAAATGGGACTTTATACTGGAGAACCTTTTGCTCATGGGTTGCCTCATTTACGGAGCTGCAAGCTCTTTGGGGTAAGGCAATTACTACAGCTACACAGTTCCAGCATGCAATCACACTGTTATTCTTGTTGGGGCTACGGGAAATAACCCTAATACACATAACTGAGAGGGTGGACTGCAGACTCACGGATATCTCCTTCATCATAAGCACAGTCACAATTTGATTCACTTTCTGGGGAACCTGACTCCTACCTATGTCTAATTTTCTTCCTATTTCCTCCTAGCTTTCCAGTCTTCTGAGACTTTGCCCACTCTCTCTTTCCATAATTACTCCTTACCTCTCTCCTGAGCTCTTCAGTGGGATTGTGCTTGGCTGTCTCTTGGCCAGCATGGCTTCTCCTTCACTGCAATGAAGAGGTAGGCAAGGAGAGTAGGAGGGAACTGTCAGGCTGTCTCTGGAAAACCTCCCTGCCACATTGGTTTGGCTTATTTGCCGTCAAGATGAATGCCCCAAAAGCCCACATGACCCCAAGGCTTGGCCATCTTGACAGACAGAGCTAGCCTCCCTCCCAAAATATAAGCCTGAACAGAAGTGAAAAAGATGTGAATTAAAATAAGGGAAGATTTGTCAGTTTAATTTTGAATGTTTAGGGTGACATGGTGAGCATATGCACAAGGAAGATGTGGGGCATTTCTCTGCACACTGGTCCTTTCTAACCCAGAGGAAGGGAGGAAGGTACCTGAAAGTTTTCTCTTCAGCTGTGAGCAAGCTTGCAAGGAAAACCGCATTGCTTGAGTCACTCACAACTTGACTGGCCAGAGCCCCAGGGGCAATGCTCCCTAGCTGGCTGGGTAACAAGAGCATCCGTCTCCAGTGCTGGCAGCGTGGCAGTCAGCCACTTGGCGAAAAGATGGATCAGATCGTAACACAGCCAAGGAAAACCTGGGAGGGAGATGGAGTCCAACCCCGTCAGGCCAGGCTGTGGCTGGTTAGCAGTAGAAGGACAAAACTCAGTTGGTCTTCTCTTTTGCACCCTGGAGGGTGAGGCCTGGGTATGGATAGATGGGGGTGAAACCTCCTGTCACTATGAGCAAGAGAGGGTTGGGGCATCATACTTACCCCTTCATTAGTCTTCCCTCCCAGCACCCAAATCTGACACCAGTTGTCACCACTACTGTGCCAAAAAAACCCCGCCAGAGGTACTAGGGGAGGTCAGGGCAGATTGAGGGGGAGCACGGGTGGAACTAGCGAAGGGTACATTGCTCCACCCCTCCCTTAATGCTCTTTTCTTTCCCTTTTTCCTTTTGATACCACATGTACAATGGTTTTCCATCTGCCCAGTGAGGACAGGCAGGTGAATCCCTTCCTTTCACCACCTCTCCACAGAGGGTCTCCAAGGGCTGGGGAACGGCACTATCTTGTTTGCCGGTGCTCTGCCACAAAGCAGAGAGGCAAGCCATATCTGACTGAGGAGGGTACTGCCACCAGGACAGGCTGGAAAGACCCAACCCACAGGCTTCAGCCAGCAGCCGGCCACTCCTGCCATGTCTCCACCTCACTCCACTCTGTGGGGCAGGGGGAGATGGCTCCATACCCAAGCTTCCTCCTTTTCTTTGAGGGACAGATGTCTGTCTCCCTTTATTCTTCTCAAGGACAAGGTACCATTGGGCATAGAGGAGGAGAGCAGATCTGTGTGGGTGTTGGAGAATGGCTTCCCACCTAGAAACAGGCAGGCTGTTAGCAAACAGCACTGCATAGAATTGCCACCATGAGACGCGGAGTCACAGGATTAAGCTCCCTGACAAGAGGAAAGGGCAACCCCATACTCAGCACGTACAGTCTGTTGGCCCTCATTTCTTCTCTGCTCTGGGCTCTGTGTGCCAGGATGAGATGCATCGGGAAAGGTACCATTTTGCTAGATCTTGAAGCTGACACTTTTAATATCCATTAGCGTTGCTACTCTGCCAGAGAGCATTAGCTGAGATACACGGACTGTTCCCTCCCTGATCCCTAGCCCCGGCCCCTACCATCCCTCCTTTTGTCTCCCCAGCCCAGCCTGACTGCTGTTCCCAGTACCAACAACATTGGCTATCTCAGGTTTTCTTCACCCCACCCAATTCAACAAATCTGTCATTGCCATCTTTCACTTAGCTCCTTTTCAAGGATTTTTGGATCTTGAGGAAAGTGTTTCTCCACACAATGCACACAGACCCACACCCAGACACATAGACAGCAAAGGACAGAAGGCAAGACTTACTTCTGCCTCCAAGAAACAGATATGAAGCACTAAGTGGAGCAAAGGAAGGAGAAAGTTTGAAATAGAGATTCTGGCATTCCCTCTTAGCTGCATTGAAGGGGTCAGCAGAATACTCTGCCAAGATTTGTTTTTGAAGCACTGTGCAAATGAGTTGTCGAAGCCATCCCTGCCATCCCTCCACTAGCTCGGACTACTGAGCATCCAAAAGCAGGATGCTTGGTGATCCTCTGCAGGGGATGAACAGAGGTGAGGAAAGTGAGTAGGATTTGATCTGTATGTCTGTGATGAGGTTAGAAGATGGACCTGGCCCTCCATGCATTGGTCAAGCTGCCATAGACTCAACATGCTGCTTGCCAAATCCAAGCAACCTGAAACAGCTTATACTCAGATAGTTAAACTCTACTGTCCTCTACCCAAACACAGGGGGCCTTAGAATGACCCTGGGCACTGGCTCTCCCTCAAAACAGGCATGAACCTCATATAGCAGACTGCTGATTTGCACAAGCCACAGCCATGCTCAGGAGTGGCCTAACAATTGCACTGTGGACAGCCTGAGAACTGTGCTCAGACTGTCCTGGGTGTGTTCAGTGGAGATGTGACCCCAAAGGGCTGTGCCCACGGGCTTTCAGACTCTTCTAGGCATTGAAGAGTCTTTGGGAAAAGGGAAGGAAAGAGAAGGGCGCCTGCAGCCCAGAAAGCCAACCACATCCCGGACTGCACAAAAAGAAGTGTGGCAGCATGTTGAGGGAGGTGATACTCTTCCTCTACTCTGCTCTCATGAGAACCCACCTGGAGTACTGCATCCAGCTCTAGAGTCCCCAACATAAGGACATGAAACTGCTGGAGCGAGTCCAGAGGAGCACCACAAAGATGATCAAAGGGCTGGAGCATGTCTCATATGAAGGCAGGCTGAGAGAGTTGGGGTTGTTCAGCCTGGAGAAGACAAGGCTCTGGGGAGACCTTGTAGCAGCCTTCCACTACTTAAAGGGGGCCTAAAGGAAAGATGGGGAAGGAGTCTTTATCAGGGAGCAACAGGATGAGGGGTAATAGTTTTAAACTGAAAGAGGGTAGATTTAGCTTATGTATTAGGAAGAAATTCTCTACTGTGAGAGTGGTGAGACACTGGAACAGGTTGCCCAGAGAAGTTGTGGATGCCCCATCCCTAGAGGTGTTCAAGGCCAGGTTGGATGGGGCTTTGAGCAGCCTGGTCTAGTGAAAGGCATTGGGGGACTGAAACTATTGCACACATTAGTGCACTTAAGGCCCTGATACTAGTTAGTACCATTGAATGCCATGGTCTGAATGTGTTGGTTACTGCAGCTGTAACTGGGATGGGGCAGAGGAGAGGGGCAGTTATACAGTTATATTTTAGTGTGTGACTATGATGAAGAAGTTTGTATATGCACATCTTACTGGTATGAAGCTGTATGGCTACTGAATCCAAAGCAAAAAAAGTGTATCTAACGAGCTGCTTCCATCTACTCACCCAGTAACCTAACCTGGTCTCAAAAGCATAGGTGAGTTACTTTTACCTCTGCTATTGCTCCCAGTTTAGGTAAATTAATGATGGGAAAATCTTTTCAGAAAGACACGCCTTAGCCTGAAGTTTGTTTAATTCCTTGGTCTCTGAACTGCTGTATTTCACTGAGTTTGAATTAAAGTGTCTGTCAATCACTGTACCTGGAGAAGTAATAGAATGCACAAATATGCTTGACTGACTCCTATTTAGAAAGATGCTGGACAGATTCTTAAAGAGTTTGTAACTATGCTACAAAGTGGAAAAGACAGATCAGTTTTTCTTGAAGGTGGGGAGACACTCTCTGTCTGGGACCCACTTTAATAAGATATGCTAAGGAGCCTCTCACAGTGAGAAAGAGAGGAAATAAAAATTTCTTCCCTGCAAGCAGATGATATTGTTGCATTGACCCTATGCAGAGCAGAGGTAAAAGAAAGATGCGAAAAAAAAGAAAAGAAATCAACAGGTGTTAAGGTACAGAGGCATGCACAGAAGTCTGAAAGGACCATTGACACAGAAGAAGAAGAACTGATTGGAAGCTTGAATAAAGGAAATAAGTGTACATCAAAGCACCTAGACAGACAAAGTCTTTAAAAGGTGTAACTATGTAAAAATAATTCCATAGCAAAGCATAGGTGTGAAAAGTCATTATCTCACACACAGATCTCTTGGCAGACAGATAATGCCTTGGCAGCTCCATCTCAGCCCCAATACAATGGCAACTCCAGGTTATCTCTTGTGATGAATGCTAGTCCTACTTTCCAGATCAGGCTGGGACTAAGACCCCACCGGTGGCCCACACCACAAACTTCCTCTCAGCATAGATCTCTTAGCATCTTTGGCTTTCCCGTTTCAGACCCGCTCCAACCGTACCTCTAGTTATTATCTTTATACCTTCTCTAATGGTTTTTATCGTCCTTATAGGATGTAACAGATTATCACAGACAAGACTCTTAGCCATGATCTTTGCAGTACTAAGTGCATCTTGAATCCTCAGGTGGTTTTCTTAAAACATCTGAAATTGCAATTCGACATCTCCATTTTACCCTGTCTATTGTTTTTCAAGGCACAATCCAGCCGTTTATTTTAGGAGAATGAGGTAGTATTTGCAATGTCTCCTATTAACATAGTGTTCAGGCACCAAGCAGAAAAATCCCTGGGATTGCAAAAAGCCTGGAACTGCTTCTTCTGGATATAGATATGCTCAAGTCCCCTGGGGCAGGCCAGAAATTTTCCTCCCCTGAGCCACAGCCTGCCCAAGAACAACATGTAAGCTCAGACCTGGAGGACAGCGAAGGATGGTGAGTAGAATGAGGACTGTTGCTGCCTGGCCTCTTTGTCCTTTTGTTTTGTCCTCAGTACTGAGATTGTTGTGAGATAATCTCCTTGCCTTTGATTGTCCTCTTCTCTCACTCCATGCCTTATAATGGCACTCTTCTGACAGCTTTTGATGGTGAGGTTAGAAGGAAGGACAGTTGGGTCTGCTGAAGGTTACTTGACAGTGGCAGGACTTCATGCCTAGAAGCCAAGATCCATGTGGAGGTATAAGGTGAGGCTGACAGGTGAGAGATGTCTGGATACAGCAATGTGAAGAGAGTGAGCAGATGACACAAGAAAGGAGGAGGCAGGAAGGGTTGTGGAGTCCTGTCAGACCCCTGTGATGATACTGGGTGGGATCAGAGGGTCACAATGGGGCCAGGATAGAAAATAGGCAAGGGACCTAGGCCTTCATCTGAAGAACAGCCAAAGCACCAGCCCGCAAGGCCATTTCAGTGGGCATGCCAGGCAAATCACGGGACAAGGGGGAGCTCCAGAACCAGGCACACCACTAAGTGTCTCATTCCTATTTAGGCACATAAATTCCCATTGATTGGAAGGGACTGTAAGTGTGAATACTAGAGCCATTTGTCATTCCCTCACTGTGGTTTGTAAAGGCCAGATTAATGCAGAGACAGACAGACAGAATGAATGAATTAAGCAGCTCTGAATTAATCTCCAGTTTAGCAACATGTTCCTTTTGTCCTGGGGAAGGATTAGATAGACAGCACCTCGGTGCTGACCTCAAAGCTCTACCTGCTGCTACTCCAGGCAGCACGAGGTTGATTTGCTTTGGATTTGAAGCAACTGCTGTCAATAATATAAACCTCAAGAGGTGAGTAACAGGCCTCTTCATGAGATCTTTTTTTTTTTTTCCCAGCCACCCTGTCTGCTCCTGAAGCTTTAAATCCAATGAAGGAATGAGTAATTTTTTTCTAATGATTGAAGGAAGGCAGATAAGAGGTAGGTCTTCAAATTAAGAATCCAAGACTTGATTGCAGCTCTTATCATATTTTTCCATTTTTCCCCCTTCTCCCCAACAGAAAATAAATTACATCAATAAATTACATCTTTAATCTGCATAGGGGACCAGCAGGCTGGGCTCTCCTTTTAATATGTTCTATTGCAAGATAATCAACCCCTTCCTCTCACTGCATGGAGCAAACTAATAGATTTTAAACAATTCCATTATTTGATGATTTCTCCCATTATTAATACAAATTGCCTCCACTCGCTTTCAATTAGAGCATTTTTATTTTCTAATAAATCCCAATCAGGTTCTCTCAAATACCACCTAAACATGGGGAGATTATCGCACTTTCCATTTAAACGAAGAAACCATCACACTCGCATGCCTCGCCTCCTTCTGTTTCTCGTGACTTTCCTTCTTCCAAACTCTTCCTCTTCCATTTTTCTCTCCTCTCTCTCTCAGCAGAACCCACTCATTTTCTTCCCCTACTGCTTTTTCCTAAATCTAATTCTACGTCCCTGTCTCCGGTGGTGAAGTCAGTAAGGGGCCCCCCCCATCAACACTGTCGATTTGTGCTCTCCCCTATTATTCTGCCTGCATTCCCAAAAGTGACATAGCTCACAACTGGTACAGGTCCCCCCTCCAGGGTCTCCTTTCTCTGTCCTGACGCATGAAAATGAGCAACTCTGCTAACCTTCAAGTGAGGGTTGCCTCTGTCCCTGTGGCAGCTCTGCTTGCAACATCAGCTGCTGTTCCATGCCCAGATGTTTGTGATGCTACTGTGCAAAGGTACTTCCACTCTGAAAGCAGAACTTCTGTGGTCATTCAAAGTGGAAGGAGTATCTAATCCGGGGCCACTTGTAGCAAGGGTTGTGGGAGTTTCTGTTGTTGCTGTTACCATGATTGTATTGAACATGCCCAACTGCCTGCTCTCCTGCATGGACTCTTGGCTGGACACCTTGGCTCTGGCAGTTGGGTTGCTAAACACTGAGGTTAGCCCAGCCTTGAGCACTGATGTGCCGTCACTAGACACTACACTCATTTCTTTGTTGTGTGTCTCCAGCAGCACCAAGAGACCATCGTTCAAATGAGGAGGAGCTGAGTACATCTAATAACACCCCATCCACAAGCTTGGGACCCTGAGGGTAGCAGATGGAGAGGCAGCATTGCCACCGTTATCTTGAAGCTGAAGGAGAAGGATGTGATTTGCCCCACAGGTCTATGACAGAGCTAAGATCTCCCAAATCCCACAGGGCTGTGGTGCTTCCCAAACAGAAGGTCTCGGTTTTTGGGTTTTTTTGTTGCAGGTAGGGGTTGTGGTGTTTGGGGGTTTTGGGTGGAGTGGAGCATGCTGTGTAAAGGCCCTGAGTTACACAAATAAAGACGATTGAAGTGTTTGTGTGAAAGAAGTTTGACAAGGTGTACCAGAACATGATGACACATTAAAAATATAAGAATGGCTATCTCAGGGTGGATCACAGCTCTAGAATCTTGTCCTGAGGAAGGAATGCTTAAAAACATATAAATATAAAATATCACCCCCAAAATGGAGTGACATCTTTTCAGAGGACACCAACTGTTGTACAAAACAACACCAACTCTCTTACTGCTACCAATCATCGAGTGCATTCCCTAAATCATGCTGCTGAGAGCAGACAAGGGTGGCATTCAGCTCAGCTTTTAATGCACTCCTTCTGGGGTGGAAGCTGATGCCCTTTTTGCTTCTGCAGTGCAGCAGCATGTCTGCATGACAGGGACAAAGAGGAATGAAAATTCCTGAAGAGGGTACGATTCAGCGCGGAGGATGTCTGCATTGCCAGCTAGGAGTGGTCTGGAGACCCCCTCTTTATTTAAGGCTGACGTAGAACAATTTAGCTTTCAGAAGGGGGCATCACTGAATCCAGCCCAGCAGCTGGACAAGACTGGCTGTGGGTGAGGAGCACCATGCATGCCCAGTACACTAGCAGCTCTCCCTCAGCACTACACCTGGATGCTTTCAGGTGACTACCACCAGCCTCAGAAGGTTACCAAAGGAGTCCCAGCTGCTGTTCCCAGGAGCCAAGGTCACAAACATGCCATATGTTTCTTCGTACAACCCATCTTTTTTACTGCTGCTGCCTGTCCTGAGAGGTAGGACAGTGGATGTTGTCAGCTGCTATGGCAACCCTGCCTTGTCTGGCAAGGAGCGAGGAAGGATGAGAGTAAGGGCAGGGATGGGAAAGGGTGTGGGCATAGAAGATCTCCATGGCCTGGTTCAAGGTAATCAATATGCAGAGGTAATTAGTCTCCACCATCATTACAGCTTGACTGGGGCTGCAGGGGTTGCAGGGCTGAACATCAGGAGGAAGAAACTGCTGTGGGATGAACAGGCAGAAGGACAGGAAAGCTGGGTTCCTGCACATTGATGGGCTGACCGTAAACTCCACGTGCATGACCTTCAGCTTCCTCTGCACTTCGGCCACATCACCCACAGCATGTGCCACGCAGCACCTACCTCCCACTGGCTCGCACCTCTGCCTCCCCTCTCTCAGCCTGGTGGGTGGCACACTGCTGCTGCCCACCTACGTATGTCCTCCATGGGTGTCATTTCGCTGCTTCTCCTTGACGTGCACAAACACACACCTGTGCCCGCCCCTGCAGGCAGGTTTGCAATGCACTGACCAGCCCTGCAAGGCACAGCCCTGCACCTGCAGAGCTGTGGAGATGTGGTCCCTTATCCTGATGTAAACCCCACTCTGTGCCTGTGATCCTAGACCCCCAGACATACGCACACACACCTTAAATGCACACAAAAAAGCACAACCCCCCCCCTACACACACACACACTCCCAGGCTCGGCCTCCGCCGTGTATGTTTGCATGCACTGCCACAGCGAGCTTTCTTCCTCCCCTCCTGAGCAAATTTGCTCAAAGCAACTAAGTTCCCCATCATACACACATCCTCCCCTCCGCCCCGATACTCCCTCCTGCCACGCCAGCCAGCGCCAGCCACCCACGCAAAAACACACGCATGCAGATCGAGAGCGACGGCGGAGCCCTCAGTGAGCTGCTGGAGCAGAACAGATGGTTTAGCAACCAAAAAAACAGTCATTCGCTCCACAAGTTTCTTCCTCAATGTTCTGTTTGTTTTCAGAACACGTTTGTCACCAGAATAAAATCCAGGCAAGATGGGCTGATATAAACACCCCAGCCTTGATCCCATGAGGTGTGAAGTCCCACCTGCTTTTTGCACCCTTTTTTTCACAGATCCCAACTAACTCTTCCTGAGGCATCTCCCCCTCCCCATTTTCTACTTGCAAATCCCACCCCCCCCGGTTTTGGCATACAGATTAACTTCATCTTCCTTGGGAGACAATACCCTCACAAGTTGTCTCCTTCTTGTCCTCAGCTGGCAGGCACCCTCCGTACTTTCCAATGCTCATTTTTCCATTTCAGGTGTGCACCTGACCCAAAAGAGTACTTTGTCTCTCATGTCATGCTGGAGTCGCCTCCCTGAAAAGCGTTTGCTAAAGGTTTGAGGAAGCTGCACAGCGGATGGAGAAACTGCCAGATCTGTGGCCATGAACATAGTGCACATCAGGTAGCACATACTGCCAAAAGGAAGGGTTAAGAGTATGTTGCAGCTTCTTCTCCCCTACAGTGAATTCCTGACTGGGATTTGGGATAGCAGATAAAAGGGGATGCACATGAGTGAGGGGAAACTGTCTCTCACTGGCAGGAAGGAAGCTGTCATAAGTTTTTGATGCCCTGCATCACAGCCAAGTGGGAGCTATACATATTCCTGAACACACAGGTCAATTATCAGGGCTGTCTTTACCCAGGACCTACGGCAGGGAAGGGGGAGTCTTAAACCCTGCCCCGCCACAGGTCTCTGCCTTCTGCAGGGGCTGGGCATTCCCTATACCTGCCATACATCAGCAACTGAGCCGTCCTGTCCACTAGAGGCTTCTGGGTCAAACTGAGCTGCAGCAGAAGGCAGGTCTTCAACACCCTCTAGTGATTTATCTGGAACAGGGCCTCACAGACCCACTCCCCCCACAACTTCATCAAAAGCCAGCGCTGGGCACTCAAGATGCAGGGTCCAACCTCCCCTGACAGCTGAAACAGGCTATTTATACAAGCAAGCCAATTAACGGCTCTCATGTTCATTTCCGCATTGACAATTAATGATGATGCCTCCTGGGAGAACTCACCAGATGCGTGCGGTGGGAGGTGAAAAGCCCCAGGAAGGCAAACAGCTGGCTCCAGTGCAGTAGGAGGAGAGGAGAGCTAGGTTTGGTTGGGGTCACTCTATGTTTTCTGGACAAATTGTCTCAAACCTTGCTTTCCCCCTCTTAAACAGGAATCTCCGCCCTTGCAATGTTCTCCGCTGTGGGGGAACTGCACATCTCTGTTTCATCACTGAGGATGGGCCCTGAAGTCTCAGAGGGCAGCCAATTAAGAGCCACGCCGTGCACAAGCTGCCTTTGTATTTCTAGCAGTGACTGGGGTAGTGCCCTCCCCACGTGCCGTCTCTCCTCACTCCCCTCCCTGGGAAGAAAAAAAAAACATAAAAAGCTTCAGCGAGATGAAAAAGAATTTTTGAAAAGAAAGGCTAGATGAAGAGGTAATTGACAAACACAGTCAGTGTGAGGAGACGCAGCGAGAGGGGTGTGGAGTTGATGGGTATGGAGAGACAAAGGGTTGTGTCAATATTTCATGAGGAGGAAGTGCTCCTGTGATCTGGAGGCTGGTTGTCCTTGGCCAGTGGTGAACGGCTATCAGGCCAGGGCAGCAGGGAAGGGAAGGTGTCAGAGCATAGCTTTCTTCATGTCAAAAACTTGGTGCAGGCAGGGAGAGGGTGTGATGAGATGGGGATCTGGGCTAAGGAGGGATGGAAAAGTTGAAAAGAGAAACTGGTCCTTTCTGGGACATGAACGGGGGCTAAGGAGTGCAAAGGACACAAGGTAGGGTCTCTTAAAGCTAAAAAAAAAGTTGTGCTCCCACATAATTAAGCTAGGTCATGCTTAGTTACAACTAATCCATCTTTGTTGTACATAGAGGATCATACAGTCCCAATCACACTACACAAAGTCATCCATGGTGTGTCCAGCTCATAGGACAGAAAGTTTTTGTATGAAGGCAGGGACAGGGCCCCTTCTGTCTGCAAACACGCTGCATGTGTTTGTGCATTACCAGTCTCTGCTGAAGGCTTGAGGTTGTCTCCTCTGAGAGTCAGTTGTGCTCCTGCAAAGGCTACATCTAGACTGGGCTGCAAAGACAAGCTGCATCAAACCTTGGTATTCTCATCCTACATTGATGAAGCTAGGGAGATGGTAGCATGCCATGGCTCCCTGCCCACCTGCATCCCTGCCCTGCCACATCAGGCAGGCACAGATGATGGGGTCTCACCACACATGGGCTCAGCACAGGACAGGGGTAGATTGCAGAGCAGTGACCATAGCTGAGAAGCCTTCTGGAGTGCTGAAGCTCAAATGTAGCCTAAAAAAGCTTTTCCTTTGTTCCCAGGGGCCCTTCCAGGGGAGGAGGGCATGAGCGCCAGCCTTGCCACCACCGTGAAATTGTGAGCAGTTGTGCTACGCAGCACAGCAATGACTGTAAAATCCCGAGGGGAGTCACAGATTCGTTATACTGTAATGTATCTGGGTCAAAACAGGGCAGGCAAGGGGAAGTGACAGGAGAAGGAGAACCGAAATCCTTCCTCCCAGGCTGCCTCCCCTGTGAGCAAGAACAAGCACCCACAATATCAAGCAGGCTGCTGTCACGACCTGCTGCTGGAGCTGTCGGTGGCTTTTGCTGAAGATGGAGAGAGGTCTGGAGCTGAGGCCAGGGCAGGGAGGGAAAACGACAGCCCGGGGACACTGGCGTGGATCTCTGCCAGCTGTGCCATGCCATGTCAGGACAGGGCAGCCAGAGACCATGGAACTGCACAGCAACAGATAGGCTTGGCCCAGGTGCCAAGAACGAGAGAAGAAGGGAATAAAGACAGCCCAATTTCATTGCTCCCCTCCCTTTGCCTCCCACTCTTTTAGCTGACATGGTTTGAGACTGACCTCCCTCCCCTCCAGTTCCTGCATCCCTCATCATATTTCCAGGAGGTGACTGTCTCCTCTGTCTGTTTTTCTTGGCTTCTTCTTTCTCCCAAAGCACTGACAAGGGCCTATTTCTCCATATTGGATAACCCTTTCCCCGAAAAAATGGTACTGGCCATGCATCACTGTATCTATGGTCCCCAGACACTAACTACAATGTCACCCTGTTGTGTGAGTATCTTCACCAGCTGCCAGGCTGAAAGACCCAGGAGAAGTAGGAGTTCCCTCTCAAAGTCAGTGGGTGCCCCAAGTGCCAGGAAAGGCTCCTGATCGTTTCGTGCCTGGTCCCATGCACAACCAACCACATGTCCCTCTCATCGAGTGACAACCAGAATTTCCCCTGTCTCCTGCCTACACTGGGAGTTCTCCCCCTGCCTGCCATCCCTGCTCCCTCCCTCCGGTGGAGCATAGCCATCTCCGTCCTCCATCATCATGGAAGATGCCAGCAGGCTGGGAGAGCGGGTCTGGAGGGAGAAGACTGCATGTCCTGGCAAAGTCAGTCAAGGTTTGGCACTGCAGATCAACCCTTGGGCCTTCCATGTATTTCACCCACCCTTACTCTCACGCTCTTTCTCCTAACAGGCTTCCCCGCGGACACCACCCGATGTGCTATACAGCTGGTATTTCTACCACCATGGAGCCATCTTCATTTTTGTTGCCTTTTCCTCCTCAATGCCCCCATAAACAAAAATTTATTATCACAGAGGGCCATTATGGATAAATGATCTCCTGACAGCTCTATTTACCAGGGGATGGGGAGGAAGCAGGAGCCTGTGTGTGGAGGTGGGGGAGGCTGGAGCTATGCTCCAGCTGACAGCGGCATTCATCCACAGAACCGTACAGGACCTAATTATCGTGCAGCGATGCTGCCCGTGGCAGGTAGTGCCACGGCAGGACATCAGCAGGGAGGCAAACAGACTGGGAAGGAAAAGAGGAGAGGAGAGTGCGAGAAGTGAAAGAAGAGGGAGGGCAGGAGAGAAGGGGACAGGGGAAGGAAGGCAGGGCATTGAGGGCAGCCCACTGCTTCTCCATCACCCTACGGGTACCACCTCCCCCTGGCTTCCCTAACAAATTCCTAATTGCAGTGACTTTTTATTTTTCACCTGGCTGCTGGGAAGTGACAGCCCTTTTTGTAATTGTTAATAATGTCCTCAAAGTCCAGAGCAGCAGCCAGACCCCATGAAGGGTGGTGAGAGATGCAGGGGCGTGGGGCGGACAGAGGAGTGGAGCACACAAGGTTTTTTTACTCTTTCAGATGAATTCAGGAATTGGGCTTTTGGTTCACACAGAGTAAACAATCCCACTCCAGGTCTGGGGAGCCAGGCCTTGGCATCCATGGGCACACACCTGGTTGATGGCAAAAGGACGGGGACAAGGAGTGTGGAAGGGGAATGGAGCCATGTGCAGGTTTTGGTGCGAGAAAGCCAAATCAGCCCATTTCATATAGTTGAGTGAGTGGGTGCTAAAGACCATGATGTGGCAGGGGGAGACGTAATGTCATACAACAGAGAACAAGCCGTACTTACAGCGACTGGATGAGAGGGGTGGGAAAGACACTTTGTGAACCATTCTATATGATTCTATGTGCCCATGCCTGTTAGTTTACTGTGTGCACACACTGCTTTCTGCTCACGTGCCATGTGCCCTTATACATACAGACCTCTCCTTGCCCACGTGCCCAGGCTGTGTGCGTGTGTGTGTGTATGTCCACCCACCCCACGTGCCCAGTTGCTCAGCGTGAGCCTGGGAAAGTCTAAGTGGCAGCTTGGATTTGTGCCTTCAAGGTGCCAGCCCAGGCTGCCATTACGCGGCTGTGCAGCTAAATGTGTGTGTGTGCTACACACGCGCGCGCAAATATATGTTGCTTCCCTTCTGTACCAGCTGAGTGCCCAAGGAGCTGCAGGGCATACGATGTCCGGAGAGCAGCTCTGTGCTCATGGATGCTGTGAATGATACAGGCTAGCTGTGGCAGTTCTCAGCAGCTCAGGAGAAGGCTCTTAACTCGCACAGACAGCCGGTGCTGGGGGCAGCTGGGAAGGGGCTGGAAGCCAATCCAACGTGACAGCTGCTCTGCCAGGGGTGGTTGGGGGCTTCTCTCTTCTTGTTTTCACCACAAACTGGTTACCTAGTGTGAGGCTAACAGGGCTGCTGCTAAACCCAACCGAAATGGGATCTAAGGGGACAAGCACAGAGTGCATTAAGCAGAAGAGCATCAGGAAAGCAAAGCATTCGAGAGCTGCACGCATCTTGGTTCATGTGCTACTGATACACATTCCTCTTCTCTCGTGCTTGCTGCTTTTCTCAGGGCCCTTCTTCCTTTCTGTCTTCCATTGCTCCTCCTCCTCCCCACCTCCACCACATCTTTCTTGCCTTTTCCCAAGTACCTTCCCTCCATGGCCTCACTGAGCACACAGTCAGGATACTGTCAAAGCTGGAGCTTCCAGTGTATGTGGGACTAGCCCTTTGGATATCTTTAGGCAAAGAAATCTAAGAGGAGACTACAGTCATCCCCTACTGTTGCCATGCTTTGTTCATCATCCCTGGCCTTAGCCACTCTGGGAATCACAGAGACAGGCAGGTTGCCAGCTATCACAGAAAACTGCTTGGTTTTTGCTTTCCAACAGGCTCCTGACAGCACTGGTGAGCCTCATGCTATGAATAAGGGAGAAAACAGTAATAACTCTGAGGCTGTGATGCCTCAGCATAAAGTTCATCCTTGTAGATAGGTATAGGTAACAGGAAGAGAGCTTGGCAGCAAGCACAGAAGACCTAATGCTCTGGATTACTCTTGAAATCCATCCTGAGTCTGCTCTGAGTCTTTGTAGCCCCCTCATGCCCCAGGCTGATCCCTTCTCCACAGGCTCCTTCTTTTCCGTCAGTCCAGTGCAAGAATGATGGTCCTTCCTCCAGTCTCACAAACCAGTTGCAGGAGCCAGTGAGGACTCAATTTTCTAGCTCCAGAAATACTGTGAAAGAAAGAAAAAGAGCACAATGCGTGACTTGGCAGAGGAAGCAGCTTTGCCGCATGTCACCCCATAAATCTCATGCCTGACAGAGTTTCTAGTCCTGGAGTCACTTAAAATCATGGCATAGTATTGGGTTAAATTGATGAATGGCACCAAGAGAGGGGACAGTCTAAAGCACTGAACTCTGTCGATGTCAGGCTCCCACTCTCGTTCACATTCTGCTCCCTCTCACCACTAATGGAGCCTCATCTCTTTAATCAGAAAGTAAGTGCTCTCCAGGTTACTGCCTGAAACGTTCAGAGGTACTCTTTAGGGAGACCCAGAAACAGCAACACTCGGCTTGGAAACTCTTCAATCAGGAGAGGACAAAAGAAGGGAAAGGACAACGAGGTTCTTTGCATTTGTACATGAAGGGTTGTGCCTCCTCAGTTGTCAGTGGTGCCAAAAACAGCCTATCAAGTTGTTGGAGAAGCTCAATACCAAGCCAGACTTGGCCAGGAGAGTAATGAATATAGTGGTTCTCAGGAAAGGCCACCTCTAAAATGAATGAAGACAAGTCCAGGCAATAACCTTCTCTCCTCCAGGAGAGAGGAGGGGACTCCTAGGGCAGCACCGTGCAGACTGCAGGAGATCATTCCAAGGCAGGGCTCCAACCTCGCTGCAGCCAGCACTGGAGGTCACATTGCTGGGATCAGGCTTACCCTTTCTCAGAGCCTTTCTTTGACTCCCTGATTTCATCCCTTCTCAGCCTAGTTTGCTGATATAAAGGAGAAGGGATTTCTAGAGGTGTCTGCCTGGTTTGGTGTTATTTCCTATCCTGTGGTGATCTAAGTGCAAAACAATGTCAGAATATCTCACTGTCCTGTGAAAATCCATTTTTTACTTCCATTCTGGGATCAGACCTTTTGGCATTCGGCCTCTGCCCTGTTACCTGTGTCTGCACAGCACCAAGCATGAAAACTCTGAGTTGCCTCACCCCCACTGTGACTTTGACCCTCTATCTTCCACTCCTCCCCCTTGCCCCATCCTCCTTTCTTTGCAATGCCAAAACCTGGCCCCTGCTCTGCCACTACTCTTCAACGGCTGCCTTCCCCCTTTACCTTCCACTCCCAACCTTCTCAGATTCCCCTGCCAGGCAGTGTATTTTTCCCAGTTTGTTCCCACTGCAATTTTTCTTCTTGATGTTCCCCAGGGAAATCCCCTTCTGTTCTTTGCATCGTTTTTCCTGCAGGTGCAGGACTCATTAAGTACCAAGTTGACTCATAAAGTGTCAAGTTTTCTTCCTCACCTCTTCTGGGCATGTGTTGGTTGGGGACACAAGCTCCTTGGGGCACCCAGCCATGGGGTGAGTATCGCCACCCCCTGCAGATCTCAGCCCAGGCAGCCAGGAAGAACGCAAGGATCGCAGCGAGGCCAAGCTTTAATTGAGGACTGTGCTAAAGTAAACCCAATCAAGAACTGCTGGAAAAGCTGCATGTCTAGTTTAGATAGCTATGACCTGCGTGGCAGAACATACCTTTGACATTGCTGTATTTCTGTAGTGAGTGGGTGCAAGTTCCCTCGTATAAGAGTAGCCTTGGAGTGTGGGAGCACAGGGAGTTTAGTGGTTTAGAGGCCCTGCTTTATACTTGCATGCCTTTTGAGTTAATGGTGGTTAACTAGGTTTGTTGTGTGCAGACAGAACCTCTCATCCCCCTCTCATCCTCCAATGCCGCAGTATGTGTGACTCTCCAACTTGCATCACAATAACATTCTCTGCATCTTTTGCATTTTTCAAGTATACCCTTCTCGCAGGTATCAGGGAGTCGGGGAAAGGATGCAGGGTGACAGGTGAACTCTGCATGTGGAATAGCAGGAATTTCATGCTACTACCATATAAAATCTTTGGAAACAATCATGGAGAAGTCTGCAAATCAAATGTCCCCTTCAGAGTTAGAGAGATGTTTTGGCTGAGGCTTTCAAAAGATTTAGGTATCCAGCGCTGTGATTTAGGTTCTGTGTGCCCAGCATGGCCACCAGCCTTCTCTCCTTTAAATTCCAGCCTCTGACTCAGACTTGTCCTGTGTAACAGAATCTCTGGGTGGCCATTCCTGCTCCCTCTTTTGTTCTCTGGGGACAACACAAAGTCAGAGTTCAGCATCTTCACCACGTAGCTCCCACAATCACTGCCCTCCACCATCCCTGGGATGCAAACACGAGGGTGGCAGGGTGACTCCTAATGTGTTGAGGGGGAAGCACTGGAATATAACTTGCACTGCAGGTGATTCAAGGGAGGTCTGCTGAAATAAAGGCAACATAGAACATGCAAGACTCCTAGAGAGCTCACAGCAGGTAGGCCAAATAGAGCAAGGAGGTGTGCTAGATACCAAAAGGAAGGGGGAGGTGGGCTGGAGTGGGGAGGGAGGTGGAAGGGGTGTCTGGGGAGGGCACCTTCCCTGCTTGGCTGATGGCAGGCACGGTGATGTCAGCCCTTCTATGAAGGGACCTGGAGACATTTTCTAAATGCTGGCTGTGCTGATGAGCAGGGCTGCCTTGATGAGCTTACCCTCTGGAGAGAGTGCACACGGGGTCGGGTGGGGGAGAGGGAGGGAGAACCACGGTTTGGGACAGGAGGAAGAGAAAGTGACTTTAAAATGTTGCAGACTTCCATCTCCTCTGCTTGGGTGGCCGCTTTGAGGGATGGGGAACAGGTAGAGACAGATCCAGGAGGAAGACACTGCCACACATGGTCCCTGCAGGTAGTGAGTAGATCTCTTCTCAACGAAAGGTCTGCCTCTCAGAGCTGGGACTGCTTCCTGAGGCAAAGGAAGCCTTTCCATCCAGGGCGAAACCATCTGTGACAAGTGTCTGCCACTGTTCCATGTGCCACCTTCTCTGAAAGCTTCCAAGCACACCAGCTTTCCTAAGGCATTGGTCCCCAATGTTGTCCCTTTTGCTTTGTTTTTGTTGGATATTGTCCCTCCATTACATCAGCATGAGCCCCATATGATCCTTAAGCAGAAAGGGACTCCTACAGTCTCCTAATGCATCATTTGCCTTGCCTGGGGGCTCCTTAGGTGGTTTCTGCGTCCTGAGGTGAAGAAAGCAGGGTGGGAGCACTGTTTCAGTGTGTGCATCAGGGGGCTGCTGTAAGGAACAGGGCAGGAGCACTGGTTCGCTCTGTGTGAGTAACTGCAGGGGTGGTGTGGGACCGCTACGGGAGAGGGACAGATGGGCAGAAATCGCAAGTGGTGGGCCCCATGCAGTGGCCCCTGCTCCCCGCAGTTGTCAGAGGTGCTGCCACGCTCATCCCACATGTGCTGCAGCCTGTGGGAACTCTGTGTCCTTCCAAGTCGGTGCCTCCCCATCCCCTTTGGCCATGTGTAATCATTGCCGCGCCCAGATGGCACGGCCTGTTTCACTCCTCTTCATCTCAAGGCTTTGCCTGCCTGTACCATTCGCCACTCTTACCCTGATGGAGAGAGAGGCAGGGAAGACCCCAGCCCTTGCCAAAACCAAGATCATTTTCCCCGTCGACAGCGAGAACATTTGGCTTCCACCTCCCTTCCCCTCTCTCTCCTCTGCTCTTCTTCTGTGTGCTACATTTTCTCTTCTAATGAGGGCAACACTTGCTTCACAGTCTCATTTGAATCCCTGAGCATCCTTCCGCGGCGAGATCAACAGGAGCTTGGTGAAGTGATGGAACAGCAGGTAGCTACCACTGGAGGACAGTTTGCCTGTCCAGATGTTGGGTGCAGAGGGTGAACCACCACAACAGCTCTCTTGGCTACATGTGGGACCAGGGCTACTTGTGCAGGAGATTGCAAAGCTCTGGCCCCCAATTTCTGGGTGCTTGGGATCTAGTGGTCAGGATGCCATACTAATCCTCCAGAGGTTATTTCATAGCTTGTGCACTTCAAAAGCCCGTGGGAGCATAGGCCTGCCCAGCCTATTTAGTCTGTGGGATGCAGATTTAGTACACATGCCACATCTACACTTCTTAAGGCTCCCTGGGGGATCCTCTGCTCCTCCAATTACTTATCCAGCCAGCCCAAGCAAGGGATGCCCAATGTGTCAGCTTACAGCTGCATAGACAGACTTTTCTGGGGGGCTGTGGGGGGTCACTCTGCCTGTTGGTGATCCCTAGAAGCCTGGGCTATGGCTTGTTCACCGTTAGGGAAGACCAAAGGCTGAGCATTTGTGAGAGAGGCCCCAGGTACCAGAGAGAGACCGTACGCAGCTTTGCTCTGAAGCAGAAATCCCCCCCTTTTCACCGTGCAGACTTGGATGCACCAGCTGCCCAGCTAAACCCGGCGACTGTGCTAACTGGGGAGCGCAGGGAGAAGGGCTGAGACATGTCAGGGAAAGATGGAGTGACTGAGAGGGCAGACGTCAGCGGCGGCATGAGGGGACGGTTGGAGGGAGAGGGGAGGATGGATGGGGGGGCTGAGGAATGGCAGAGAGGCTGAGGAGAAGGAGGAGCTGAACGAGCATTTGGGAGAGCGGGCGAGCACGCGTCAGAGCTGCAGGGACTCAGGGACGGTGTCACAGGCAAGGCTGAAATATAAATGGAAATTCTCACTGAGCCGGATCGATGCCATATTGGTGAATGAAAAAAGGGAGGCTGAAGGAGTGAAGGAAAACAACGCAGCCAGGGCAGCCCACCCAGCTCCTTCCCAGGCACTCTCAGTAGTGTTGTCTCACCCCACCAGTGGATGCCGCCGAGCAGAGGACTAGGCAGTCAGCGAACTGGAGTGGGAGTCGCGCACCAAGTCATTACTTTTTCATTAATAACCCAATAAAGAGAATAAACAAAGACACACAGCCTTTTTTTGTTTTCTTTCTTGCCTTTTCCCCTATGCCAACCCCCTGCCCTTCCTCCCTGATCCCTGCCTGGATGGCTCTGGTACCCGTGGCAATCAGCCAGCCCTCCTTTCCCCACCACCCCTGCCCCCAGCCTCTGCCTCCTACAGGGTCTGTTTTGTGTACTGGCATTTCTCATTAGGGCTCCATAAATCCATCAAACACGGGGCTCTTACAGCCCCAGGTGCTAATGCACATATGTATCCCTTAACATCATAGTTACTCCTTCCCTTGGTCTGGTCCTAGAGGGGCTGGAGAGGCTTGGCCTAATTAGAATCATAGAATCACAGAATGATTAGAGTTCGAAGGGACCTTAGAGATCCTCTAGTTCCAAGCCCCCTGCCATGGGCAGGGACACCCTGATTAAGTGTGCCGCTCTTGGAAGAGTCAGACAGCACCTGTCTGGCAGCTGTAGGCAGTCAGGTAGGGGAGCAAAGGGCATGATCTATTAAGTCAAGGGAACTGTGGTCTCCCTTGCAGGATAGACTGGTCTCTAACCCCACCTAGCTTTTGTCCCTATGGCTTCCTCATGGCCATTTTTCATTTATTTCTGTTTTCTGCTGGGCTACAGCTTCGCAAACCTACCAGCCCAAGTCCCACAGTCACCTCTAGCCCCAGTCAGATCCATCTACCTCCTTTAGTCATGCTGCCTTCTCCTCCCAAATTCTTCTTTCCCTTTAGCTAACACCTTTCTTCTTCTCCCACCTCTGCACGCTTAATTTCATGGCACTGGAGAGGAGCCTTAGAAAAGTCAAGGTGGAACAGTGCAAATCAGCCCCAAGGTCTGCCCTTTCCTACCATCTGTCTTTACCCACTGCTCATTCCCCTGTGTCCCAGGAAGAAAGCTTCCTCCAGACCACAGGGGAATGTCTTCTCAGATAGAAATATAAGTGCTGAGAGTGTAAGTGTCACCATGCCATTGGGGCATGCAGGTTCAAGACTCCAAGGACTGAGCTGCCAAGAACAACGAGACATATGGGTGAATCAGTGGCCCCTTTCAATCTGGATCTGCTGTGGTCTCCTAATGCCACAGTGCTGACCCTTCCTGTTCACCAACAGCAAGATGGTGAACCTCTAGCTTTGAAAGCCCCAGAGCCTAAAAACGAAAAGGGATGCCCCTGTGGGAGAAACAGGAGCACTTTTCTGCAGCAGATTTATTCGCATTGAGAACTTTATGGCTTTCTGGTGACTCCACATGAACTACATGTATAGAGAAGCAAGCAGAATTATTTCCATTGGATGTTGCTGAGGCTCACTTCAGTATACCACCAAACCTACATCCTCTGTCTGACACTGATGCCTGACAGAAGTTCTCCATAGGGAGGGAGGACCATCAGAGAGTCCCTGTGTCATCACCATGGCTCTGCTTTTGTGAGCACCACTGTGCCATGAGACACAGAGGGTTCCCACCTTGTGTAAACAGCACTGACTCAGCTCCTGCAAGGTAGAAGGAAGGATCATACTACAGACAGCTGTCTCCTTAGAGACATCATGGGCTCTGTGGGAGGGTAACCCTGACAAAGTCAGTCCAAAGAACATGAACCAGACTCGCTTACTGTCCACATCAGGACCACTCACACACGTACTGAAAGGTTGCTGGTGCTCTGTGGAAGGGATGTCACTTGCACGGTGACATCCTAGCAGGCCCATGGTCACACAGTTTAGATGGAGCAAGGCCTGTCCAAATGCTCACTTCAACAAGGTGTACCAGCAACATCAAAGTGGGGCTCTGCCTAAGCACATTGTGCATACACTAATTCAAGCTAGAGCCAGCAATATTGGACAAACGTGGCCTGCTCCACACCTCACAATATGGTCAAACCTCTTTATGGCTCTACCAGTATGACACCTTCCCCCTCAACTTGAGAGTCAAAACCCAATTTCCCCCGGGAGGCCAGAGCTCAGGAAACACATTCCACTTTGCTCACTTGGATCAAAACTGCCTGAGGAAGAGATTTCCCATTTGGCGCAAATCTTTTCAGCATCTTTGTCAACCCCACTCCACCCTCCCATACTGTGGAGTGAAAGAAAAACATCTCCCTACCCTGCACAGCACCCTCCCACCCCTCACCCTGCCTTCCATCAGTCCTCATGAGCATCACAGCCAGTTTCTGTGCCATTGGAGCAGTTTGTTTCTCTCTTGATTTTTCACAAGTGATTATCAAAGTCAGAATTTGTCACCCACAGAATGAAAGGAAAATGAACCTTCAATCACAGATGCAGATCTACCTGCTGAGAAAGAAGAGGGGAGGGGGAAGAGAGAGATGGGCAAGGGATGGGAAAAGCAAGGAGAAAAAGGGCATGTGAAACAGAGAGAAGAAATCATGAACAAAGCTGGCAAGAATGAAGACAGGAAACAAAGAGAGATGGGGGGAGCAGGGAGTGAAGAGTCTGAAATGAGGAGACAAAGTGAGGCAGAGCAACTAAACCCAAAATGATAAAATATAACCTGAAAAATGGAGGGGCAGAGTAGAAGAGATCACTCTGTCTGGAGATGAAGCAGTGAGATTTCCTTGTTCTCCTTCCCATCCCATCTCCCTCCTAATCCAGACCCACTACCCTCATCTCTTCTGACTCCCAACAGGACTGGTCCCTCTTTGGTGCTGTGGAGTGATTCTGCCTGCCCTTGAGCCTGCGCAGGGGCAAGGTACCCACTGTGGTCAGGCTCTTCGCAATGCCTTGTCCTTCTTACTGCCCTAAAGCATGCCCACACACACACACGTTTGCACACAGTTATTCATGTCTCTCAGATGGGAAGATGGTTATCACGCATCCTCTTAGTCATCACTTAGCAAAGCTAAACACATTTAGTGCTTAATCTTCTCTCATCAGTCAGGCCTTCCTTTGCCCCTCTATCTGCTGCTCTGCCCTGAATCTTCTCCATTTTCTCTCCATTTCAGTTATTAGGCTGCCCAGCCAAGCAGAGCCCTCTGGAGAGGGGCCGACAGCTCCCTGTTCCATGACTTGACGCTTCTTTAAGGACAACCATTTCCATCTCTACCCGGCCTACTCCACTCCTTCTCCTCCAAATAGCAGCTATGGATATTGTTTTGTAATCCTCTCTACCCTTCCCTTCCCTACCACTCTTGCTAAGCCTAGCAATTTGCTTCCAGGTCTCTCAATGGCTATTCCCCTTTAAAGAACGAGTTACTGGTGTCAGATGAAGAGGGGACAATTTTGAGTTCTTGAGAATTATGTATAAAACTGTATGTGCTTCTCTAAAATAATAGGAAAGTTGTAGCTGAGAAAAGTTTGACAATAAGAAGCCCGTACACAAACAAAGCTCAAAGAGAAAAACCACCAAGTGTTCCAATTACCATTTAGAATTCATTACAATAACCATATCCCAGTTGCATGAACCCAAAGACCTTCCATTATACCCCAGTATTTGTGCTGTCATGTGTTTCACAAGATATTTATTCATCTATGCCTTCCAGTAGCTTCCAGAAATCTGGTTTTTTAGAGCAGTGCTACCAAACCCCTCCAGCGGTCCATGTTGCAGCGCTGAAGTACCAAAGCCCAGCAGTGTCTTCTCCATTGATTGACCATCCACGTACCCACTACATAGTCAGATTTGGCCCTCTTTCAGCCTGTATGTGCCCAAAGTGACCTGATAGATAGGGGCAGCAGGGTGCGGCAGCCCACTGTACACCTTGCCTCAAAAGCTGTAAGGGGACCAGGGTTTGTCAGGTATTCCAGACAAATCGTAGTGAGCGTCGTGGAAAGAATCTACTCATTCATTGTGCTGCATTAGCAATATAACGATCATTTCAAAGAGCTCCAGCGCACAAGCACAGAGAGATGCTGGGCTGTACAGTCACACACACATCACCGCTGGGAAGGCGGCGGGGGAATTCAGGACAGGGCTCTGCGTGTGTGACAGGGATGAATAAAAAAGATGCTGCAGGTTTAATGATTGCTAGGGAGGCTGCATTTGCTTATGGATAAAGATGGAGAATCTGACTGGATTTTGAATAAGTTCTGCTACAAACTGATCAAATGTCCTTTAATGAGGTGGATTTAGCTGCTACCTTTTTTTTAAGATGGTTCCAGGACACAGTTAGCCTCCTGTATGCAGCATTAGTGGCCATCACCTACACATAGGCATTCACCACTTCCGAAACAAAGAGGTACGTGAGAAAAGAGCTGTGTTTGAGAAAGGGCTAAAGAAAGCAGTGCAGTCTGATAAAAGGATGAGATAACACAGAGGGAGTAAAAAAGCACTAAAAACAGACTGAAGAAAGTTTTTTGAGCAGTAAAGAAATTGCCTCTTAGTTTTTTTACTTACCAAAGCAGTGTTTTATGCTTCCTTGGGAAACAGAGGGTGTCCCCAGAGAACATCCTAGATCCTTCATTAATTTGTCTCCTTAAAGGAGAACAATATACAGGAGCTTGAACTTCAGCCAACAACTTGAATCAAAAAGATGCTACACAGTCTGAGCATAAGTCTGGAGCAGGGATCCTGCAATGTACATCTTCTCACCATCCAGTACCTCTCCCATTAGGGGGATGCCAGATACATCTGAAAAGAATGTGTTTACTGAGGAGCTGGGAGCTGCTGGTGGCAGTGATGACACCTGCCACCATCAAATACGTGCTGCCACTTGCACCTTTTACCGCACAAGTCCCAGCATAAAATTTTGTGACTCTGATTTATCCTGACCTCCCGTATATCTCAGGTCACCTAGATTTCCCTGTATATGCTAATAACAGCCAAAGAGTTCGGCTGAACCTGGTAAGTCGGTGCTTACCAAATAAAAGCCTGTGCTGCCAGCAGGTACTGAGAAATATCAAAGTGCAACCTCTGCTCAAGGGTCTACAAGGACAGGGAACCGATTCCGCCTTCCTGGAGCATAAAGAGTACAAACATCTTTGTACTTGTTTCTTTCCTCCTCCTTCAGCACCCCATCCCATTCTGTTTCTGCCCATCCCATGCTTTCCCCTCTCAGCACTTAGCTAGCCCCAGGTGAGTGGCCTGGGGAGGGAGGGGTAAGTCTTCTACTCTTTCTCCCCCGCAGCAGCGTGTGTGTGCACAATAGGTCAGCAGTAGCCAGGGACCAGACATAGAACTACTTATGTATCCATCCCTGTCTTTGGATGAGCAGAGGAAAGAGAGAAAAGGAGATGACAGTAATATTTGGAAAGAATGGGAAGGAAATCACCCAGAACCTTGCTGTATCTCTCTACACTGACTTTCCCATCCTCTACCTCCTGCTCCACTGCAGCCACAGGGATGTTTTCCCTGTTGACTTCAGAGGCAGCAGGAGACAGCCACTAATTAGGATCCCGTATGACAAAGCACAGAGTAGCCTGACACTGCTAGACCACAGGCGCCTGGAGGCAAAGGAGACAGCGCCTGCCCGAGGATCAGTTTCATTAAGATGAAAAGCATCAAACAGCTTTCCCTGAACTGACATCCGTCTGTCAAAGGAGCCTGCAAAGAAAGGCAGAGCTGACAGGGGCCCTAAGGAGAATCTCATTAGGATGGTTTTAGAGGGGCCTTTTGATGAGAGAGCTGTGGGGACTATCTTCTCCCTCCCATCAGAAATGGCTCGTGCCTGTCAGTTTGTTGTCTCCATTCTCAGAGGCTGATGGGGATGGACAGGTAATACTGATGGAGGTCACGGGCATGGGAATGTGACCAAGGAGGAGGCACTGGACTGAAGGAGAAGTAGTGGAGCAGGGCACCACAGAGCAAGTGCACAGAGGGAACATTCAAGGCACGTCTTGTTTTTTGGCTCCAAGGAGAAGGAGCTGCTGTGAAGGGCAGTCTACTACAGCAAGCACCCCAGGCAGTGCTGGGCTGCCCAAGGGGACCCTGGTGGGAGTGAGAGTAGCATCTGACCTCCTTGTGCACACATGCACACTATGCAGAATTGAATACAGACAGCTATCCTGCTGTTTGTTCATAGGATTTGGGCAGAGCTTCCGCTCTGGACACATCTGCACATCCCTAGAGGCTCATCAAGGTCTCAGCCCAGATGAATTAACCCACAGCCCAGCCTGACAGGTAGGGATACGCTTTGTCTCTCGTGGGAGCACTGATGAGGAAAGACTCCTTCACTCCACAGACAACAGCAACATGCACATTTGGATGGAAGACGTATAACCCCAGGGACATATGGCTTTCTGGGTCTGAGCTACAGCCACATGGCTCTAACATAGACCAATGATTTCTGGAAGGCTTAAAATCGAGCATTTATCTAGCACTGTAACTCTCTCCTGAGGCACTCCTGCTGGTAAGTGCATTCAGACACTTGCCCTGCAGTACAAGAAGGCAGCATGCGCTCAAATTCCCCAGCCAGCTCTGATTCAGCAATCACAACAAGTGTTCATTAGTGCCTGCAGGGACATCCTACTTATTAGGAGTGGTCAGCTGGGCATTACACTGTGCTCAAGTGGTTCACCAGTCTTTAGCCTCTAGAACTGACCTTGCAATTGACTGCTATACAAGTTGGTGACATCATTCAGTGTCTCTAGAGGCTCACATGGGTGATATCATTGCCTTCTGTTACAAGTTGCTACTCTCAGTCTCTTGATGTAGAATGAAAACATGATGGTTTTGTTTCCTTAGAAAGCTCATGCTGATGGTCTGTCTTTGTGGTCATCCTTAGGGCTTCCACACATGGTCTCATTGTTTTGTCTAAAGCAAGGGTGAGAGACCTAAAGCCCATGGGCTGGATATAGCCTGCAAGAGCTCATGGGGCTGGGACATATCACAGACACTTGGCATGCTCAAAAGACCTGCATCTGGGGAACACAAGAGATGCCCCTGCCTCAGGCCAAGGTGTCTGCATATGTCACCACAATCTCAAATCGAAGATACAGCTCACAAACCATATTCCCAACCAGCACTGAAAGCAACGTGATGTTCTCACTTTGTGTTATTGCTGTGCAGTGCTAAGGTATGTGTGAACTTGCGACCAGCTAAAAGGCATTGGAAAGACCTGCCCTCTCCCCAGGAAAGGACAGGCTCAGCAGCCCTGCACCAGGATTTTGCAGTGATGACATCACCCAGGCTTTGAAGAGCTCTGCCGGATGATGTCACATGGTACCTCTGAAAATCTGCAGTGCTGATGCTGTCCCTGGTTTTAAGGGTTAGCACAAATGATTTCAGTCAAGGAGTGCGTCAGAGGCCCAAACACTGGTGTTAAGTGCAAGGTCACCCACCTGTCTTCAGCATCTCCTCCAGAACATCTCCCACAGGTCCTGTGTGGCTTTTGCCAGCACTGAGCAACTGTTTTGGATAACCCAGGGCACCAAAAATGGCTCTGGAAGCCAGAATCTCATCCTTTAGATCCCTGAGGGCCTGCAGCAACGGTGTCATCCCCCATCTCCAGAGACTTGCTGGGATGCCTTTCTTCCATCTTTTCCTCTCTTCTGAGGATAGCCACTCAAATGTGGAGGCCTCACACTGCTGGCAGAGAGCTGAGCTGTATTTCATAGTGCAAGGGTGCTGTAGAAACCTTTGTTTTACCACCTCACTTATGTTTCCCTCACCCTTGCAGGGCTTGGAAAGGATCTGCCACCGAGCCCTGACCAAAACTAAGGGGTCTCTGAGCACCGGATGGCAGGTGATCCCCTCTGCAGAGGCAGCAGGAGCAGGATAGCTGATGTGCTCAGGACAAGTAGGTGCTCGGAAGGGACACGATGTTCCCATCTCCCAGAGACTGGGAGTTTGTGGTTAGACAGGACTGGGTCTGGCCAGCTGCAGGACCTGGCTATGCTGTGCTGCCCATTTAGCTCTGGAGAGGAGGCTCCTGCAAGCAAGAGGAAGGCAGTCTGCCTCCTGCTCTGGTTACAAACAGCATGAACACAGAGGCAGCGGGACTGGCTGTGTGACCAGGACAGCAGCTGCTCTCTGTCAGAACCTTTGAACTAGTCCTCTTCGGCTTCCCAGTGTATGTGGAAGGGAAAAGTTTTATTCAACGGGTCTCCCTTGCTTCCATCCTCACCACCACTGACTAGCCATGTGGTATTTCAGGCTTGGTGGGGATGGAAGACAAGCACCATAACTGGGAAGGCATGTGTACAGATCGGAGGTTGTTGCGACTGCCCAGCTCCTCCTGGCATCACTGACTCGAGCCAGAAGGGTCAGCGCACGGCTCTTAAGGCTCCACATCCCCACCTGGAATGTGCCAACCTACCACAACTCCAAGGCCACAACTCTGCTTCCCAGGCAGAGAAGGGGTTGGAGAGGTTCCACTTCAGCTCACCCCTCTCCTGCCTGGCTGTTATGCTCCCTCTCGCACGAACGCTGTAGCTGTCTGGAGCTCTCTCACACAGTCTGTCTCTCACACACACAAGCTCTAACACAAACACAAAGGCTATAGGATACATGTCTCTCATGCATTGTATAGAATTCCTCTCCCTCACACAGTGTCTGTTTCAGACACAGTGTCTCTCTCCCTCACACTCGTGCTTGCATACACCTCTTTCTCTTCTGCCTCTTTCTCTTTCTGGCACTGGTGGGAGTTTCAGGGAACAAGGCTCTGTCTTATTCACTCTGTTCGCAGTCTCTCGCTCCCTGCTAGTCTGTACCATTTGTTTTGCTATATTACTACTATTTTCTTTGCTCGGGGCTCAGTTCCCTCCCCTCGAGGAGGAGCTCAAACCCTTATGGCTTAGCAAGAATCCCAGGATTCACCAGACATGCCTTCATTGGCAGGTGCATGAGGGTTTTCCTTTAGACCCTGCTCTGTTTGGCTGTATTACCTGTCAGAGAGTGATGCTTCCAGCATGTGGCAGGTTCACATGGGTCAACCAGGTGAGCTTAATGTGAAAACAAGCTATAAAGTAGCAAAGAACAGCTCTGAAAGACTGTTGAACTGCAGTTCAACTACCTGGAAGAACAGCTGATCCTCCTCTTCTTTATTGCAAGCGTGGATTATCACAGTGGGTACCCATATGCAAGTGGATCATCAAACAATTCCTTAATCTTCTGCTTCCTTTTCTTCCCAGCTCACCAATCAGTGTAGGGACGCTGGGTCTTTGTGAAAATAAGAATTCATATTTTAACAGCAGTGCTGTTCTAAGTGTGACGTCTGAAGACTATTAAGAGTGTTGTAGAGAGGATCAGCTATGAAACAAGCAGAAAGAAATGGACAGGGTGTCAGGCACACAAGCAGGTCTAGCAGAGACAAATGCAACAGCCCTGAAGAAGAGCTTGTCCACTCTAATTTGGCTTGTCCAAAAAAAGACATTTATCTCCCTCTATAAACCTTGCCTCACCAACATTGTTCCAACTTCGGAGGAATCAGAAATGCATGGATTCCTCATAGCAGCATCACCCCTCTTAGAGGTGCACATCTGTAAGAAGTTAGCGGAATTTCACTTCTATCTTTCCCAGTTGGCATGAACCTTCCCATGACTTAATACAGACTTAGACCTTCCACAGCGACATTTACATTCCTCCAGTTCTCAGGCACTTCTCCCAGTAACCATGAGTGTTCAAAGGCTATTTAGAGTGACACTGAAATTACATCAGCCAGCTTCCTTAGCACTGCTGGTGCATCTCAACAGGGCCCATGAACTTACATATGTCCACTTTGCTTAAGCACTTCCACCAAGGTTAAGTCCCTCCCTATTTACCCTTGGTCTCTGGGGCCTGGCATTTCTGAAGGCCAGTCTTCCTAGTAAAGCCCGAGCTGAAGAAGGCATTCAATACCTCAGCCTTTCCCATGTCCTGTTTCACCAGGGCATCTGCCCCATTTAGCAGTGGGCACACATTTTCCCAAATCTTCCTTTTGCCACTTACATACATTTTGACTTGCCGGGGAGACCAGCTCCAGTGCAGGTAAGTCTGCACTGGGGAAGGGAATCGCAGCAAAAAAAGGGCCAGCTAGGGGCTCGTTTTTGAGGCTTTTGGAAGCCATGAAAAGCGGCCAGCCCAGGCCGGCACCCAGCAGCTCCGGGGGGCAGAGACTGCTGAGGAGCCGAGGGCAAAGCCAGCATCCCCAACGGCAGATCGAAATGAGGCGGGGTGGGACCACTCCCCCCCCTTCATAAAAGAAGACCTTCGGGAGCACCATGACCTGGTCGCTGGGCACTGAGCAAGCAAGCAGCGAGTGGGCATCGCCTGGGCATCACCCAGGGAATCCCCTGGGAGCACCACGACAAGGGTGGGTTTCCTGGGCTGGCGAAGAGGGCGGCCAAACAGGGCGCGACACAACAGTTTGGTCACAGCAGTTTGCACGGCAGTTCGCGCGGGTGAGTGCTGAAAGTCTGCCAACCCGGCCAGGAAGCCATGGTATCTACTCATAAGAAGACCATGGCACCCATGAGCTCCACAACCACCAGGTCTGAGGTAGCCTCTCAGACAGAGCTCCTGCGGGAATACGCTGCCACACAGACACCAGGCTGCAGGGTGTGCCCCGCTCTTAGGCCTGTGTCGGATGGCAGTGGTGGGCACGCCTGTAGGAGATGTGCCCAGGTAGAGGACCTCCACTTAGTGATGGAGCTCAGGGAGGAGGTTAGCAGGTTGAGGGCCATCAGGGAATGCGAGAGGGAGAGAGGTGCATGGAGTAGCACCCTGCATCCCACGACAGAAACCAAGCAGGCAGACAGAACCCCTGCAGCAGAGAATTCCCTGTCATCTCTCCCCCCAGCTCAATGTGGTGACTTGAAGGACAGGGGGCAATGGCAGGAAGTTCCTGCCCGGTGCAACAGGTGCCGCGCTCGGGACTGCCCGGCAACTGCCCCATCTTCCCAGGTGCCATTATGTAACAGGTACAGTGCTCTGCAAGGGAACCTGGGTGACGACAAGCATGATAGTTCTCCTACCTTGGAGGTGTCAGTGTGATTCTGTATTTTTATCAGTTTTAAGTTCTGGATAGTCATGAGGAACTCACCTGGAGGCTTACTCAGAGACACTCAGCACTGCGTCCTACAGGCAAGTAGTGCAGAGCGTACCTACCATCTGCTCAGGAGAGGATGTGAAGCTGACTGCAAACAAGGTCATTTAGCACATCTAGCATAGACCTACATCTCCCAGGATCAGTCCCACAGGGATTTTCCTCTCTCAAGACCTATCTTGGTTCAGAAGGATCTTTAGGTCATGAAGCCATATGTTTCAGCTTCTTCCTTTTCTATTTTCACCAATAAAATCCTGATTTCTTCTATCCTACCACTCCACACACACACTCCTATGTCAGCAATCACTGACATCAGCATTCTCATAATGAGGTAAATTTTGCTGCTAGGAGGATTCCACTGCCCTGGTACCATGGTTCTCCCTCTCCCACGTCATCTGATGTGCCTGGCCTTAGTCGCAACACCTGCCAAGGTGCTGACCACGATAGTTGTGAAGACTCTGGTGCCCAAGGCAAGCATGTCTCCAGGGCTGTCCTGACTTACACAATTTTATTTGATGAAAAACCCGTGCTAAATGTAGTTCTTTCTCCTGTTCATTTGTCTGATTACTGATGTGAACATTTAAGATTTTTTCTACCTAAGCTTTGCACTTGCCCTTTCAGTCCATGCCAAATAGTTACAAGGCCTGAATTTTATGCGCATGCTTGCTGTGTGTTGGGAGAATCATCAACAGCAGCTGCAGAAACACTGTTCTGAAACCGTGAGTCTCACTGCTGCAATGTTGGGAAGCTTCAGATGCACCTGTTTTCCCATCAGGTCTGTCAGATTATCTTAGCATCAGGCTAAGAGTTACCTGGCATTTCAGACCATTGCAGCAGACTTGATGGGTAGACCTGGTGTCCTGGTTTCAGCTGAGTTAATTTTCTTTCTAGTGGTTGTTGTGCTTTCAGATACAGTATGAAAGGAATGTCAAGAATGCATATTGGTTTAGTTGTTGCTAAGTGATATTTATACTCGTCAAGGATTTTTTTCAGCTTCCCATAGAAGCTGAGAAGGAGCATAGACAGAACAATAGAATGGCCAATGGAATATTTCGTAACACAGACGTCATGCTTAGTATATAACATAAATGGGGGTTGGCCGGGAGGGGGAAGCCATAATCTCTGCTTGGGTCAGACTGGGCAATCAATTCACCAGAAAGTGAGAGTGGCTTGTGTTTTGGTTTTTATTTATTATGATTATTATTATTATTATTATCATCATCATCATCATCATCATCATTATTATTATTCCTTTTCCTTTTTCTTTTCCATTTTTGTTCTATTAAACTGTATTTGTCTCAACCCACAAGATTTTTTTTTCCTTTCCCCTCCTTTTCTCCCTCTTCTTCCTACCCTTCTCTGAGGGAAAGGAGGGGTGAGTGAGAGGCTGTGTGGTCCTAATTGCTGGCTGGGGTTAAACCACAACACCTTGGTGCAAGGCTGACAGAGGTTGAATAAGATGTGCAAAAATGCAGAAGAATGGACATACTGGATCAGCATGAAGTTCCATCTGTCCCAGTGTTCTGTTTCTGATGATGTCCAGGGCTGGCTGCCTGGGCAAGAACAGGGCATGAGCCTTCCCTGTTTTCTTTTCCCTGATACTGGTCATCGGCAGTTTAAAGACTTTCAGAGATTTGGTTTAAACACTTTGGCAAGGAGTTTCACAAGTTATTTCTGTACTATGTACAACATGACGTTTCCTTGGATTTTCTCTTAAACCTGATGCATGATCATTTCAAGGATACTCAATGTTCTCACATTGCAAGAATTAGTCAGTATTTTTGCCCTGCTTGCCTTCTTCGGACCATTTGTGCTTTTAGGATCCTCAGTGGAGGAGAAGATGCAGACGGCTTTGAATTACGCTAATATGGCAATTTTTCTGCTGCTGTTCCACAAAACATTTCCTTAATTTGGAAGAAGCGTCATGTTCTCTGAGCAGATAAATTTGCCCCATCTGCTTGGTGGTCACTTGGTATTGATTATACAGAGACCAGAAAACATGTGCCTTCTTCCACTGGGCCTTTTTCTTGCCTGAGATACTAGCGATGGAGAAGTAGCTATAAGGGCTGCCCCATCTGGACACTGAGAATCCCTGAGATCATGGCTTTCTGCAGGGAATGTTTCTGGCAAGGGCCTCCTGGATGTGCGCTGTCCAAGGAACTTTGGTGCAGATCCAAGGAATCTTTTCCATCCAGATTGTTCCAAGTGGTGTCAGCAGAAGCTGGGAGAAGGAGCTGACCCATAAGGGGAATCCTTTCACTCCCGCCAACACCCTTCATTTATAACAGCAGGTGAGGAGCACATGGTCCCTGTCACACACCAGAGGAACCCTGCTGCAGCTACAGAGCCTGATCATGGTAGAATCTGACTCCAGAACATCATAAGTTGGCAGCAGAGCTATAGCCTCTACATTGCTTAGAGACTCTATGTCCCAGACCATATCACTCAGCTTGGGCTGTGATATCCTGGTAAAGGACAGAGATCTGGTGCCCTGCAGAGCAAGACCACACACTCAAAAGGTCTCTGCTAGAAGGCGCACTCCATTGCTACCGCCTTGCCGTTGTTTGTTCCCCAATCCTCTGTCTGTATGCAGCCTCACTCTGCATAAAGACCCAACACTGCCCCATCACCATTACAGGACGCACTGTCTCAAGCACTGGCAAAGCAGACGCCTGCCTCTCCACCCTCTGTTCAGGTTGATGATCCCAACAGAGGCACACAGTGAATTAGCCTAAGACCCAGCTGCAGAACAGCTGGTTCAGCTAGATCCCAAGACATTTTTCTTTTAATTGGACATCCTGTGTCTCTCACCTCTGCACTCAGAGACCTTGATTTTCACCTGAGATCTTCCTATTTACTAGGAATCTTTGGAGTCTGGCTTCAGGGCTCCTGCAAGTGAAGCAAGAAAAAGTCACGGTTACCCTATCCACGAACAAGCTGCTAAAAATACCAGAATCACATGGGATTAAGCCTGTGCTTTCTGTACACAGAAATACGGTGTGTTTAATAGATCACTGCAACACAACGGTCTGAGGAATTCATTGAGGTTTTCTTTCTCTGCCCACCAAAGCTGCTCTGTGATTGAGCTGGTATGCGTTGAATGGAATTCTTTTTTGCCCTCCTTAGAACCTATAGTGGTGCTGGGTCTGTCCCCTGCTTGTAAGAGCAATATGTTACTTTCTCTGCTTCAGTCATTTCTGAGGTGATGCTCCTGCCCAAATCTATTGGACTTCCTCTGTACTACAGTCTTTGTTAGCAATTCCAGCGTGTGGGTGATGTCGAGACACTGCAGTGGGTCATCTCTGGGATCAAGGTGTGGGAGAAGTTGGTTACAGTTGAGATCACTCAGTAAGGAACCAGGAGAGACCTGGGGATCTGGGAGGACCATCCATAGGGGAGGGTGCCTGATCACACACGGAAGTACTTTCCAGGGGTGCATTGAGTGTTCACCAGATTCCTATTTCTGATGATATGGCACCATGTTAGAATGGGCGTTCCCCTGACCTTCCCACCCCACAATCAAGGCCATTTCTGAAAGGGATTGGGGGAATTTGGGCAGAGGCAGCACCTCAGAAATGACTGAGAGAATATCCAACTGCTTGGTGGGCTGCATTTCCTTTTTCCTTTCCTCATTTTGAAGGGCTGTACCTTCACTTTATTCCAGCCCCTGTTTAATATAAGAGCAAGGTTTAGTGTCCAGTAGACTCTGTATTTCTCCACTAAAATTAAATTTCTTTCCTGACTCAGCCTAAAACAACAAAGCTGTAGAACTGGGGAGGAGCTGTGTGTGTGTACGTGTGTGTGTCTGAAAGAGACATCTTAAGTTTGTTTCACACACTGACTGTATCTCAGCTGCGTCCCAGATTCCATCTTCTGACAACCCCAGTATAGTCTAGGTTGTCCTCACTGCAGCGCATGTCTGGCTGAGAATCTTAGCCGGACTTTCAGTGACACACTGATGAAGAAATGCTCAAAACCCCATGGTGAATACTTGCTCAGATAAGTTTTGCCTTTCTTTATCCCTTTCTGAGGAATGAGATGGCATTTTTTGCCTAGTTTGTTGGGGTTTTTTCCACCCCATATGGTCAATACTTAATTTTTGGTGAACGAAGATATTTTTCACATTCTGTCTCCCTGTGGGAAATCACTTCCTTGCAGGTTTGGATGACTCAAGATGTGAGGAATTATATTAGATATTATATAAGAGAGGAAAATATGTGGACAGGGGAGAATACAGAAAGGGTTGAACAGAGGGAAATAAATGGAGAAATGGAAAAAGGACAACAGATAGAAGGTGATGAGTGAAAGCATCAGGAAAGTGGAGAGGAGAGATGGAGACTATAATTCCTTAAGGAACAGAGAGATAAGGGACAATGAAGGAAGGTGGAGAACAGGGAAAACAGGAAAAGGGGGAAGTGTGAAGGGAGCGGTGGGTGGAAATTGTGAGGAAAACACAGTATGCAGGAAAGGAGGAAAGAGGTGATGTCCCAGAAGATAAAGCAGAGGTGAGAGGAGAACCTGTGTCCTGTTGTGACAGGGCTTCAGATGACCGGCTGCTTCTCACAGGTAAGCGGCCAGGCAGAAGAGGCCGAGAGGTCTGGTTGCCATTACATGTTGCCTCCCTCCATCCACCACACCAATTAGACTTGGGACTTAGTGATGTAGAGAGAAAATGAGGGAGACAAATCTCTTCCATTTCCCAAAGACACTTCATGAAGCCCACCTGGGGAATAAGGGATGTGACTTTCCAAGAGATGCAGAGAAGTTCATTCCTCCCCCAGAGCCAGAAGGAAGTTTTTCAGTTTCTTCAGACCAGGAGGTCTATAACAGTGTAAATTCACAGATGCATTGACCTTGAAGTTTATACTCTTCTGTGGAAAGACCTATAATATGCCAGAGTGATCACTCCAAGGCCTTCTACCAACAAGTTTCTTTTTCCTCTGGGAGGGTATGGGGGTGTAGAGAGGCTGTGCTGGCAAAGGTGACCTCTTCAGAGCATCCCTACAAAGCAACAATTGCAAGTAGGAAGGAGAGCTGTCGTATAAACCTCCATCTCAGGCTGGCTAACCTGTCTCAGGCAGCTTCACCTTCAGGCACACTGACTGCACAACAGGGCTGGAGAAATTAGCGCCCCCTTCTCCAGTAAGGATCTGGGTGGGGATGAGGGAGCAGTGTCTCCTCATCATGTCCAGAGTCAAACAGCCCAGCAGTGTCAGAGTGGAGACAGGTGCAGACAGAGCAGCTCGGGTACAATGGGGACAGCAAAACCTAGAGAAACAGCGCTCTCCCTCTCACACCCCACCGCTGGACTGGTACCCTCCTCCACTGCACACTCAGTCACAGGCAGCCTGACCCTTCTCTGAGAAGCAGGAAGGGCCCATGATGCCTTCTTACAGAAGCAAGCTATGCATCCCAGAGTGGAGTTGTGGGTGTCTGAGTGCCTTTCACAGCCTTGTGGAGGTCACTCACGCCTCAGTTTCTATGGATGTTGCCTTAACAAATTCTACCTTCCAGCTCAGCTCCCTGCAGCAGTGGAGGGAGGAATGAAGACCAGTAAGGGACCTACTGCCCAGCTCCCCTTCCAACATCAGACCACAACTCCACAGGAGTTTAAAAACCCTCCACCTCCACCACATCAGTCATTAAACCTCAGGACCAGCTCAGGCTGATCTGCCTCCTCAGGGCCTCTTTTTAGCTGCTGGGTTTTAGAGACACTGCTTTTGCTGCAGCAAAAGCCAAACGCCCATCAACGGGTGCTGAGAACTGACTCTCTCCCTTCAGTTGCATTTTCTCCACCATCATGTCCTGCCATGGCCCCACTCCACCTTGTTTCATACTCTTCTGAGCTCTTTGCTCCACCCCAGCACCTCCAATGCTACTAAGGAGCTGCAACACCCTTTTTCTGGACACCACATCCACCATCAATGCCACTGACACCTCCTTACTCCTCCCCTCTGCCCCAAAGGCACTGTTCCCTACAGTGGCCCTGAAAGGAGGGTGCCATCCTCATGGAGTATGTTAACGTAGCCCTGGAAAGCTTCTAATTAACCCTAATTATGTAATTTACGGCTTCATCCTGGCAGCTCCTGCCACAAAGTATCAACAGACAGTGTCAAAAATACCAATTATCTCCCTGGCTGCCACTTGAGAAGCAGAGAGGACGAGAAAAGGGTGTCATGGGCAGGAAGTCTGGTGGATGATGGTGACACGAGACAGAGAATGTACAGCAGAGAAAGAGAGGCAACAGGTATCTCCCCACCTTATCAGGAAGGGATGAGAAGCTGGGATCTTCTGTCTTCTGGCCCAATGCCCAATCTGAGCAAAGCCTAGAATGAAACCCCTTTTCCTCCAGATGAGCAGATATCATGACACTAAGCAGCTACTTTGCTTGGAATGGAGGCACTCATACACAACAAATACAGCTACTTCAGCCTTTTTAGACTTAACCTCCTAGGCCTAGCTCCTTCTTGCCCTGAATCCACCCTATGACACAGTTTTGCTCGGCTTGGCCGTTTTTATCAGCTGCATCACTGTCCTGCAGCTCAGGACCTTGGTCCAACAGCACAAAGGCCATTTTCAGCCGTTGGGAATCACCAGTTATCCCCACCCTTAAACTCACACTTGGATAAACTCCAGGTGCTCCAGAAGGGAAAGAACAGAGTAGAAGGAAATCCCCAGGCCTGTGTGGGCAGGTAACAGCAGGCAGCTGGGGCAGGCTTCTGCCTATTTGCTCACAAGTCCGTGGGCAAGCCTGGCTCTTCCTCACGCTGCCTGCCTGGTTGTGCTTCTCCTTCCTTCAGCCACATCATGCCAGAGGTCCTCTGCTCCCCCCACCCTTTCTTCAAGCTCCATCTTGTTATTCAGGTCCCGTTTGTCCCTCGATACTCATGGCAGAGCCTCCACTGTCTTTGGAGCTGGAGCAAGACAAGCGGGACAAGGCACTGAGCCGGAAAATTGGGTGCAGAAGTTGCAATGAATTCTTAATGACGCCCTTTCTGGCAACATAGACAGAGAGATGGAGCTGAATGCTTTTCTTTTTTAAAGTGTTTCTTATTTAAAAAGTGATGAGGCTTTTGATCCACTTTCCACAGTAGCGTTGGCCGGGCCCCTGCTTACTTCTGCCTTGCTTAGCAGGGCAGCTCCTTACAGCTCCTTGGACTCACTTTCGATGCCATTCCCTCCTCCTCCAAGCATGTGTGTTGTCAGTCCTGTCAGTCCCTGAGTAGTCTGGCAATCCCACTTCAAGAGGTATCATGTAACCATGTTGTGACAGACCCTGTCCCAGGGAGCTTGACAAGGGAAGGGAAGACACAGATCCCTGTTGGATACTTGGGAAGCCAAAGAAGGGAGCAATTCTGCAGCCTGCCATAGTCCCACCAAGCCTGTGGCAGACCCATGAGTTTGGCCTTATAGTGCAGCACCAGTGATACCAATCCATCCATTTGTCTTAACTATGTGTGTGAACCTATTCCTTGTGTATTTGAGTCATCCTTCCATCTCCTTTATCCTTTCACTCCTAAATCTTTCACTGTCAAGCTGTTTGGGTTTGGTTTCTCTCTCTTTGTGTTTCCTCCAAAGATAAGGGAAATGCAGAGGTGGTTCAGTGACAACCTCTGTTCCCCTGCTAAGGATGGGCATGGCCTGTGCACTTACACTCCAAAAACCCCCTGGGCTCTGTGTAGATCTCAGCCGGTTCTCCAGCTCTGCAAGACACACACCTTTGTGTTTTAACTGAGAGCGCACCCAAGCCCTGGGGAAAGATGTTGGTAGCCTGCACTATTCTCTCCCTGAGGGACAGCCCATGGGACAAATGCCAGCAGTGTGACCCTCACACCCTCATCCATTTTCTCACTGCCCTTCAGAGCTGTTGGTTACCAGTTCCACTGGAGCCAACTTTATCTGGAGGGGAGAGATTCCTTACTCTGCTCTCTCAGGCTTGGCCTGACCCTGAGGAGTCATGATTGCTCAGGGTCCTCAGGCACTGGAGCTCCCGAGAGCAGTGGTATCTCCTAATCTGACCTGGTTATTGTAAAAGCCACCAGGATTTGGATAGGAAATCAAGGCTCAGAAAGGATGTTGCCTTCGCAGCGGAAAGAGGATTCATCTGCCAGGCTGCAATTCCACCAGAGATGCTCTTCCAGGCCTGACAGTCAGTCCAGAAGAGGGCAATGTTGCCCACTTGCCTGTCCATTTCACAACACACACGCACATGTACGGGCACATATACGCAGAGGTCTCAACTGCCCCATATGATTTCCAGCAAAAGGCTCTGTGGCTAAGTCAGCTTTTCCTGTGCTGAGGCAAATGGTGTCTTGGATAAGTTACTGAAATTCATGGGAGTGAAAAAAAACCACGTCAGCATGAACCAATCACAAGACAACAGAAAATGGTCTTCCTGAGTCTGCAGCCAGCCTAAGACATGAGGCTATGTGAAACTGCACTGTTCTTCTCCATGATGGGTTTGCTTATTAGGCCAGCTCACGCCAGCCACCCAGGTGACTCCCTCTCTCCCACCGTCCACTGTAGCCCCTTCACCATTCACAACACAGAGCTGGGCCTTTCTCCCACTCCACCACACAGCCGTCATGGTCCACCAAGCAGGTTCTGGAGGCAGAGGTCAGTGTGGTTTGCTGCAGAGACTGCGTCAGTTGGTCACAGTCATATTCACAGGCACTTGAGAGAACAAGGCAGGCTCACAGATGCAGCTCACACCTCATCCCTTCCCTGGACACACACCAGTTCACTCAACCCTATGCAGAACAGAGGACTCCCAGGGTTTCTGACTGGAATCAGCCAAAGGCTGCTTAAATACAAGCACTGCTTAACTCTTTCATCAGAGTTCATTTTGGCCCAGAGGGCTGACTACAGTGCCCCTGTGTCCCTCCAGCCCAACAGTCTCCACCTGGCTTTAGGACATTTGTGATTACTTCAGCCCTGAGAGTCTTCCCTTACCAAAGCTTCCCATTCCCCCTAGATAGCATTTGCAAACACGTCTTGTCCTTTCTCATCCCTGTGGCAGAGCAACCAGATGAAATGCAGGGACTGTGGAGACAAAATCGAATTTAGCAACAAAATAAACAGCATGGGGGCACTCTACTGATTAGATTACGCCTCTTTGTAATTTATGCATTAATTCCTCCCAAGGTTTGAGATTCCCTGTCTCAGAAGGCCCATATCCCTGCACTGCAGAGATGCAGATGCCAGGAGCACCACCTTGACCCAAAGATACAGCTTTCCACCAAGCACTTGAAGCTCTGATTAACCCCAGCAGAGCTCCTTTTTGTTATGCACCATTGTCCATCCCCCAGCAATGCACAGCCCAGCACCATTCCTTCCCACACTCAATCATTCTTCCCAAGTCCAATGAAGAACGCGTCAGACTGTGAAGCATCTGCCTGTAGTAGCATCTGCCCCAAGGCTGCTCTAAAATCAATTCAAGCATTAATAAGAGTCGTCAGCTACTGCAGCATATATATCCAGGAGCTGAAAGTCACTGTTGTGTCCATATTCACAACCCCCTCAAGACCTTTCATTCCCGCCCCTCCCTACATTAGGAGCAGAGGCTGTCAGCTCAGCACACCCAAGAAGAAAGCTCATAAGCCACGGTTAGACCTGTCTGACCAAAACTGGATGTGCAAGGGCAAAAGAAGAAACCCTCTCAGCCAAGCAGCAGTGCCACTCATGGGGAAACTAGAAATGAGGCAAAACAGGAGGTGGAGAAAAGACATGCAAGGGAATGGCTGCTATGTCACCATGCACAAATTGGCCTAATTATGTGTATAAATGCACCAATAGCCACGGATTTTCTGGCTGTATCCTTGACTTTAAATATTGATGCTTAGGAAGAGCTGAGATCAGGATGTCTGCTGCTGGATTAGGCTACAGATTGCTCAGTCATTACCCATGGCCAAATCACCTGGCTTGGACTGCCTTCCTCTGGACAGCTCTGGAGCTTGGGCAGAGGACACCTCTCAACATCAGCTGAGGGTCTGTTGTGTAGATGATGGGCGAGGAAGCGCCGCCCAGCACCCAGGCAGTGCTGTATGCATGCCCAGAATGGGGCATGAACCAGGTGCTGATGATCGGTGCAGGAGGAGACGGGTATCATGGCAGAAGTGAGGACTCAGTAGAAATGAGGATGTGTCCAAACAAGGCGATATCCAAGGTCAGAGAAACAATGTGTTTGGGGGGGAGCAGATGGCCACTGGGTGCCTGGGAGAATCCAGAATCCTTCTCCCACGCCCCGACACAGAATTCTTAGTTTCTCCCGTACACCATTCCCTCCCATCCCATCCCACATCCGCTCTGAGACAAGGCTGGGACAAATGGACTCAGAAGCAGCTTTTCATATTTTTTGTTTGTTGTTTTTTGGATTTTTTTGTTGTTTTTTTTTTTTTAAATAAGAAATTTATTGCAAATATAGAAATTGATTTTCTCCATACAGGAATCTCCGAGTTGAGGAAAAACGATTTCGTGCCATTCAGTTTTAAAACAGGAAAAGAAAAGAAAGAAAAAAAGAAAGAAAAAAGGAAGAAAAAAAGGAAGAAAAGAGAAGGAAATAAAAATCTGAGAGAAGAAAAGAAAGGGCGGGGGGGTGAAAGGGAAGAAGAAAATAAAAGAACGTAGCTCCAACTAAAATTTGTCCATACACAACCAGGGGGGGTCACAGGGTTGTTACGGAAGGAGGAACACCAAAGAGGCCACAAGGAGCCAGTCCCAGCAGCTGCCTCCCAGGCCCTTCCTTACATTCAAGGGCTGATACCTCCGGCTCTGTGCCCGGCAGCTGCCTGCCCCTTCCCACCCCCTCGCCCCAGGTGCTGTGCTTGTGGATGGACCAGCCGTACCAGCCCTGGAAGGGTCTGACCTGATCCGGCCAGCCTCTTCCTCTCCTCCCAGGGGAAGGTGGAGAGCAGGCAGCGGGGGTCAGGCCACCCAAGAGCAAGGCCTCACAGTGGCGGTGGTAGTTATGGGGGAGGCAAAAGGCCAAGCCAAATGCGCAAGGATGGGGCAGAGGGAGAGGGGACCATGGGGCACGGAGGAGAGGAGGTGCCTACCCACAGTGGGAGAAGGAGAAGCTGGGCAGAGATTGTCCTCTCTCCACCCGGGGAAAGGGGAGCAGGTTGGGGGCGGCCCTGTGGAGGGCTGCCCTGGTGGGACACTACACGGAGAGGTACAGAGAGGTCTCCCCACGGTGGGCGGCAGGGGAAGTTGGGGGGAGGCAGACCGAGGACGCCCCTCACAGTACAAGGCCAAAGCGGCTGGAGGGACGGGGTGCAGGAGTGCGTGCGTGTGTACGGGGGAGGCCACAGATGCTCCCCTTTGCCCCTTCTTCAGGGAAAGACCCCAAAACACCTGCCTCAGCCGGGGTGGGCAGGGGGAAGCTGACATGGGGCAGGCTCCGCTGGCCCTACAAGAGACCCCCCCATAGCCCAGTGGAGGGTGGCACTCAGTGTCCGTCCCACACCAAGCCACCCTGAAGATGCTCCCTCCTGCCCAGATGGTGGGACAGCAGTAGGCTGCCTCCAGCAAGAGGACGCGGCTCCATGAGGCTCTCCTCGCGTGCAGCTTGTGCTGAAGGAGGTGGTGGCTGTGGAAGGGGTGTTCTCCAGGCTCCCGAAGGCTGTGTGTCCTTCCAGACGCAGCTGAGCTTTCTGGTCAGCAGCAAGCATGGCAAATGTGCTTTCGGGGCCCTGGGTCCAGCTCCTGCCCGCGTGGCAGCTGCCCGCCCTGTAGCGCTGAGCTCTGCCCTACAGAGAGTGGCCACAGCTCATCATGAAGTCTGCCCAGCTTTTTTCTTCAGGCACTGCTGACTTACTCCCCACCTCCTCTCAGACAGCCTCCACCCCTGCACTCAACCCTTTCTCTCGCTGGTCCCTTTCTCCCTTTACCATCCCATTCTTTCCAGTGCAGCCATCTCTTCCCTGACCTTTAGAGCCTATCCCTCTTCTCCACCCTCTCCATCTCCCTCTACCTGTCCCCTCTTTTCTTCCCCATTCCTTGGTCCCACCACACCTTCCTCACCCCTGCTGTGTCTGCCTCCCCTCTCTCTTCCTCAGCTCCTTTTCCCCCTTCCCTCCTGCATCTCCCCCTCCTTTTCCCAAGCCTGCCTGGCAGAGCCTCCTCCAGGAGGGCAGGCTGATTAGCATTGCAAACACGCAGAGGTCCCCTCAGCCCAACATAAATCTTCATTTGTCAGTCATGAATATTTCACACCTGCCTCGGGAGGGATTTATTCAGCATGGAAGAGTGGGGAGGGGAACGTGGCACCGCAGCATAAGCTGGGGGAGCACGGGCTCTGCGCCCCTGGAACAGCAGGCCTAGGGTCTCACCTTCAATCTTCTGGGTGCAGGAACCCAGCCCAGGCTCCCTCTCGAGCCTGTTTCTGGGGGAAGAGGACAGGTCAGCACCCAACCTCATTCCTCACCCTTCCACGCCATCCAGTGAGGTGAGCTAAACTCCTGTTTTTCCTGACAAGGGTCACCAACCCAGAAATAAAGTATGAAAGGGGTTGGTCCTGGTTCTGCCCCATCGATCCACTTTGCCCTGGGAGAAGGCATGGTTGAGGAACTCTTGCCAAAGCCAAGCCATAGAGGGCTTAGAAACTTCAAACAGTGTCTTAATTCTTTTTCCTACCACAGAGGCCTTAAGGGTTTCATCATGCCCTGCCCTCTGCCAGGGCCACCCATGGGAGAGGAGGGGTAGGACAGACCTAATCCAGAGCTCCCTGCAATCAATGAGAGGAAGGTGGTGGGTGGTCTTCTAGTGATTGCAACCAGCTCCACATCAAGCTTTCACTGTATCGGAGGTTTCCCTGCAGCTGAAGAACTCCTTGTTCCCCCAAGAATACCCTTGCATGTAGATTTGGGGAAAGAGCAACCAGGGCATGGGGACGGTAGTGACCTTTTCTCCTATGAGATCTATCTTGATGGGTCTCACTCCTATTTCTAAATAATTAAGAGAAACCGTGACCAGTAGAAAGAGCAGGCCTTTGGTATATAACACATCCCCCTTCACACACACAACCCTGTAAAGCAGCTGAGAGACCACATTTGGGGCAAGGGGAGGGGGACGCTGGAAAGAAGAAGGAATGTTTTTTATGGGGCTGGTTGGGTTGGGTTCTCTTTGGGGTGTGTTCCCTCCCAAACTGGTAGGAATCATAAAATCACATCAGGGATGAATGAAGGGAGCAGGGAAAACAGGAACAAGGATGGGAGAGACTTTGGGGGAGGAGGTTAAATTCCAACAAACTGGCACATACACAACAGGTGTTTGCTCAGAAAAATACAGTAAAATCGTCATGCAAATAGAACGTTAAGTCTGCTTTCCTCCAACAGGGCTGGCATCACTTTGTGAGCCCTCGTCCCTGGGGAGGGAGCAGGACAAGGAAGAAGGGAGGAGGAAGGAAGGTGGGACACTTTGTTCCCCTTCCTTGCCCTCTTCCTCCCACAGAACAGTCCATCTTGTGCAAACTTCACCCACTGTTTTGGAGTGGGGGGCTACAGTTGGGAGAGAAATGGCTTGTCTCTCCTACCCAGGCTTACCCCCACCACCGGCAGAAGAAGGGCCTGATGATAGCTGTATCCCTGACCTTTCCTTTCTGCCTCGTTGGGGTGATGAGGGGAGGGAGCAGAAACCACCACAGGTTAATGCTTCCCCAAAAAGTATAGACTGAGCAGAACTGATTACAAGACAATACAGCAGAGAAGCACAGGGAGGGAAGAGGTGGGGAGAGGAACAGAACTCCATCCCCCCGTGCCTGTCATCCCCCTTCTCCTGTCCAGTTCTGTGCCCCAGTCTTTCCTGCTTGGATGGTTGCCACGCTGGAAGACCACTGGGCCTTCTCCATGTGGTAGCTGGAGAGGTCTCTGCTGCGCCTAAGCATCTCTCACAGCATTTACCTGTCTTGATTTGCTGCATTGTCCCAACATGGAGGGACACCTGGCAGCAGTGATGTGACTTCCCTTCATCCTCCTGCACATATACACATGCACACACACCCATGTGTGCACACACACCCCTTCCTCTGGGTTGGACTGGCTCTTACAGTGTGGAGTCAGTCCTCTGGAGTCAAGGAAAAATGATGCCTAGACTGTGGGGAAGCAAGCTGACAGTGAAGGATGCTGAGGCAATGGGATCACGACCTGGCTTAGGATTGTTACCATCAGTATCCCTACAAGGAAGGAACCCCACGGATCTTCACAACTTTAGACCTTGGGGATCCCCCCTCTGGTTTTCGCATACCAGGCTCTGCCTACTACTGCTCCTTACTTACAGAAGATGAAGTTATGTCACCTGTGGCATAGAAACCAGCTCTCACAGTTGGCAGTGCCACTACTGACAGATAAAAGGCAGGTTCTCTGCAGGCGGCATGTAAATCCCTCCCAGAGAAGCTCCTACACTCTCATCCTTCTCCCAGGGCCTCCAAAAGTACTGAGGCTCCTGAGGAGCACCTCAAAAAGCAAATAGCCACATAGGAAAGGACAACACAACACAGGCCCTCACCTTCATCCTGATAGAGGTGAACGATTGTCAAGAATCGGGGTGTGCAGCTCATGGAGAGGAGGTCCACCGTGCTGCATAAAGATGCACTCATCAGGCAGCACTCCTGCCTGACAAGAAAACTTTGGGGCAAATGGTGCCAAGATTGTGCTTTGTTGGGCTGCTCAGAAATGGGATGAAGTGCAGAGGGCAGTAGGCTCATTCCCAACATTGTGGCAGACCTTCTATCCAAGGGACAGAGGTTGGGACCTAGCAAGTGAAACCAGGTTTTTGCCAAGACATTAAAGGATCCCTAAGAAAAGTTTGTCACAGCTAACTGTAAGGAGGTGGAGGATTTAGGAAGTGATAAGTTGCTCTGACTCTCATGAGGGCCTCTGTATTCAAAGGAGCACTGCCATCCAGAGGCTGGTATCCTCTTCTATCCTAGCAGACACAGTGTGGCTGCACACACAAAAGGAGCGTCTCCTGTAGCCATCCCTCCTGGGGTCCTCTCAGGCCACATTCTCACATCCCTTTTGTTTCCTATGCTCCTGCCTTCACCCTAGGCTGTCTCCTATCCACACCAGAGTGTCCGTGGCCCATGCAAGAGGAAGCCACTTGGTGGCTTTTCTGTCAACCCAGTGAAGTGAGCAACTGAAATCCTATTCTTCACATCCACTTGCAAGTGAGGAGGATGGGTGATGCTCTTCTCATGCACACCCACCCACCCCACAGTCCATGGTGCAAGTCAGTTGGGAAGAGCTGCAGAAGCTTCGTGTAGAACTTGTTCTGCTCAGCTCCTCTTCAAGTCTCTTCCTCATAGTAAGGGAGGCATGAACAAAGAATATCAAACCCACTGCACAAGGGCAGCCTGAGCATAGATAGGTAGGGTGGGGAGGACCTCTGACCTGTGACACTCATGGAGAGATGGGAACCCTTTACACCACTGACAGACAGAACCTTCCTGCCTTTTCCTCCATCACTCCTTGAGGACCTGGCTTGCTATGCCAAAGATCATATTCATATGCTGCACCAACTGGCAGAACACTGACCCTGACAGACCTGGAGAATGCTCATCACTGCAGAATTGCTGGTGTTCATCAGCAACAACATGGCAGGAGAAGGGAAGGAGGAAGAGCAGCAAGGGCATAGAGCCTGTTGTGTAACAAGCCCTACCTCCCTCAGCTCTTTGCACCTCCTCTCTTTCCTTCAAGGAGGATGGAGGTTCGTGAAGTATCCAGACAGAAAGTGCAAGCCTAGGGAGCCCTAACAAAGAAGGGTAGGGAAGAGGAAAAGGAAAAGAAGTGAGAGAACTTCTTCCAACAAATCCCACATATCTTGGAAGGGTACGGGAGAGACAGAAAAGCCTCCACTGCCAAAGGAAATAGGGAAAAAAATAGTGATGGAAGATTTGGAAAAGTAGGTGTATCAGGTGGGCAGAGAAGCTTTCTAAACCAAAGTCCTCCCCTTCCACCCAAAAGAAAAATCAGCCCTCGACAGGAACAGAAAGAGCAATAGTTCACAGCTGAGGGTCATGCCCAGTGAGTGTCCATCCCTGCTCTTCCCCTGCCACCGCTGCCACCCCCTCCCAGGCCATTCCCACCCACCCACACTCCAGTGTTGTTACCACAGTGTCAGAGCAGGACGCTCCTCCCAACCATCTGCAGGCAGAACAATGGCCCCCGTAACACAGTAGAGACAATTCGGCGTGTGTGTGTGTGTCTGTGTGTGTGAGAGTTTTCTGTTGTTGTTGTAAACTTTAAGAAACAATTTTGTCAGTTTTGTATTTGTCGGGAGTATTTTGTTGTTGATTTATTTTTCACAGTCAACTGGCATATTTTTTTTCTGGTTGTTGGTGGGGGGGGCTTGTTTTGTATTGTTTCCTTGGAAAGAGAGAGGGAGAGTCACAGCTTCTGCTGAGCAGAGACTCCTTTCCAGTAATCCAGGATGTCATGCAGATCCTCGTCCTTGGCAAACTGAACTTTCTTCCTCAGGGCATGCCCAGCCGCCATGTAAACCTCCTCCCTGTGGTGCTTCTTGTAAGGCCGGAATCGCTCCCAGATCTTGTGGGTGCTCTCTGATGAGTACTCAGGGCTGGAGGAGTAGCCTGAGAAGTAGTGTCTGGGGGAGAGCTGGGAGTACGTGGAGTCTCGCTTGGACCGGGAGAGTGGCTTGAGGAATGACACCCGCTGGCTCAAGGTGTCAGCACTTTCCTCATAGTACAGGGCCGGGAAGGAGTGACGGTGCTCACTGCAATGGTAAGAAGGCTTGACCTCCAAGTGGTGGATGGCGCCCGGGGACACCAAGGGAAGACGATCCAAAGGGCTGTTGAGTGGGCTGCCCTTCTCAATGTATTTGGAATCAGACTTGCTGAGTGGTGGGTGGTCAGGCACATCCAAGCTGAAGACCTTGGCGCTCTTGATGGAGCCACTAGAGGAGACACTGCAGGTCTTTCTAGCCACGGCAGCATCGGCACTGAGCTGGCGCTGCAACGGGTGGTGGGAGCTTTCCTTGTAGGGCGGGGAAAGAAAGCTGGGCCGCTCTAGCCCACCCGAGGAACTGGCTGGGATGGACTGGCACTCAAAGGCCATGTCTGAGTCAACACCAGTTCCACCACCCAGGAAAGAGGCTGTGTCCAGCTTGAGGGCATCAATGCAGTTGTTGATGATCTGGTTGACCTTGTCTACCTCCTTGGCTATAGTAGAGATCTCAGCAGCTGAGCCTTGCCCATTGTCAAGCTCCCTCAGGTCCTCATCCCGCTGGGCTCGTTCCAGCCCGTCCCCACCACCAGTCCGCACCTCAATGTAGTTACCTTTAGTGGTGACTTTAGGAGTCTCCATCCCAGCATCCATTGACTTTGATGGGGGCAACTTCTCCCCAATCATGGAAGGGATGGAGGACATCCGTGAGACAGGGATGACTGGTGGCTCACCCAGCTTCTGGGAAGGATGGACCATGGTACTGGTATCAATATCTGATCCGTAACGCATTTCCAGTATGGTCTTTTTGACATTGAGGGACTTCTGTTTCTCCTCCTGCATCCTCCGCTTCCGCAGGCAGTAGTACACCACCCCCAGGACAATGACCATCCCAAAGAGGCAACCCAGAGTGGTCATGATATAGTGTGTGGTGGTGGAAGTACTGGAAATAGGGTCCTCCCTACCTTTGCTCCGGGTTGCAAAGGTCAGGCAAGTGTGGTTGTAGCGCCTGTTGTTGCGAATGGAGGCCACACAGAAAGTATAATCAGTGTGGGCCTTCAACTTGTTGACAGTGACATATTCCTTCTTGCTCTTCAGTGTTGCTATGTCAGAAACGTAGCTGTTGTTGTATTGGACCAGCACATACATCTTACTGTAGGGCATGGGGATGGTTACCATCAGGATGGCTGAGGTGATGGTGACATCATGGAGCTTGATGCTAGGACTGAAGGACGAGTCAGTAGTGGAGGAGGCTGGAGGCTTGACTGAGAGGAAGTCCCCAGGGCTGATGGCTGAGCCCTCATCCAGGTCTCGCTGGGAGTCAGGGGTATAAGGGGTGGGGTTGACCCTGGAGAGGGAAGGGATGGTGCCACCTCTGCACATGGACTGGAATATGGTGATGGCATTGCGGTTGTGGTGAGGCCGAGGTACCAGGAGAGGGTACCCAGCAAACTCCCGAGGAGTCTCACACTGGAGCCGGTCATAGTTCTTGGTGACATTGTTGAAGAGTGCCAGCCAGTTGAGAAAGCTGTAGAGGCTACAGTCGCAGTTGAAGGGGTTGCCAGCAAGCTCACACACCATCAGATTGCTCAAGCTGGTGAAAGTGTTCCCCTCCAGGCGGCTGAGACGGTTAGATGACAGGTCAATGCTAATCAAGCTGGGGCACTCGGAGAAGGCAGTAGGGGTGACCAGCTCAATCAGGTTGTGCTGCACAAAGAGGAACTGGAGACGAGCCATGCCCCGCAACATGCCCTCTGTCAGGTTGGTGAGCTTGTTGTAGCCCAGCTGTAAGACCTGGAGGTTTGACTGGCCCATGAAAGCCCCATCCTCAATATAGGAGATCTCATTCTTGGTCAAGTTCAAATCGGTCAGGTTGCCGAAGCGGTTGAGGGAGGAGTACAGCACCACTTTGAGCTTATTCTCGTTGAGACGCAAGTCATGCACCGTGCTGTTGATATGCTGGGGGATGGTCTCATATGGGGGCTGGTTCTGGCTGCAGATGGCCAGCCACACATAACCTTTGTCCCCCTCAATCAGCCAGCAGTCACCTCGCACGGTGCCAGGGGAAATCAAGCAGAGCAGGGCAGCTGCCCATAACCCCAGGCACATCATGGTCTGCAGTGGTGCCCTCATCAGGACGAAAAAAAAACACGACAAAAAACAACCCCAAATTTCAGGACCAAAGCAAAAGGAAACCAAGGGGCAGAGGGAAGAGAAAGGGACAGTAACTGGCGGTTTAGCAATGAAAGGGCATGAGCACCCCAGTCCTATTAGGTGTTGTCACCATTATTTCTTCTTGCCCTCTGGGTCAAACCAGGAGCATGGAGCAGGGTGAACACGTGCAATCTGCTTCCAGCACACTCAAAAGTTATGACCACAGATGATTGGTCTGGAAGGGAACTCCCTTGTGCTTTTTTTCTAAACAAAAATTCAGACTGAGGATAACAAATCTTCTTTGATGTTCCTGAGCGACTCGCCCACCTTTTCC